>QEPC01007661.1:360126-372515 GCA_003113815.1 Sphenodon punctatus | reverse complement strand
GGGGGGGGGGGGGTCTAGCAAAAGGGGCGGAGTTGAAGGAACCGCAGAGGCCCCAGGTCGGTTCTTCACGTTTCTGTAGCAGCCACTGGGAGGGGGGGTCGCTGTTTCTTTGCCCTTGGATTGATTTGGGGCGCTATGCACACGTCTCTGTACATTTAACTCTGTGTGTGGATTGAGGTCTGTGCACCCTCTTCCTTTCACCTCCTGCTCAGCCCCTGCGTCCCTGTCCCCGATCCCTGCCCGCTCTGTACACTCCCGCCCTTTCCTTCAGCCTTCTCCGTTCTGACCTCCTGGCCTATTTCTGGACTGTCCCTGAGATTGTTTGCTTGGTTTGAGACTAGTGACTCTGACCTTCAAGCCCACATCTCAATGCTACTTCTTTGGATTGTCCCTTGGCTTTCCTGTGAGAAAGTAGCCTGTGGCAGGCGATTACATGGGGAATGTTATATGATTTTAATGATCAAAAACAATTTTAGTCTATAAAAAGCAAAGTACTGTAATTCCAATATGCATACATGTACACCATTCATGTCTGGTGTTGGCTTAATCCTTGTGAAACACTGAGTACATTTATAGAAGAATAATCCAAGTCATAATTAAGAGATAAAAGTTATTAACGTAGCTCAGTCTGCATCACAGAAACAGTTCTGAATGAAGTGAATCTACACTGTAGGGCAAACACATGGTGGATTCCAGCCTGTGGTGCAACACACATTGACACATCCCAGCAGACAAAAGGTGTTGCTATGCAAAAGGCTGTGCTAGCCTGGAGAGGCGATGCTAGACACTCTCCTAGGGGGTAGTAGGATGTTTTATTGGCAGCCAGAGCTTTGGGCAAAAAGCTGAAAATAAATGAACACTGGACTGATCAAAGGCTGCTGGGTCTCTCACGTGCCCATAATATCATAAACACCATGATTCTTGAAACCCTTAGTGGGATCTCGCGCTCCCCCCAAGCAAAGTTGGTCCAATAAAAGATCATCTGAACGACTCTGTCTTCATATCCAAGCTCTCTGACGTTTGGGAGCGACGTGGCAATCAGAAGGCGGTAACCTTTGTGGTAAGAGACCTCAAGGGTCATCTAGTCCAACCGCTTGCCCCTGGGCACGGCGCCCTGTTCCTACAGCCTATGGGAGCTGGAAAGTCTTTTTATTACTGTCAGAATTAGAAAATGTATTTCTCTTTCCTGGAGTAAAAGCTCCTCCCCTTGCTTTCTGATTGGCACAAAGTCACACCAAAAGCTCCTAAGCATGGAGTTTTATTTTATTATTTATTTTTAGTTTAAAATGTGTACCCCTCCCCTCCTGCCTCAGGCAGCTTGGGGCAGCTCACGGCAATATATAAAAATACAATATAAAGAACAACAAAAACATCCATATAACAAACAGTAAAAACAATAAAAATACAAATAGTGGGCAGCCAAAAGAAATAATCCATCACACTCCCTCCCTTAACTCTCCCCCCCCCCAAAAAAAAAAATCCCGGCAAAAGAGCCAGGTTTTACAGTGACGGCGGGACAAAAGGAGACGGGTTGAGGCAGGTCCCCACCAGTAAAGAGTTTCACAGCACTGGTGCAACCACCGAGAACACCCACCTGTCGGTCCCCACCTGTCTATAGCGGGGAACCTCCAGGAGGGTGTCCTCCACCAACCACAGGAGCCGCCCAGGAAGCGAGGCAGTCCCTCAGATAGCTAGGGCCAAGACCGTTTAGGGCTTTATAGGCACCTTAATCCAGAAGACTCTAGGCAGCCAGTGCAGAACCCGCAGCACCAGCATAATGTGCTCCCGGTGGCCTGTCCCAGTGATCAGAGGGGCCGCGGCATTCTGCACCAGCTGCAGCTTCTGAACCGTCACCATGGGCAGCCCGAAAGAGCAGATTACAGTAGTCTAGCCTCGAGGTGACACATGCATGGATGACAGTGGCCAGGTGGGAGTTTGAGATATAGGGGCAGAGCCGCCTCACCAGATGTAACTGGCGGAACACGCTCCTGGCCGCAGCCAGTGCTTGGAGATCCAGACGCAGCTGCGGATCCAGGAGTACTCCCAGGTGCGTGACCTGAGATGACATTATGGGACAAACCCCATTAACAACAGGTAATGCCCCTTCATCCAGAACCCCAGACCCATCAATGAGCATCACCTCCATCTTGTTGGGATTCAGTTTCAATCGGCTCAGCCTCATCCAATCCGCCACAGCTGTCAAACACTGGGAAAGCACCGAGACTGCAGGGCCTGGGTCTGATGAAAAGGACAGGTACAGTTGCATGTCATCAGCATACGGATGACAGCGAACTCCCCATCTCCACATCACCTCTCCCAGCGGCTGCACATATACATTGAATGAACAAGAGCGGGGACAGAATAGAACCCTGTGGGACCCACACGGGAGGCCCCTGGGAGAAGATGTACAATGTCCCAGAGCTACCCACTGAGATCTACCTGCTAGGAAGGACTGAGGGGTGTCTGTAAACACAATGGAGGATGTTCCCCCCCTGACCTACAATATAGATAAAGGATTACCTTCCTGCTTTTTGGTATATGTAATGATGGACTCCCTGCTTAGCACCAGGAGTACTGACTTAGTTCATCAAGAATTAGTTACACGTGGGAGGGTTTTCACTTGCCTAAGATATAAACTGGGTAGGCTGCAGGACAAGGCACACTGCTGAGTCTTGCTGCTGTAACACAAAAATGCCACATGGGTTTTAATTTGATGTTGGGGAGCCTGTTTATGGAGGTCAGTTCATGGCACTATACCTGGGGTGGTTTCATAGTATTGTGACTACACAGGCCTTTTGGGTATATCCTTGGGTTTCAAAAATGGAGAGAGATTTCTCATGGTACTTACTGATGTTTACTGATGTCTTTTGTACCCCAGATAGAGTGGTCTTCCATGTGCTCATCATACTGACAGGCTCTACCACTGTCTATATTTTGTATACACATATCCTGATGTGTGTTGCTGATGAAAACCGGACTATCCGGTTGGAAACATGGTCATGTCCAACACAAAAAATGATTTGTTTGTTCTGTAGAAAACAGTAGATTGTGTATATATTCAGCATATATGTACCCAGTGTAGAAACACAATACTTTGATGTACAGTATATTGGTATAACAATGTTGTACTCTTGTCCATGGTGTGAAAATAGTAAACATTTTGTTATATTTTAATACTTCTGGTGTTCTATTCCATTCCACCCTTGTAGCTTGACTTTCCACATTGGGGTTGGTGTTCATAGTCTTTAGGAAGTTTTAGACAGGCTCCTGGTTGCCATGGCGGCCATGAACTCCAGCTCTGCACCATGCAAACTGACCTCGGTGTGAATGTTTAAATCTCCAAAGACAATAAGCTTGGAGGATCGCAAGAGCAACTCAAAGACCAGGGCCGCTAGAGCCGTTAGGGAAGCTGCCGGGGAGGGGGGGGGTCGACTGGGCATGCGCAGGCAGCAGGTCGCGCACGGCTGAGTGCCCGGAGGGCCCGATGCAATAACTTAACAGAAATAAAAATAAAAGCCCTAAAAACAAGAAAAAAGCCTCGGCAAAGCCAGAAGGAATGAGCCAGGGTAAAAAAAAAAAAGAAGCTGACTCAACTATAGATCGTTATTATCTACCGCAGCGCAGTGCAAAGAAGGCCGACGCCGGAGCTTCCAACACAGAACGATGGAGCCGGGGACCCGGACTCTCTTGTACAGGTACTAGATCTTTCCAAGTCCATTAAAGACGATTTAGCAATAAACAAAGTTGGGATCAGCACTATTACCTCTAGCCTTGATGACCTCAAAACACAAATTGAAGGGGTTAACAAAAGAATTGAGGCAGCAGAGCAACGCATCAGTGAACAAGAGGACTGGGGGACAAATATAGAACAGAGAACCACCCATGCCTGAGGCTGAGATCAACGCATTAAAAGAAAAACTTGAAGACTTAGAAAACCGTTCCAGACGCAATAATTTCAGAATCATGGGGATACCGGAAGGTTCAGAAAAGGAGGGTATGCGTGCCCCTACTGCAAACAATCTTCAAAGCTATTTTCCCTGAGCAGAGGGAATTGCACCAGGTCGAGATAGAGCGGGCCCACAGTTCATTAAGGCCCAGGCCTAAAGATCCGCTCCCCCCCCGGGCCATAATTGTAACATTTTTGCGCTATGGGGATAAAGAGGAAATACTAAAAGCTGCCAGACAATCCAAAGATCTTGCATTTGAAGGTGCAAAAATCTCAATTTTCCCTGATCTCGCAATAGAAACAGGGATGAAAAGGAAGGCCTGGCGGTCCTACTTGGAGAACTTTAATCAAAGAGGGATCAAGGCGCAGATTTATTTCCCAGCTAGATTTTCCTTTTACTATCAAGGCAAGAGTCGTTTTTTCACGCAAGAGTCAGATTTGAAAAAGTTTGTGGCTCAGAATATGAGGGATGACACACCTGACTAAATAAAAATTAAACCAGCAAAGCTGCAGCAAAGAGTCACCAGAAGGCGAGGCTAGAAAAAACATCACCGTATGGGACTTTCATTGAATTCAAAGGGCAATATGCCAGAGAGAGCAAAGGGTCAGCTGGAATGCGGAGAGCCCTTATTATTTCGTTAGGGGCACATCTGAAACGAGAGAAAAAAGCACAAATTAGTGAAAAATACCTTCAAATGAAACAGCTTGCCAAACAACCTAAAATGAACGCAGAAAAAATAGCCATTATTAAAAATCAAATAAATCTTATAGAAACTGAATCAATGATAAATAAAATAAGATATACTAAGGCCTATTATTATGAAAAGGCAAATAGGCAAGCCCTGAAACATGCATAAATGACCACCAAGGGTAGTTAAAGGGTGGTTAGCGTCATGGCTGTTTTCACCCGATGAAGCTAATATCACACTATGCCCTAAGCCCGGGAAATAAAGCTAACAACAAAGTGCTGGCTTGGCTAACAAAAAAAAGAAGGCAAAAAACAGCCATACCATTTGTTAGGAAAGCTCCCAATTCATCAATCTTAAGAGGGTTGGACATGGAGAAATGTTTTACTGAATTTCATAGAGAGATTTATAAATCAGAGGACCCTGCGCAAGAAAATATAAATGATTTTCTAGACAAAATCCACCTACGTAAAGTCACTGGGGGGCAAAAAGAATTTCTGAACAAAGCAATAGAGCAGAAGGAGGTGGAAGCGGTAATAAAATCCCTTCCTAACAATAAAGCAGCTGGTCCTGCCGGCTATTCAGCTGAATTTTATAAAATTTTCTCACAGCAAGTAAGCCCACTCCTCACCAAAGTTTACAACTCCTTAATACAACAGCAACAAATGCCACCGACATTCAATGGGTGAAAACAGCTATGATGCTAACCACCCTTTAACCACCCTTGGTGGTTATTTATGCATGTTTCAGGGCTGTATTGGTGCCCTATGCAGCCCTGAAACATGCATAAATGGCCACCAAGGGTGGTTAGCGTCATGTCTGTTTTCACCCAATGAAGCTAATATCACACTATGCCCTAAGCCTGGGAAAAACTTAGAACTCTGCAGTGGGTATTGCCCTATCTCACTGATCAACACTGATGCTAAAATCTTCACCAAAATTCTGGCTATCAGATTAATGACCGTCATCCCAGATCTGATCAGCCCCGACCAGGCCGGCTTTATCCCAGGTAGATTGGGTATTGACAATATAAGAAAAAATATCAATATTATGGCTTATATCAAGGACAGGCAAATACCAGCTGCAATAATATTGTTAGATGCGGAGAAGGCTTTTGATTTGATTGAATGTAAGTTTTTATTTGAGACCATGAAACATATGGGAATTGTAGGCTCGTTCCTTCAATGAATAAAGATAATATATAAACCTCCCAAAGCTAGTTTGTTGATCGAGGGACGCACATCTTCTCCCATATTGATAACCCGAGCTACCAGGCAAGGATGCCCAATGTCCCCCCTCCTGTTTAACATTGCTATAGAACCTCTGGCAATAGCTATTAGGGTGCAACAGCAGATAAAGGGCATCAGCGATAAAAATGTGGAATATAAAGTATCATTATATGCTGATGATATGATGATTAGCCTGTCAGACCCTCCTCGTTCAATACCGAAGTTGTTAAAGATCATTGAGAGATATGGGAAGATATCAGGGTTTAGAGTAAATGTTAACAAGTCTGAAATGTTATTGTTCAATGAGGAGAAGCTCTCAAGTTTGGAGCTGTCTCAAGCCACTCCCTTCCAGGTACAACATACTGGTATTAAATATCTGGGAATGTACCTCACTAAAAAAATTAAGTAATCTATATAAAACAATCTTTCTCCCCCTATTGGAAAACATTAAAAAGGAAAGAAGAGGATTGGAAAAAATATGCAAGTCTCATGGTTGGGCAGAACGAATCTAGTAAAAATGTTAGTTCTACCAAAATTATTATATACGTCATTCGCACTGCCAATGCAACTTCCTAAAAGCTATTTTGAGACAATAAACAAGGTTATTTCCAGAATAATATGGAGTAGAAAAAAGCCTCGGCTACGCTGAGCCATATTATACACAAGTAAGGAACAAGGGGGACAACATATGCCAGACATAAAGCTATATCATTGGGTATCGGTGCTCAGAGGCGTCAAAATCTGGTTTCAGGGAGGAAAAATCCCGGATTGGTTAAGCCTGGAAAAAGAGGTGGGAAAGGTTACAAGCTACGTAAACGTGCTAACAGATGGTCAAAAAATAGATAGACAACAATGCGACATCCATTTATTGGAATGGCGATGCAGATATAGGAAGCCTCTATAAACAAGGCCGAAATCCAGCGTGATATGTCTCCATACACGCCTATATTTGGTAACTGGAGTAGACTAGTGGGAATTTCAGAAAAGGTAAAAGTACAATGGGAAAAGAAAGGACTGAAATGACCAGGACAGCTATTTGTGGGGGACGAAATTTTAACGTTCGATACCATTCAACAAAAATTAGAGGCTGCTCCTGATTTCTGGACGTAGTAGTAGTAGTAGTAATAATTTATTTGTTTAGCCTTAGGCCATAACAATAATAAAAATGGTATAACAATTCAATACATCACAGCAAATACAAATGTTAAAACACAATAAAGTAAATAAAATGGATTCTCTATATTTCATAGTTTTTTGCCACCACAAACTACACAGGATACCTGACAGTTCAATGGGCAAGGGAACCTTACCCATCACAGGTCTTGTGTGGCGGGCCTGGCCCCTGCAAAAACTCTGCCAGGAGCTAATAAATGGGAAAGCAGGGACACACACATACTGGATTATCCTCAGCCAGCAGGGTGCACTGGGCCTTCAAGCAAACAGTAAAACACCTTCCCCTTCCGGGGGCTTGTGGCGGCACACTTGACCCCTGCAACATGCAGACCCTCTAGATCTGCATTTGAGAGCAGGTACGCTTAAACAAAATGCCATATATATGGCTATAAGGAAAACAGAGGCCTCTGCACTCGCCAAGAGGAGCAGCCTACATCAGTTGCCCAGGAGACCCCACCAGTTCTTTCTGCAGATGTGTCAGCTCTGTTTCTCCGCAGGTCGAGTCAGAGGGATTCCATCTGTTGCTTCCTAAATAGCTCCAGTTGGAGAATCCCTACAGCGGCTCGCCACGCTACTGCTTTATTCCGATTGGCAAGAATGTATTGGACCCGCCTTTGCTGATCCCAATGGTCCTTGCCTACAAACCATGGGGCGAAGAACTTACCCTGTATCCCGCTTGTCTTAGGGCAATACAATAAGTAATGCAGAAGGTCTTCTATTTCCGCCTGGCCGCAGTAGCAAAATCTAAGCTCGGACGGGATACCCTTGAATCTACCCTCGGTTACTGAGGTGGGCATCATGTTTAATCTCGCAAGAGTCATAGCCCTTCTGAGTTTAAAATTCTTTATATCAGTCAGATATTTCTCATAACCCCTTTCTACCTTCAATGATGAGTGATGTCTGGACGTATGTAACACTTGTCAGTGTATTTAATAACAGCCTTACCAAGCCACAGGTCACAAGAAAGGTTATAGATATTGAAAAAGTATTATATGGTGACTCTGGCCAAAGACACATCGTCTCTAGAATATATAGAGTACTGCAAAACAAGCTGCACCTACCTGACACGGGATACATTGCTGCATGGGAAGAAGAGCTGAAAAGTAAAATAGAAAAAAAGGAAATGAATAGTTTATGGCAAAACATGAAGCGACGTTCTAGATCTTTATCTGTGCTGGAGCCACAAATAAAGACAATATATCGGATTTATCTTACCCCAAACAGACTCCACAAAATGAATGTCATACCCACCAGAGTGCTGGCAGGGTTGCGCAGATAAGGGTACGTGGCTTCATTGCTGGTGGACATGTCCTTACATCTTGACTTTCTGGAAAGAGATCTGGCCTTGTATAAACAAGGTAGCTAAAATAGAAATCCCAATGCATCCGAAATTTGCTTTGTCGGGTCTATTCCTGGATCTGAACATCACAGAGGAAAGAAAACAAGCCTGCCAGCAACTGAGATTAGCTGCACTACACACAATCGTTAGTAATTGGAAACCTTCTTACAAACAGTGGTTTCGGCGACTCTGGCTGATCCTCACACTGGAAAGGGTACAAGCAGGGATATGAATGGACCTAGATGGGTTTTATGCTGTTTGGAATAATGTTTGGGACATTATCCAACAGGAAATTGATGATACAGAACTACGAATGTCGATATGTTTAACAAAAATTTAAATTTAACCGTTTTGTATCCGTACGGTAATAGAAGGACCAATGCTGTAAACAGGTCCTTTCTTCTTTTCTGATTTAACATGATGGTTTGGATGTGAAACGTAAAACAACAAAAATAGTTATTGAAAAAAAGAAAGGGAAGCTGCCGGGCAGCAGGGCGCATGGTACACCAGCAGGATCCTCGCTCTGTCCTGAACCAAATCAAACACAAGAAAGAGGCCCTCTATCCCGACCTCGGTCTGTACCGAGAACCGCCTAACAGGCAAACCATCCCTAAAAACAATAGCTCCCCCCCCCCCCGCCCCTCCGGTCTGGGCCGATAGCTCGCTGGGAAACCAGGGTCAAGAGATGGTTTCTTGAGAAGACGTCAAACCACCACCTCCTTCAGTGAATCCTGCACCCTACCCTCCCTAAGAAAGGCATAGATTATGCACACCCCACCCCCCCAACAACGGCCCTACCATCTCCTTGCTGGCCGTAACCAGCCAGGATGGGCATGGATCTAATTCACACGTCATGGCCCTAACAGATCCAAGCACATTCCCCGCATCAGCAGGCATCACCAACAGAAATTCATTCCATAAACACTGATCAGACAGGACATTCCTAACGCCTGACTCTGCCACTGTCCCCAAAAAGGTAGAGTTGAAGTTGTGTTCAGTGCGAGCAATTTTGTCTGCAAAGTACACCATAAACGTGTCACAGCGGTCCCTCGATGACTCCAGGTCGAGACAGACTGGACTGATCAGACACATCACCATCTGGAAAAGCTCTGCCGAACACGACTTCACAGATGCTATGATGGCAGCAAAGAACCTCTTCTTTGCTGCCCGCACAGCCACAGCATAGCTCTTTAAAAAATAATCTGTGCCACAATCAGTTGTTATCAGTGCACGCGCGGTGCCACTGCCGCTCTAACTGCCTCCCTTCATGCTTCAGCCACCCCAGGACATCTGTAATCCATGGTGACCTACGGTGCCGAAATGCCAGAAGCAGATGCCTGGGAGTTACCTGATCGATAGCCCCAGTCAACCAGTCATTCAAGAAGGCCACAAGGGTATCGATGGAGCGGTCGCCGAGGTCTGTGGGCAATTCCCCATGAGCATTCTGGAACCCAAGGGGTTCCATCAGTCTCCAAGGGCGGATCATCCTAATCGGTCCTTCACCGCTATGGTCAGGTAGGCCTGCTGGGATGAGAGCCCGCAGGAGGTAATGGTCCGACAAGGGTGAGCTAATAACACCCCCAATCATTGGGGCTCCCCTGCCTCAAGGTCAGTGCAGCACAACTAGTCCAGAGTATGCTCCACCCCCCAACCGCATGTGTCTGCCATATCACCACCTGGGACAGGCCCACGGTTGCCATTAATTCCAGCCCGGCACCATGCAACCCGGGCTCAGTGTGGATGTTGAAATCTCCCAAGACAATAAGCTTTCAAGACAGCAAGACCAATCTTGAGACCAGGGCAGCTAGAGCAGTTAGGGACACTGCCGGGGAATGGGGTGCAGGGTACACCAGGAGAATCCCCAATCTGTCCTAGAGGAAAGGTCAAGTGTAGAGTCAGACTGGAAGGCGAAATTAGGAGAAAGTGAAATGTATGCTGAGAAGCTGACTGGATAAAAGAAAGTTTTACTGTATTTAGCTGAGTGTATAATAAAAGTAAAAACTTCATAAATAACTACAGGGACTACCATAAACGTGAATCCGGTAACGGATAGTTAGCTGCTCAGCTCACTGTCCTGGGTGCCACTTTGGCATTCAACCCAGAGTCTTCAGGGTTTTTTTTTGAAGAAAGCTTTTTCTTCCGTTCCTGTTTTCTAGTTCAGCAGGTAAGCTGAACCACTTCAGAGGAGCTGGCCATTCCTCTGAGGGGTTTTACCTTAGTTTAGAATATCTTTATTTAGGATTAAAGGGAAATTTATGCAATATCTTATTTTACTACACCTTCCAAATATTAAAGGTTCTATTGATATTTATCATGTCTACAGAGCTACTAGGCAGACACAGTGATATACAGTCACTGATTTTCAGAGATGGGTCCTTGCTCAGTGGGTTTACTATCTAAGTTGGACAAACGTGAGAAGAACACCAGGAAAGATAGAAACACTCCCATTTTAGAGATGGGGGAACTGAAGCTGAGCCTTGGCCAAGACCACCCTGTGAGTTTATGGCAGGATTTGAACCCTGGTTTCCCTGGTCTAGATCCAGCACCTTATCCACTACACCACACTGGCTCTCTTAATGAAAGTTAATTAAGGTTCTAACTTAATCGTCCAATGCATTACTGGCTTTTGTTTTTCATCTACTTCTTTGTACCTTCCATTTGTTGTTCGCGCCCTGTTTTTTTCTATTACCTGACTCTTTTTATGATCAAAAAAATCCTTTCTAGTAAAATTAATTTCTTTTAAAACTTCTGATGCTGTCTTGGATTTCCTGGCTGGGAAAGGTCTAAGGGAACGATTATTGGTTGAAACTAGGGTGGGATGTTTTCCTCACAAAATTCCTACGTATTTGGCAGCCAGCCTTCCAGTGTTCCCTCTCCGATCTCCCCCAGTGTTTTGGAGTCACTAGGAAAGCGGGGAGGTACCTTCTACCCTTTTCTTTTCAGTATTTTTCCACTTCTCAGATTCCTCTCCCCTATCTTCCTCTTTTGGCGTCTGTTTCTAGCAGGACTGTTTGTGGATTGGGAGGCAACTGCTAGAAGTTTCCTGTTCTTCCGTTGTGTTGCTTATTGAACTTGAGATTTAGCAGAGGTTATAATAAAATGGTGACATTCTCATATAATTATAAGTGCAACCATAAACAGGAATCTGGTAATGATGTGGCCTATAATGCCCCAAAACTGAAGGCTAGTTTGCTGCGCAGCTCATCACCCCCAAGACCCCTGTCCTGGGTTCCTGCGAGGCATTCTGTGTCAGAGTCTTTGCTTTGAAGACAAAGAGTTGCTTCTTCTCCAAAGCCCTTTTCCTTTGGCGAGTAAACTGAGCCACCTCAGAGGAACTAGCTATTCTTCTGAACGGGTTTACTTTAGTTTAGAATATCTTTAATTAGGATTAAAAGGAAATTTATATAGGGAGGTTACCTTAGTTTAGAATATTTGTATTTAGGATTAAAGGGAAATGTATGCAATATCTTATTTTACTGCACCTTTCCAAATAATTAATTACAGTAGTTTCTCATCTGCTACTTTGTACCTCCCATTTATCTTTTGGGACCTATTTTTTCCCTATTACCTGACTGTATAATCAAGATAATTTTTAGTAAAATTAATTTCCTTTAAAACTTCCAACCCTGTCTTGATTTCCTGTGTGGGGGAGATCTAAGGGGACAGAGTCAGTTGAACCTAGGGTGGAAATTTTTCCTCACAAAATTCCTACACACCTGAAACAAAATGTCATTAAAGACAAAAGCTCTGAAATGCTCCCAATGCTTTGTCACAGATACAATTTCCCCCTTTTCACATTTGACACAATTAACAAATTTTTACCCATTGGGGCTGAGAGTGAAGAGCAGAGACTGGATCACTCCATTATGACCTGTTTGTGCACGGCCACGGTTGGAGTCAGGATGCTGGGTTGGATGAACTTTAGTGGGGCCCAGTAGGGCAGTAACTATTTTCTTAAAATGGGCCGTGCTTTAAAAAAGCCTGAAACTTTTTATAGAATCCTAGGGCCGGAAGAG
>QEPC01007661.1:326681-336852 GCA_003113815.1 Sphenodon punctatus | reverse complement strand
GGTGGCTGCCTCCTTTTGGGGGTGGGTCACCGCGAGCACATCACACCTGCACTTCAAAGTCTGCACGGGTACCAATAGCTTTCTGGGGACTTTCAGAGAGTCCTGAAGGTCCGGGGGTGGGGGACTCTTCCGGCCCTAGGATTCTATAAAAAGTTTTCAGGCTTTTTTAAAGCACTGCCCATTTTAAGAACATAGTCACTGCCCTACCGGGCCAGACCAAAGTTCCATCCAACCCAGCATCCTGACTCCAACCATGGCAGTGCACAAACAGGTCATAATGGAGTGATCCAGTCTCTGCTCTTCACTCTCAGCCCCAATGGGTAAAAATTTGTTTGAATTGTGTCAAATGTGAAAAGGGGGGAATTGTATCTGTGAAAAAGCATTGGGAGCATTTCAGAGCTTTTGTCTTTTGTGACATTTTGTTTCAGGTGTGTAGGAATTTTGTGAGGAAAAATTCCTACCCTAGGTTCAACTGACTCTGTCCCCTTAGATCTTCCCCACACAGGAAATCAAGACAGGGTTGGAAGTTTTAAAATAAATTAATTTTACTAAACATGGTTTTGATTATACAGTCAGGTAACAGGAAAAAAATAGGGCCCCAAAGATAAATGGGCGGTACAAAGTAATAGATGAGAAACCAAATCCAGTAATGGATTGGACAATTAAGTTAGAACCTTAATTAACTTTCCTTAAGAGAGCCAGTGTGGTGTAGTGGAAAAGGTGCTGGATCTAGAGCTTGGGAAACCAGGGTTCAAATGAACTCACAGGGTGGCCTTTGCCAAGTCTCAGCCTCAGTTTCCCCCATCTGTAAAGTGTGTGTGTGTCTGTCTTTCCTGGTGTTCCCCTCACCTTTGTCCATCTTAGATAGTAAGTCCACTGGGCAGGGACCTATCTCTGAAAATCAGTGACTGCATAGCACTGTATCTGCCTAGTGGCTCTATAGACATAATAAATAGCAGTAGAACCTGTAAATATTTGGAAAGGTGCAGTAAAATAAGATATTGCATAAACTTCCTTTTAATCCTAATAAAGATATTCTAAACTAAGGTAAAACCCCTCAGAGGAATGGACAGCTCCTCTGAAGTGGTTCAGTTTAGCTGCTGAACTAGAAAACAGGAACAGAAGAAAAATCTTTCTTCCAAAAAACCCCAAAGACTCTGGGTTGAATGCCAAAGTGGCACCCAGGACAGCGTCTTGGGGTGATGAGCTGAGTAGCTAACTATCAGCTACTGGATTCACATTTATGGTAGTCCCTATAATTATTTATGAAACTTGTACTTTTATTATAACCTCCGCTAAATACACCTTTCCCCTAATTTTGCCTGCCAGTCTGATTCTACGCTTGACCTTTCTTCTAGGACAGATTGGGGATTCTCCTGGTGTACCCTGCACCCCATTCCCCGGCAGGGTCCCTAACTGCTCTAGCTGCCCTGGTCTCAGGGTTGGTCTTGCGGTCTCCAAAGCTTATTGTCTTGGGAGATCTCAACATCCACACTGAGGCCGGGTTGCACGGTGCCGAGCTGGAATTCATGGCAACCATGGGCCTGTCCCAGGTGGTGATATGCCCGACACATGAGGTTGGGGAGGGCATACTCTGAACTTGTGCTGCACTGACCTTGAGGCGGGGGGGGGCGATGATTGGGGGTGTTGTTAGTTCACCCTTGTCATGGTCGGACCATTACCTCCTGCGGGCTCTCATCCCAGCTCGCCAACTACCTGACCGTTGGGGTGAAGGACCGATAAGGATGATCCTCCTGTGGAGACTGATGGAACCCCGTGGGTTCCAGAATGCTCATGGGGAATTTCCCACAGACCTTGGTGACGGCTCCATTGAGGCCCTTGTGGCCTTCTTCAATGACTGGTTGACTGGGGCTATCAATCAGGAGCTCCCAGGCATCTGCTCCTGGCATTTCGGCACCGCAGGTCACCATGGCTTAGAGATGTCGTGGGGTGGCTGAAGCATGAAGGGAGGCGGTGATGTGTCTGGTCAGTCCAGTCTGTCTTCCCTCTCGACCTGGAGTCATCCAGGGCCCGCTGTGACACGTTTATGGGGTACTTTGCAGACGAAATCGTTCACACTGAACACAACTTCGACTCTGCCTTTTTGGGGACAGTGGCAGAGTCAGGCGTTAGGAATGTCCTGTCTGGTCAGTGTTTATGGAATGAATTTCAGTTGGTGATGCCTACTGATGCGGGGGATGTGCTTGGATCTGTTAGGGCCAGGACGTGTGAATTGGATCCATGCCCATCCTGGCTGGTTACGGCCAGCAAGGAGATGGTAGGGTCGTTGTTGGCGGGGTAATCAACGTCTTTCTTAGGGAGGGTAGGGTGCAGGATTCACTGAAGGAGGTGGTGGTTCGACGTCTTCTCAAGAAACCATCTCGTGACACTGGTTCCCCAGTGAGCTATCGGCCCAGAGCGGAGGGACGGGGAGGTGGTGTAGCTATTGTTTTTAGGGATGGTTTGCCTGTTAGGCGGTTCTCAGTGCATACCGATGTCTCGATAGAGAGCCTCTATCTTGTGTTTGATTTGGCTCAGGACAGAGTGAGGATCCTGCTGGTGCCCCATGCGCCCTGCTGCCTGGCAGCTTCCCTAACGGCTCTAGCGGCTCTGATCTCTGAGTTGATCTTGCGCTCTTCTAAACTTATTGTCTTGAAGGATTTCACCATTCACACTGAGGCCAGTTTGCATGATGCAGAGCTGGAGTTCATGGGCGCCATGGCTACCAGGAGCCTGTCCCAGGTTGTAGTGGGCCTGACACATGCAGGGTGCCATAACCCTGGACCTCTCGTTCTGCACCGAGAGTGAGGCAAGGGGTCCCAAGGTGGGGAGTGTTGTTGGTTCACCCTTGTCATGATTGGATCACTACTTCCTACAGGCTTTCATCCCAGCACGCTTACCGGAGCAGAGGGGTGTAGGACCAACTAGGATGGTCCACCTTCGGAGGCTGATGGAACCCTCAGGATTCCAGGCTGCTCTGGGGGAACTGTCGCTTCTCCCTCTATAACATTGCTAAGATTCACCCTTTTCTCTCTGTTTCCTCTGCCAAAACCCTTGTTCATGCCCTGGTCATCTCTCGCCTCAATTACTGTAACCTCCTTCTTCTCACTGGCCTCCCCCACTCTGACTTTTCTCCCCTTTTCGTTGTCCAAAACTCTGCTGCCAGGGTCATCCACCTCGCCCATCGCTTCGACCACGTTCACCCCCTCCTCTCCTCTCTTCACTGGCTCCACTTTCCTGAATGAATCCTGCACAAGCTCCTAGTCTTCACCTATAAAGCTCTTCACAACCTTGCTCCCCCCCTGCCTCTCTGCGCTAAGTTTCCTCTGTACTCCCGTCGGTGAACTCCGCTCCTCCTCTGTGCCCTCTCTCGCCCTCCCACGCCTCCCCTGTTCCTCTAACTGCCTTTGTCCCTTCTGCCTAGCTGCCCCCCATGCCTGGAACTTCCTCCCTGCCCACATCTGCCTCGCCCCCTCCCTTCGTACCTTCAAATCCCTCCTCAAGACCCACCTCTTCCACTCTGCCCTCCCTGACTTCTCGCTCCCCTCACCTAACTCCTGCTGATACCCTCCATCCAGTACAATCTGTTATCTGAGGTCTGTGTACTCATATTCTCACCACATGGACCAATGAACCATTATTCTTGATGTAACCAAGCCAAGGACATGCACCTGGAACCTCACATCCTCATGAACATTACACTCCTTTTCTCTCCCCCTGTTCCCCTTCCTTCGTATCCCACCCCCCACGTCTCTGATTGTAAGCCCTAGGGCAGGGACTGTGTCTATTGAATTACTGTGTAAAGCACCAGGTACATTGCTGGCACTATATAAATGCTTGCTAATAATAATAATAATTTAATAACTGCCCACAGACCTCAGGGACCGCTCCATCGATGCCCTTGTAGCCCTCTGGAATGACTGGTTCATTGGGGCTCCCAGGTGTCAGCTCCCTGCGTTTTGGCATCGCAGGGCACTGGGGGTTACGGAGGACCTGGGGTGGCTGAAGCACAAGGGGGCACCATACTCGTCATGAAGATGACGGATTGTGGCACAGACTGTTTTTGAAAAACTGTGCCGTGACTGGGGGCAGCAGAGAAGAGTTTCTTTGCTGCACTCATAGCGTCTGCAAAGTCCCATCCGCGGAGCTTTTCTGGGTTGTGAAGGGTTTGGTCAGTCCAGCCCGTCTCCACCTGAACCTGGAGCTTTTGGGGGCTGCTGTAACATGTTTATGGCATGCTTTGCAGACCAAATCGCTCACATTGAACACAACTTCGATAACGCCCTTTTGAAGAGAATGGCAGAGCCAGAGGTAAGGAATGCCCCGTCTGGTCAGTGTTTATGAGATCAGTTCCAGTTGGCGAGCCACAAGTGAACTGGACTCCTGCCCGTCCTAGCTGGTTAAGGCCAGCAGGTACACAGTGAGGCCATTGCTGGTGAGGGTGGTCAAAGCCTCCTGGGTGGGGGGTGGGTGGGTTAAGGTTACCCAAGTCCCTTAACAATCATTATTATTGTTTATTATTATTTTAAATTCTATGATTGTATTTTTTATGTTTTTTAAATTGTTAGCCGCCCCGAGCTGTTTTCAGGAGGGGCAGGATATAAATTGATAAAATAAATAAATGGGTGCTGTGGTCCAACACCACCTCAAGAAACCATCTTAGGATGTTGATTCCCCAGTGAGCTATCAGCCTTTCTCTAACCTCCCCTTCTTAGGGAAGGTTATTGAACGGCTGGTGGCTCGTCAGTTGCAGACGCATCTGGACCGTGTCAGTTTTCTAGATTCCTTGCAGTCCGGCTTTCGACCAGGATGTGGCACCGAGACTGCGCTTCTGGCCTTGGTCAAAGAGCTATGAGTGGAATTGGATAACGGTCATTCGACCCTGCTGGTTCTGCCCGATTTCTTGGCAGCATTTGACACAGTGAATCATGAGGTGTTGGTGACGCGCCTGCGGGACCTTGCTGGGGTGGATGGAACTGTCTTATGATGGTTCCAGTCCTTCCTAGCAGGTAGATCTCAGTGGGTAGCTCTGGGAGATTGTACATCTCCTCCCAGGGGCCTCCCGTGTGTGTCCCACAGGGTTTTATTCTGTCCCCCTTCTTGTTCATTCAGTGTCTATGTGCAACCACTGGGAGAGGTGGTGCGTAGATGGGGGGTTCGCTGTCACCACTATGCTGATGACCTGCAACTGTACCTGTCCTTTTCATTGGACCCAGGTCCTGCAGTCTCGGTGCTTTCCCAGTGTTTGACAGCTGTGGCGGACTGAATGAGGCTGAGCCGATTGAAATTGAATCCTGACAAGATGGAGGTGATGCTCATTGGTGGGTCTGGGGTTCTGGATGAAGGGGCATTATCTGTTAATAATGGGGTTTGTCCCGTAATGTCATCTCAGGTCAGGCGCCTGGGAGTACTCCTGGATCCGCAGCTGTGTCTGTATCTCCAGGCGTTGGCTGTGGCCAAGAGTGTGTTCCACCAGTTACATCTGGTGAGGCGGCTACTATAATCCACTCTATGCCAGGCTCCCCATGGTGACAGTTCAGAAGCTGCAGCTGGTGCAGAATGCCACAGCCCGTTTGATCACTGGGACAGGCCACCGGGAGCACATTATGCTGGTGCTCCGGGGCTGTGCACTGGCTGGTCTTCCGGACCGATTTAAGGTGCCTATAAAGTCCTAAACAGTCTTGGCCCCACTTATCTGAGGGACAGCCTCACTTCCTGGGTGGCTTCTGTGGTCGTCGGGGGATACCCTCCTTGAGATTCTCCCCTATAGACAGGTGGGGACCAACAGGCGGGTGTTCTCGGTGGCTGTACCAGTGCTGTGAAACTCTTTACTGGTGGGGGCCCACCTCAACTTGAGTGTCCTTGTGTTCTGCCATCACTGTAAGACCTGGCTCTTCCACCAGGCATTGGGTGGGGTGGGGTGGAGTTAAAGGGGGTGAGGGTGATGGATTATTTCTTTTGACTGCCCACTATTTATATTATTATTTTTACTGTTTGTTATATGGAAGTTTTTGTTGTTTATATTGTATTTTTATATATTATTGTGAGCTGCTCCAAGCTGCTTGAGGCAGGAGGGGCGGGGTACAAATTTTTAAAATAAAAATAAATAGTAAAATTCCATGCTTGGGAGCGTTTGGTGTGACTTTGTGCCAATCAGAAAGCAATGGGGGGAGCTTTTACTGCAGGAAAGAAAAATACGTTTTCTAATTCTGACAGTAGGTAGGTAGGTAATTAATTTTATTGTTAGCCAATAGGCTATAACAACGTTAAATGACATGAGTACAAAATAAATAAAATCCAAAATGATGTAAAACCAACGCTAACAGATATCCTTAGAGTACAGCTTAATGAATACCACTGGATTCTCAAAGGCCAAATGTTCAATAATTACAAAGGATATACCAATGTCATCCTCCTAGACCATGTTAGCACAAAACAAACTTTAAATTAAAAAATTCATGTCTACATTTAAACAGAATTGTAGAAGCGCCAAAGGGCAAAAAGTCTAGGAATTGAAAAATCTCTGCCATCCAATATTAAAAACTACACAACAGTATCATAATAACATAATTTGAATGGACTGTAGATATGAGTAACAAGGATAACACGCAAGATGCGGGCAAGCATTAAAAACTAGCCTTGCCCTTCCCGGGGCTTAAGCTGGCGACTCTTGACCCCTACGATTTAATAAAGTAAATTAGCAGATAGGTGATGAAAATTAAACCTGTTATCTGAGAACCCACGCCATATGTCATTAGGCTTGAGAAAGCAGGTTGGTAATAGCTATGGGCAACCAATATGCTTTAGACGTTACCCTTTGTAATGCCAATGCGGAAAACAAGAAACGAGTAAAAGGTTTACAAGCCTGTGTGACACTTACATAAATGCCAATGGACAAGTAGCCCATGAGGAACTCAGTTCGGCCCGGGGGGCTCAAAGGTCATAATGTGAAATTCTGCTCGGCAAACCAGAGCGAGAACGACTGGATGACACAAGTTGAAACAATCTGGCTGTAATCAGCCGGCTCTAGCACCCCCAAGCCATAGGCAAAATGAGGTTAACGGCATTTATGAATGTATAGACACTGGTAAAAAACATTGTAATCCATAACAATGAGCACAAGCTTCCCAGTAGCATAATCAGAAAAGGGAGGAGATTGCTAACCTCCATGTTTAAAAAACTATACAGGCTCCAAAGGCATCAACCACCCTAGATCTAGGTGAATTATGGCCCCCTAGTAATAGATGGACCCGGGCAGTCTCAGGCAAACCAGCTGGCATTAAATGGATAAAAGAAACAATGTATTTATCCCTCAAAAGATTGTACTTGGGACAGTGTAATAGTATATGCTCGTTAGTCTCAGCGGCTGCCATGTCACAATATGGACAAAGTCTTTCTGACCTCAACATTTTCTTGTATCTGCCTTGTAAAATGGCTGAGGGAAAGACGTTGCAGCGCAAGAGTGTTAGAATTCTGACAGTAATAAAAAGGCTTTCCTGCTCCCATAGGCTGTAGGAACAGGGCACCGTGCCCAGGGGCAAGCGGCTGGACTAGATGACCCTTGAGGTCTCTTACCACAAAGGTTCCCCCCTTCTGATTGCCACGTCGCTCCCAAACGTCAGAGAGCTTGGATATGAAGACAGTCGTTTGGATGATCCTTTACTGGACCAACTTTGCTTGGGGAGAGCGTGAGATCACACTAAGGGTTTCAAGAATCATGGATTTTATGGTAGTATGGGCACGTGAGAGACCCAGCAGCCTTTGATCAGTCCAGTGTTCATTTATTTTCAGTTTTTTGTCCAAAGATCTGGCTGCCAATAAAACATCCTACCACCCCCTAGGAGAGTGTCTAGCATCGCCTCTCCAGGCTAGCACAGCCTGTTGCATATCAACACCTTTTGTCTCCTACGATGTGTCAATGGGTATTTTCAGACGTGACCGGGCCGATTGGCCCCGGCACGGAATCACCCCTTTGATTCCCTGCTGGGGCCATCGCAAAATGGGCCAACAGACGCAGTGGCTGCTCCCGGCGGGGAATCGGGGGGGGCGCGGGGAATCACATTCACTACGCATACGGTGCCGGTCCTGCTGGGACCGCCGTTCGTGTGGTGAATGTTATTCCCCCCCCCTGTAATTCATGGGGGTGAACATCTGGGGGGGAACTTCCGTTTCCCCCCAACAGCCTTTCCGTGATCACGATCACCATGTGGGGATTCACTGTGGTTGACCGTGATCACGTAACGTCTGAAATGACCCAATGTGTGTTGCACCACAGGCTGGAATGCACCATGTGTTTACCCTTCGGTGTAGATTCGCTTCATTCAGAACTGTTTCTGTGATTCATACTGAGGTACGTTAACTTTCATCTCTCGTTCTTCTATTAATGTTCTCAGTGTTTGTTTCACAAGGATTAAACCAACCCCAGATATGAATGGTGTGCACATATACATATTGGAATTACAGTAGTTTATTATAAACGAAGAAGGTTTCTGATCATTAAAATCCTATTATTCATATAATCTGCCATAGGCTGCTTTCTTACACAAAAACCAAGGGACAATCCAAAGAAGTAGCATCAAGGTGTGGGCTAGAAGGTCAAAGCCACTGGTCAAGCCAAGCAAACAATCTGGGGAACAGTCCAGAAATAGGCCAGGAGGTCAGACTGGAGGAGGCTGAGGGCAAGGGCGGGAGTGCACAGAGCGGGCAGGGATCGGGGACAGGGACGCAGGGGCTGAGCAGGAGGTGGAAGGAAGATGTTTCACAGAACTCAATCCACACGCAGTGTGTACAGAGACGTGTGCACAGAGCAAGAGGAGCACAGGGGCTGCTTACACTCATGCAAAGTGTACGGTGCCTGCACTCACCCCTAGAGGGTACCGATATCGCTCACCCTCACCCTCTGCCTCTGCCCCCTCAAAGTGAAAAACCTGGAAGGAAAAAACATTGACATTTAATCTGGTCCCAACAAAAAACCCACAAGCCACTTTTTTTTTTTCAATTTCACATTAACATTTTTGTTTCTTTGTTTTTTGCTGCTCACACCCCCCCACCCCCAAGTGTGTGTGTAGGGGAAAGAGAAAACACACACGCGTGCACACGGGCGCATAAACACATGGGTACACATGCATGCACATGGTGCCCAGCCATACCACAGGGGGAACCCTGGACCCTGTGATATTCTCCACAAGTTGCAGGGTCTCTCCCGCAGTGGTTCCCCCTGACTTTCAGCAGTGCAAGGCCACCAGTCCCAGCAGCCGTGAACTTGAATTTCTGCTCTGGGCTGCGGCCAGTCCAGCTCTTGGGTGACACTGCGCTTGGCCAGCAGGAGGCAGGAATCAAACAAACTGACTGCGCATGCGTGGGGTCACCCCATTGAGCAACTCAGTTTCCTTCCTGCCTCCATGCTGGCAGGAGCAGTTTCACTCTGCTCAGGAGAGCAGAGCTTCAGAAAATAAAAAGAAAAAAGAAGAGAAAAGAAAGCAAAGTCAAGGAAGGGAGAAACGGGGGCACAGGACTCTAGCCCCGGGAGAGAGGTACCGAGACGGCAAACTCGCAGCAGGATCCTGCGCTTGGCCCAGGCATCCCTGTTCGCGCGGGCTCTCTCCCTTCCCCTTCCCAGCCGCAGGTCCTGCGACTTGTTCCCAGGACCCAAGGCAACAGCGGCGTTCGGCTTTGAGCCCAGAGGCTCAGCGGAGGAACGGGGCCTTCCCCCCACAAATGGAATGCTCTGCCGCCATCTTGGCCACGTGGCCTCAGTCACAACGCCGCCGGCGCTGCCGCAACACCTGGCCACATCGACGAGCCACCCCGTGCCATTGCTTGGGTCAGCCGCTGCCAGGCCTACCTGCCGCAGCCGCCCCCGCAGCCATCCTCCGGGGGGCCCGGCTCCACACGCGGCATTCCAGATCCATCCCGCCTCCCAGCCGGGACTGCACCGGCCTCCTCCCTTGCTCCGGAGCGGCGCTTCAACCCTACAGCAGCCGCCCGGACTGTCCTTCGACCCCACGGGGTCTCGGGTACAGGGATGGGGGGGCAAAAGAAAAAAGCAGCCCCAGAGGGGGGCCAAGGGGTGAAGGAAGCCCTGCAGGGAAATGCTGGGGTTTTGCCACCTCCCACCCTGATTAGGGAAGGACAGCCCCAGCCAAGACCCCCCCCCCCCCCCCCCCCCCCC
>QEPC01007661.1:315897-326661 GCA_003113815.1 Sphenodon punctatus | reverse complement strand
CCCCCCCCCCCCCCCCATCGACAACCAGACCATGAGCACAATTACCGAGGCCCTGGCCAACATCATGGCCCGCCTCGATAACCTGGAAACCTCCCCCCTCAGAGGGGGGCAAACGTACCCGGGGAACACAGGGTTCACCCCCCGCCAAGCGCTCTCAGCCCAGGAGCAAGAAAGCAGCTGCGGCTGGGGTTACAAGGCTCATGACGCTGGGGGACGAGTCAGAGGGAGAGGCCTCATTCTCGTCTTCCCAAGAACCCCTCCTCAGCCCCAGGGATTTGCAGGAGCGGGACAGTGATGCCTCCCACTCAGAGGAGGAGGGAGAACTGCGGGACTCAGAAGGGGAAGAGTCCCAGGCCAAAAGACACACCCCTCCACCCATGCCCAACCACGGGAGGGAATTCCCAGTACAGTACTGGGACGAACTGAGGAAGCAGGTCATGCACACGATCCAGCTCGAGGAGAGGGCCACAAAAGGTCACCCCGTAGAGTCAGACGAAGAGCAAGACTCCAGGGCCCATATCCCCACTATCCACAAGCCAGATAAGGGCCTTCCTCTGGACAAGGCCTTCGAGAAGCTGGTCCTCAATGAGTGGGAACAACCTACCCGCTCGCACAGGCTCCCAAAGCAGCAGCAGCAGCAGCTATACAATTTCTCCCAACGTAGGGGAGTTCTACTGCACCAACCCAAGGTGAATGCAGAAGCAGCCTCCTTAGCTCGGCAGACCCTTTTCCCAACTGAAGGAGACCTGGACCCCACCGATAAGGTCAGAGGGGGCTCTCCGCAGGGGTTTTGAGGCATCAACAGCAGCTCTGAGAATGAGCACAGCTACCACGTATGCCGCATGAGCCCTCATCTCATGGTTCAAAGAGGTCCAGAGCGAGGACATCACCGAGAAGAGAGCTACAGCCCTCACCACGCGCATTATGTTGGGGATAGCTTACATAGCCGATGCATCCACGGACGCACTCAAGCCTCCGCCAGAGCTGCAGCCTCTGGAGTAGCCGCCCGCAGACGCCTCTGGCTTCACTCCTGGGGTGGGGACCACGCAGCAAAGAATCTCCTGGTCGACAGCCCTTACACCGGCAAAAAGCTCTTCAGCGCGTACCTAGAGAAGATTTTGGAGGACCACAACAGCAAGGAGAAGCACACAACTCTCCAGCAGGTGGACAACAAGAAGCCTTCCTTTCGTCAAACACGCTTCGCAGGAAACTCAGCTGGGCTCAGAAGAGGAAATTCGAAAGGCCCTTCCACAGGCAGCAGCACAAGAGTAAGCCCACCTGGCGAGGGAGGAAGGGCTACCAACCACCCCCTCGCAACAGACAACAAGGGGGCCCCAACCAGAGAAAGCAAGAATGACCTTTCCACATGCATCGGAGGCAGACTACTGGATTTCTCTCCAGTCTGGGAAGCTTCAGTCTCCGATGTGTGGTTAAGGGAGTGCATAGCTCAGGGATACTCAATAGAGCTTTCCTCCCCGCCTCCAAACTAGTTCCTTCCCTCCCCCGTGTCCAACAGGCCACAGAAACACCAGGCCATGCTCCAGGAGATCCACTGACTGCACTCCATCAGGGCCGTAGAGCCAGTGCCGCCAGAGCAGCAGCGTCAAGGGCTCTACTTCATACTATTCCTTGTACCAAAGAAGTTGGGCGATTGGAGAGTGGTGCTGGACCTCAAACACCTAAACAGGCACGTAAGAAAGAGGAGGTTCCGCATAGAGACCCTCAATACAATCTGCCAAGCAATCTCTAAGGGCGACTGGATGGCCTCCCTCGACCTAAGGGAAGCCTACCTTCACGTGCCCATTGTCAACAACCACCGGAGGTGGCTCAGATTTGCTTACAATGGGAGCCACTGGCAGTACACGGCCCTTCCGTTTGGCCTAGCCTCCGCTCCACGCACCTTCACCAAGGTACTGGTGCCGTTGATAGAGAACCTCCGCTTGCAAGGGGTCCACGTACACCCATACCTGGACAACCTTATAATCCGCTCCTCCAGGGAGAAGGCAATAAGGGATGTCCATATGACGATTGCATACTTGACTGAACACGGGTTTCTCATCAACAACCAGAAGAGCCACCTGATCCCGTCACGACGAACAGAGCACCTGGGCGTCATTCTCGACACAGGAGGAGACAAGGTCTTCATCACCCACCAAAGGCAGGAGAAGATCAGAAAGGGAGTGACCTTACTCATCACCAACACAAGTCTCTGGCTAAAAACCCTGGCAGCCTTCCTCAGTCTACTTGTTTCCTGCATCCAGCAAGTAACAAGGGCTTGTTTCCACCTTCGCCCACTCCAATGCCTCCTCAGGCCATGGCAGACCCACCTTATCGGGGGATTGTTGCCCGCGATGAAGGTACCACGCACATTAGCAGAAAGCATGCGCTGGTGTCTCACAGACGAGCCGTTCCAACCGGGATCACCCCTCTCCGAGCCCGAGAGGATCACGGTCACAACAGACGCAATCCTCACCGGATGGGGAGCCCGCTCCCAAGCCCTGACGGCCCAGGGCATTTGGTCAGCGAGGGAAGTAACCAGCAGCATCCACCTTCTCGAGCTACGAACCATCAGACTCGCGCTGCTAAATTTCCCACATACACAAAACTCTCAAGTCCTAGTGTTCACAGACAACACGACAGCAAAGGCGTACGTGAACAACCAGGGCGGATCAAGGAGCAGGACGCTGCACACGGAGGCCTGTGCACTCCTCGATTGGGCAGAGAAACACCTGCTCTCGCTCAAAGCTCTACACATCAGAGAAGAGGACAACACGGAGGCGGACTGGCTCAGCAGGCAACGCCTTGATCCGGGCGAGTGGTCCCTATGCCCGCAAGCTTTCAACCAGATACACTCGCGACTGGGGACTCCCCAATGGGACCTGTTAGCATCACCAAACAATGCGAAGGCCCCACTGTTTTTCTCCCAGACAAGATCCCAGGGTGCACAGGGGGTAGATGCACTCAACTCCCCCTGGCCCAGAACACTCCTATATGCCTTTCCACCCTTTCCCCTGATAGGGCGGACTCTGGCGAAAGCCAGGACGGAGAGAGCAGTCCTCATCTTAGTGGCCCCATTCTGGCCAAGAAGGCCATGGTTCTCCGACATAGTGGAGCTTGCAGTCTCATCTCCCCTGTTCCTCCCACAATCTCTGAATCTTCTCACACAGGGACCCTTCCACTACGAGGGTTTGGCCCACCTGAAACTAGCTGTGTGGACATTGAACGTGCAGCACTGAGGGAACAGGGTTTCTCGGAGGCACTAATGAGCACTCTACTAGCTTCCAGAAGGCCCTTCACGTGCCGGATCTATCAATCCACGTGGAGAGCCTTCAGGGGATGGTGTCAAAAGAAGTCACTCGACCCAGAAGGGGCTTGAATCCCCCAAATTCTAGAGTTCTTGCAGGAGGGTCTAAACTGCAGCCTTAAGCCCAATGCCCTCTCCAGGCAAGTCTCCGCCCTCGACTCCGTGTTCGTCCCCGCCAAGGGGTTCAAGATAGCAGGTCACAGCTTGATTCGCAGGTTCATACGGGGAGCCAGGGCCATTTCCCCTCCAGTCGTACATAGGTTCCCATCCTGGAGTCTCAACCTAGTCCTCGGGACGCTCCATGCCCCTCCTTTTGAACCCCTCAACAAAGTCTCACTATTCTTCTTGTCCATTAAGGTCGCCTTCCTCGTTGCTATTACATCCGCATGACGGATGTCAGAACTGGGGGTGCTCTCCATAGAGTGGCTTCTGCCAGTTCAATAGAGACTCGGTGGTGCTCCAATTGGACCAGGCCTTCCTACCAAAGGTCAACTCCCTGTTCCACATAAGCCAGGAGATTATCCTCCCCTCCTTCTGTCCTCATCCAACCCATCCAAAAGAAAGGGACTGGCATTCCCTAGATGTCGGGTGAGCCCTGTGCATTTACTTAAAGCGCACGGCCACATTCAGATCTTCCTCGGCCCTATTCATCAACATATGCCCGGGGTTGAAGGGATCCAAGGCCTCAAAGGCCGTCCTATCCAGATGGGTGGTGGCCTGCATCACAGAGGCCTATAAGGCAAAAGGGAAGATTCCTCCCCAACCGATCTGGCCACATTCCACCCAGGGAGCCTCCACATCAGCCGCCTTCGTGGCCAGGGCTCCCTACGAGGAGGTGTGCAGGGCCGCCACTTGGGCCTCCCTGCACACCTTCACAAGGCACTACAAATTGAACTTGTACCAGTCAGCGGATGCCTCCTTTGGCAGGCGCGTCCTGCAGGCTGTTCTGCCATAGTGCTGCTGTCTCCCTCCCTAAGAAACAGTACCGCTTGGGTACATCCCAAGAGCTGGACTGGCCGTAGCCCAGAGCAGAAAAGGAAACTGGCACTCTTACGTGTGAGTCCCTGTTCTGCTTGGGCTAGACCAGTCCAGCGGCCCTCCCGACAGCGGGAAGGGTCTACATACAATGCAGCGGATTTCTGTGTGTGCATTAACTGTTTCGAGTGCATTCCAGATGATTGGCTGTACTACAACAGAGTTGCACAAGCGGGTGACCCCACGCATGCGCAGTCAGTTTTCTGGAGTCCTGCCTCCTGCTGGCCAAACGCAGTGTCACCCAAGAGCTGGACTGGCCTAGCCCGAGCAGAACAGGGACTCACAGGTAAGAGCCCCAGTTCTTCTCTTTAGGACCCAGTGGAGCCCCTGAGGCTGCTCCTGCCACTCACCTTCTGTGTGGGCCCCTCCCTGCTTGCTAGGTCAGAGCTTGCTGGTGGGTGGTGCAGCGCTAGGAGGCAGGGAGTGCATGGCAGAGGCAGCGGCAAAGCGAGTCCAGGGGAGTCTGAGGTAGCAGCGAGGCAACAGAGAGTCAGCGGCAGGAGAGGGGATCCCCAGCAGCAATGTAAGGTGTGGGCTGGAAGGAGGGGGCAGTTGGCTTCAGTAGCTGTTTACTGAGTATTTATACAGCGCCATCCGTGTGTCTGGGACTTTACAGTTGTTGAGAGCAGAGCGGGTCCCTGCCCCGGGAGGCTTCCAATCTATAGGAGACAAGGGGCGGGGGCAATAGAATGAGAGAGGAGGATGCGTTCATGGAGGCAGGAGGCCGCAGGGTCAGGTGCTTCGCTTAGCTCCACAGGGGAAGGGGATGCTGGGACAATCAGGGAGGGAATGAAAGGGATGAGGAGCTAGGAAAGGCCTGATAGAAGAGGTAGGTTTTCAAGGGGGATTTGAAGGCTGGGAGGGAGAGGAGAGACTGGGTTCTGGGAGGGAGTTCCAGGCATGGGAGGCAGCAAGGGAGAACGGGCAAATACGCTTTGAGGAGCAGGGGAGTCGAGCGGGTGAGGCTGGTGGAAGAGGAGGAGCGGCGCTTTCGGACAGGAACGTAGAGGGGGACGAGTGTAGAGAGATGAGAATGGGGGGTGGGGCAGGGAACAGAGCATGAATCGCCTTGTAACTAAAGAGAAGACGCTTGTGTTGAGTGCGTTCAGGTAGAGGGGCTGCACGGGATCAAAGCAGCGGGTGAGGGGGATGCTCTTGGCAGCAGAGTTTTTAAAAATGTATTTATTTAAATGTTTTATACCCCGCCCCTCCTGCCACAGGCAGCCTGGGGTGGCTAACAAAATTCATCAATAAAATACAGTAAAAAATATAAAACCTCATATAATAGTTATTTATATTATTATTAACAATAAAAGTAAAAATGAGGAGACAAAGAAATCCCCGACACCCCCACCCCAACCACCCTCACCCTTCTCCGTCACCGAACGCCTGACAGAACAGCCAGGTCTTACAATTTCTACAGAAAACGGGGAGGTCTCGGACCAGACGGTTCTCCACCGGGAGAGAGTTCTAGAGGTGCGGCGTGGCCACCGAGAACGCCCTTTCCTGCATGGCCCCCTGGGAAACCCAAGGGACTTCCAACAGGGTGCCCCCAGATGACCGCAGGGGCCAGTCCAGAACCCAGGGAGTGAGGCGGTCTTGCAAATAGGCAGGGCCCAGACCGTGTAAGGCCTTAGAGGTCAAAACCAACACTTTGAATCTGGCTCGGAAGACTATTGGCAGCCAGTGCAGAGATCGGAGCACTGGTGCAATGTGCTCCCAGCGACCCAGACCAGGAGCCGGGCCGCCGCATTCTGCACCAGCTGCAGCTTCCGAGCCATCACCATAGGTAGCCCCACGTAGAGCGTGTTGCAGTAGTCAGAGGTGATAAAAGCATGGATGATCGTGGTCAGGTTGAGAACTGAAACCAGCAGCCGAAGCCACTGCACCAGATTTAACTGGCGGAAGGCACTCCTCACCATAGCCTCCACCTGGAGGTCCAGGTGGAGCTGCGCATCGAGAAGCACCCCCAGGTTCCACACCTGGGAGGTAAGTGGAGGAGAAACCCCCTCAACCGAGGGGGCGATCCTCTCCACTGACGTACCCACTAACATCACCTCCGTCTTATCAAGATTCAGTCGCAGTGTATTAGCCTTCATCCAGCCCCCCACAGCTGCCAAACACTGGGTAAGCATCGACCCAGCTGGGCCTGGGTCATTTGAAAATGAGAGGTACAGTTGGCTGTCATCCGCATACTGATGATACCTCACCTTGTACCTCCATGTCACCTCGTCGAGTGACTGCATGTATACGTTGAACAGGAGAGGGGACAAAACAGAACCCTTCGGGACCCCACACGAGAGGTCTTGGTGAGATGAAAAATAATCAACCGAGCACTACCCGCTGAGTTCTCCCGGTCAGGAATGAGCTGAACCATTCAAGAACGATCCCACCCACCCCCACGCTGTGCCGTAGGCGCGTCACCAACATCTCGTAGTCAACGGTGTCAAATGCAGCCGACCGATCTAATAGGACCAGAAGGGTCAAATGACCCTTATCCTTTTCATGGCGCAGATCCTCAACCAAAGCCACCAATACGAAAGCCAGACTGCGAGGAATCCAGATAACCAATGCAGTCAAGATGCCCTTGGAGCTCCTGAGCCACTACCCATGTTCAATAACCTTCCCTAAAAAGGAAAGCTTAGAGACAGGCTGATAGCAGGCAGGGGAGTCAGTGTCAAGTGATGGTTTTTGGAGCAGAGGCCAAACCTCCGCCTCCTTAAGGCAACAAGGCACTCTGCCCTCCCGCAGGGAGGCGTTAACCCCAACAGCCCCACTGTCTCCTGGCAGCTCTTAATCAGCCAGGATGGGCAAGGATCTAGTTCACAAGAGGTGGCTTGAAACGCCCCCAGCACCTCCACCACATCAATGGGTGTCACCAACTGACATTGATCCCACAAAATCAGACAAGTCGGAGTTTTTACCACCTCTGCTTCCTCTACTGTATTAACTGCGGCATCGAGATCTTGGTGAATATGAGCCATTTTCTCCGCAAAATAATGGTCACAGCAGGCAGACAATTACTCAACTCCAGGGTTGAGGGAGGCCGGACTGACCAGCCCCCGTACATCCTGGAACACCTCTACCAGACGGGGTTTTGCAGATGCTATGAGGGCAGCAAAGAATTCCCTCTCTGCTGCCCACATAGCCATGACATAGGCTCGTAAACTAGCTCTATGCCACAATCTGTCTACTTCAGCCTGAGAGCGATGCCACCGTTGTTTAAACCGCTGCCCCTCCTGCTTCAGCATCCGCAGCTCCTCTGAGAGCCAAGGAGTTCTGTGGAGCCTCTGTCTGGGCAATGGGCGCCTGGGAGCTGTTTGATCGATGGCCTCCGTCAGCAAGGTGTACCACAACTTGATAAGACCATCAATGTGACTTTCGTCAAGGTCAGAGGATAACTTCCCCCAGAGCACCTAGAAACCACACTGGGTCCAACAGCCTCTGGGGACAGACCATCCTAATAGGTTCCGCACCCTTCTGGGGGCAGACATGCGTTGAAAGGGAGGTCTGTAAGAGGTAATGCTCTGTCGACAAGGGCACAGCTGATACCTTCCCTCACTAACGGACCACCCGCCCCAAGGTCAGTGCAAAACATGAGGTCTAAAGTATGTCCTCCAAGATATTGTGCCGTTGACCGTTTGGGACAGGCCCATGAACTCATGCTCGGCTCCCCCAAGGACCGCATTGGCGTGAATGTTGAGGTCCCCAAGGACTATCGTCCTTCAGGACCACAACACCACTTCTGACACTGGAGGTACCTGGTATTCCGACACAGTATACCAGTAGCACACCCCAACTGTCCCCTGCCAAATCAAACACAAGATGGAGGCTTAAAAATACCTTCCATGGATCGCACTGGACACCTCCTCACAGAACACCCCTCTTTAAAAACCATAGCTACGCTGCCCCCCTGTCCCTCCAGCCACGGCTGGTGCTGCATGGAATACCCGACTGGAACAAGAGCAGCCTGAATTGGCCCCAACTCATTGTCTAGCCAGGTCTCCATGATACACATGAGATCGGCAGCATGGTCCACGATTACCTCCTGGACTGTTGTCACCTTATTTATTATTATTATTATTATTATTAGCATTTGTATAGGGCCAACAGTGTACCTGGTGCTTAACAGAACAGTAAGATAGATGCGGTCCCTGCCTACGGCATACCATCTAGTAGACATGGAGGGGCAAGACAAGGAGAGAGGACATAGGGAGAGACAAGGGTTAAATAACATTCAAGCAGATGCAAGGTCCCAGGTGCATGTACTTGGCTTGGTTGCAGTTAGGCAGGAGTCTGTGGGGAGGGCACACAGTAAATATTGAAGGCAAGTTCTATCAGGTGTCAGGAAAGACTGTGAGGAAGACGTGGATTTTGAGGAGGGATTTAAAGGTGCGGAGGGAGGGGGCAAGGCAGATGTGGGCAGGGAGGGAGTTCCAGGCATGGGGGGCAGCAAGGAAGAAGGGATGAAGGCGGTTATGGGAGCAGGGGAGGTGAGGGAGGGGACAGAGGGGGAGCGAAGAGTACGTGCAGGAGTGTGTAAGGAGACTAGGGCTGAGAGGTAAGGGGGGGCAGGTTGTGAAGGGACTTATGAGTGAATACCAGGAGTTTTGTGAAGGATGCGTTCAGGAAGGGGGAGCCAGTGAAATGAGGAGAGGCTGCACGTGGTCAAAGCGACTGGCTGAGTGGATGACCCTAGCAGTGGAGTTTTGGATAGAGATAAAGGGGGAGAGTTGAGAGTGGGGGAGACCAGTAAGGAGGAGGTTGCAGTAGTCAAGGCGGGAGATGACCATGGTGTGAACAAGGGTTTTGGCTGAGGAGACAGAGAGAAAGGGGCGAATCCGAGCAATGCTGTGAAGGGCGAAGCGACAGGACTTGGCAACAGAGTTGATGTAAGGTTTAAAGGAAAGGTGAGTGTCAAAGACACAGCCCAAGCTACAGGCTTGGGGAGTGGGACAGATGGTGACCCTATCAATAAGGATAGACAGGGAAGAGAGAGAGTAAGGGTAGGGAGGAAAGATAAGGAATTCCATCTTAGCCATGTTGAGCTTGAGCTGATGTTGGGACATCTATGCGGAGATATCAGAGACACAGTTGATGAGGCGAGCTTGGACAGAAGGGGATAGAGAAGGGTAGAGAGAGTTGAGTGTCGTCAGCATAGAGGTGATATTGGAAGCCGTGGGAGGCAATGAGTTTGCCAAGGGACAGGGTGTAGATAGATAAGAGGAGAGGGCCCAAGACAAAGCCTTGGTGAACCCCAACGGAGAGGGGGAGGGAGGAGGAGTTGGAATTAGGAAGAGACACATTAAAGGAACGATCCGAGAGATAGGAGAACCAGTGAAGGACAGAGTCGCAGAAGGCTAGGGAGCGAAGAGAGTCCAGTAGGAGTGTGTTGTCAGCCATGTCAAAGGTAGCAGAGATGTCAAGGAGGAGAACGGAGTAAAGGCGCTTAGATTTAGTGACAAGTAGATCATTGGTAATCTTGGATAGGGCAGTTTCAGTGGAGTGAAGGGGATGGAAGCCAGATTGGAGTGGGTCCAGGGAAGAATTGGCAGAGGAGATCTAGGCAGTGGGAGTAGACCACATGTTCCAGAAGCTTAGAGGCAAAGAGTAGGAGGGAGACTGGCCGGTAACTAGAGGGGTCGAGGGTGGACTCCTTGAGGATGGGCGAGACAGTGGCATGCTTGAAGGCAGAGGGGAAGGAGCCAGTGGAGAGGGAGAGATTGACAGTGGGAGCAATGGAGGCCAGGAGGCAGAAGAGGATTCGGTCAAGGGGGCAGATGGAGGGTTGGAGGAAGAGAGGAAGGAGGAGATTTCTTCAAGGGAGGCAGGAGGGGAGGGGGTAGTGAGGGAGCAGGGCGAGGAGACGGGTGGGAAGCAATGTCCTGGTGGATCTTGTCAGTCTTTGATGTGAAGAACGGCACGAGATCCTGAGCAGAAAGGGTAGAGGGGGGAAGGGTGGCTTGAGAAGGGAGTCAAAGGTGGAGAAGAGGCGTTGGGCGTCACGAGAGTAGGATTGCCCCCAGTGTCACGTTTAACAGCACCAAAACCGGACCAAAGGCCTCCTGAACAAGTTCCACCCACTCATCTGCTGGGGGAGGGATAAGTGAGACAGGCACTAGACACCTATCCTGCCTCACTACTCTCCCTTCCCTCCCCCTGAGACCATACCTTCCCTGGCCTGTCACAACCCCAATAGCCATGCCTACACTACCCCCCCATCCAGCTACCTCGCCAGCCCCCTCTCCCTGGCTGTACCACCCAGGATGAGGGAGAACTCTCCCCCACTCTCCCTTCCCAACATATCCCTCCCTACTATTCCCCCCGCCCCCATCCCCTTGGAGTCCCCTTTCTCACAGGGAATTCCTCCCTTCCTACCATTTGGGCTACACCTCCCCATCTTACTGGGAGGCATAGCCCACCCC
>QEPC01007661.1:300057-312035 GCA_003113815.1 Sphenodon punctatus | reverse complement strand
AGGTGTCGTGTGCGTGCTGTCAGGGGGGTGGCCCCTCGCTGTCCTCGCTCCGGCCGCACAACGGCCTCAAAACGGCCTCAAAACGGCCAGGGCCCTTTTGGCGCCGCCCAAGGGCTGCCGCCCGCTGGGCGCGGGCGTGCACCTTTGGCTTGTGGCTATGGGGTGGGGCCCTGCTCACCTGGAGGGGCTTTCTGGGTGCTGCAATGCCTGCTGGGGGCTTTCTGGGCGTTATAATGTCCTTTTAGCTGTAATCTTGGAGAGAGAGAGAGATGATCAGTCTGTCTCTCGAGGATTATATAGCTAGGCCTGCACAAACTTTCCTGTTGCCACCATTTCCTATACCTACCCTTATCCTTGCCACATGGACCTGCCTGCTGTCATTCTCATCATAACCAAGCCGTATGTGCACCCGAGACCTCGCATCTTCATGAATGTTAGACCCCTTGTCTCTCCCTCTGTTCCCCTTCCTATGCCTCTTCCCCCAGCTCCTGTCTCTCAGATTGTAAGCCCTAGGGGCAGGGACCGTGTCTATTTTATTACTTTGTAAAGTGCCAGGTACACTGCTGGCGCTATTATTATTTATTAATAATAATAATTAATAGAGACCTGACATCTTGGTCATTGTTAAATCTTACTTCAGATCATAGCTGCCTTTTTACTGTGTATCAGAGGATTGTTTAAAAGAAACCTGACTGCTTCAACAACTTATTTTGAGAAACCCCATTGTAATCTTTCTTGACCCGACGTCATTTAAACTGACTTCTAAGCAAATAAAAAGTCAGAGGAAAAATTAATTCGGTAGAAAGCTCTCCGTTCCCTGGAGTTTACTCACCATCATTATGGCAGTACGGGACACAGGACTGGGTGAATATGAATGAATATTCTTTTGAAACATTTGAGCCAATAATTAAAGCATATGTTATTTCTTATAGATGTCACGATCTTTTGACTTATTATACAACTGTTTCTTTGAACAGAAATGTCTCTTTAAATCATGTATTTGTAACTGACATTTTCTCTTTTGTACCATGTTGATATTTTTATTTGAATTTAAGAAACCTTATGCTTTATATTTATAAATTCCTTGTCTCATGGACTTATTTACAAATTGTCATTGCTATACCATACTGGGCTGGTCTAGCTCTTAAGCATGGTGCAGTCTTCAAGTTTTCACATAAAGGAAAGTAGTCGCCCTATATCCAGGCCAGATTATGTCAGGCCTGAACCACTAAACACATTTTCCTTTTGCGGAAACTGAGGCATAATGCGTCCGGATTTAGCAACAGATTTGATTTGTGGTTTAAAGGAGTAAAAGATGAATCCCAGGCTACGTAATGTGTGTGTGATCGGGTGGTGGAGTTCAGTAGAACTTCTAAATATGTGTGTTCGCATGGCCTCAGGACAACCATGCATTGGTCATTAACACAATGAGTGGCCTTGGGCAACTTGCTGTCTCCTGGCCTCAGTTTCTCATCTATAAATGAGAATAACTACCTAACTCACAGGGTTTTTGTGAGCCTAAACTGAATGATTGTCTTGGGGATAAGGTATTGGAGTTGAGGCTGAGTAGGGAACTTCTTGGGTCAGTGGTGGCTGGTGGGTTTGGGGGCTGTGTTGGTGGGCCAGTGGGCGGAGTCTAGCCTAGAGGCGGAGCCAGGAAAATGTTAGGTGGAGGNGTGAACAAGGGTTTTGGCTGAGGAGACAGAGAGAAAGGGGCGAATCCGAGCAATGCTGTGAAGGGCGAAGCGACAGGACTTGGCAACAGAGTTGATGTAAGGTTTAAAGGAAAGGTGAGTGTCAAAGACACAGCCCAAGCTACAGGCTTGGGGAGTGGGACAGATGGTGACCCTATCAATAAGGATAGACAGGGAAGAGAGAGAGTAAGGGTAGGGAGGAAAGATAAGGAATTCCATCTTAGCCATGTTGAGCTTGAGCTGATGTTGGGACATCTATGCGGAGATATCAGAGACACAGTTGATGAGGCGAGCTTGGACAGAAGGGGATAGAGAAGGGTAGAGAGAGTTGAGTGTCGTCAGCATAGAGGTGATATTGGAAGCCGTGGGAGGCAATGAGTTTGCCAAGGGACAGGGTGTAGATAGATAAGAGGAGAGGGCCCAAGACAAAGCCTTGGTGAACCCCAACGGAGAGGGGGAGGGAGGAGGAGTTGGAATTAGGAAGAGACACATTAAAGGAACGATCCGAGAGATAGGAGAACCAGTGAAGGACAGAGTCGCAGAAGGCTAGGGAGCGAAGAGAGTCCAGTAGGAGTGTGTTGTCAGCCATGTCAAAGGTAGCAGAGATGTCAAGGAGGAGAACGGAGTAAAGGCGCTTAGATTTAGTGACAAGTAGATCATTGGTAATCTTGGATAGGGCAGTTTCAGTGGAGTGAAGGGGATGGAAGCCAGATTGGAGTGGGTCCAGGGAAGAATTGGCAGAGGAGATCTAGGCAGTGGGAGTAGACCACATGTTCCAGAAGCTTAGAGGCAAAGAGTAGGAGGGAGACTGGCCGGTAACTAGAGGGGTCGAGGGTGGACTCCTTGAGGATGGGCGAGACAGTGGCATGCTTGAAGGCAGAGGGGAAGGAGCCAGTGGAGAGGGAGAGATTGACAGTGGGAGCAATGGAGGCCAGGAGGCAGAAGAGGATTCGGTCAAGGGGGCAGATGGAGGGTTGGAGGAAGAGAGGAAGGAGGAGATTTCTTCAAGGGAGGCAGGAGGGGAGGGGGTAGTGAGGGAGCAGGGCGAGGAGACGGGTGGGAAGCAATGTCCTGGTGGATCTTGTCAGTCTTTGATGTGAAGAACGGCACGAGATCCTGAGCAGAAAGGGTAGAGGGGGGAAGGGTGGCTTGAGAAGGGAGTCAAAGGTGGAGAAGAGGCGTTGGGCGTCACGAGAGTAGGATTGCCCCCAGTGTCACGTTTAACAGCACCAAAACCGGACCAAAGGCCTCCTGAACAAGTTCCACCCACTCATCTGCTGGGGGAGGGATAAGTGAGACAGGCACTAGACACCTATCCTGCCTCACTACTCTCCCTTCCCTCCCCCTGAGACCATACCTTCCCTGGCCTGTCACAACCCCAATAGCCATGCCTACACTACCCCCCCATCCAGCTACCTCGCCAGCCCCCTCTCCCTGGCTGTACCACCCAGGATGAGGGAGAACTCTCCCCCACTCTCCCTTCCCAACATATCCCTCCCTACTATTCCCCCCGCCCCCATCCCCTTGGAGTCCCCTTTCTCACAGGGAATTCCTCCCTTCCTACCATTTGGGCTACACCTCCCCATCTTACTGGGAGGCATAGCCCACCCCAGAGCCAATCTCCCCACCTCCCCATCCCTCGACCCTCCTCTGCCACCAGAGGGATCCCCTCTTGGCCTCCCACCTCCTATCTCACTGAGGGAGAAGGCCCCACACACCCCTCCCTATTATTCGGGCAATGTCTCCCCATCTCATAGGGAGGCAAAATCCACACCCCCATCCCACACACCACCTACCCTCCTCCCACAGGATGGTAACCAACACCCCCCCCATCCCTGAAGGGCTGTGCCCCTCTCTCTCACTCAGGGAACAGCCCCCCCCCCCCATCCCTACTTCCAACATCCTCCTACCCCGCTAAAAACCTCTCACTTATACGCAAATCTGCTGATTAGTGCCCACCATTCCAATTACATTGCCACTAACACCCAACCCCTTCAGTTCCCAAAAGTCCCGCAAGGGCCGCGCCTTTGACTCGTGGCCTTTGGTGTGCGCCTGTGGCAGCGCCAGAATCCTGGGGACTTCTAAAGCCCCCCGCTTCTCCCAGCTCACTGCCAGCTGCAGGTGTGTAGCCTCGCCCTCCCAAAGTTCCAAGCAAGGGTCGAGGGGGGCAAGGTACAGAGGTGAGAGGGAGGCAAGGTGAAAGCGAAGGCCAGGGAGAACGAAGTTGCAATACTCAGGGCAAAAGAGAAGCAGAGCCTTGACTAGGGTTTTAGCAGTGGAGACAGTGAGGCTGTGTACGGAGAGACTGTCATGTAGCCCATATAAAAAGTGTATATTTTACTGGCAATCTGTGTTCCAACATACTGCGATTTTGGACCAGCTTGTTGTTATTATTATTATTATTATTATTATNGCCTTAACTTCCGTCGTAGACTGTGCAGGGGCAAAAATAGACTGGGTGTGTCCAAAGAAACAGGAAATTAAGACTGCCTGAGAAACCTATAAAAGGCAGAACTGAAGAAAGGACGGGTGGGGAGCGACACACACGCAAACACCATTGAAACTGCAGGCGCTTGCAAGTACCTGCTTCATGATAGTAACGCTAGGCTGCCCACCTAGTATTCTACCCAACTTGGTAGGTATGAGATAACGAATGAATGACTTAGATAAGATTGGTCTATTTGGGTTATGAAATAAAATAATAATAATTTATTAAGTGTTTAGACAAGCCATCACACAACAAAACAAAACGGCACAGTTGTTACAAATAACAAACAAAAACATAATGAAACAGAAAAATACCCAAGAGAGGCTCAGAGATCAGGGTCAAATATCAAAGACCTCCCTCCCCTTTCTTAATGCCAGAGCCTTATAAAGGAAAAGGGCCACATCCCTGGTTTTAATTTCCTCCCGATTGAGCAAAAGTGACACCAATGCCTGCTGATCGTTCAAAAGGGGGTTTAGATGGGGCTGGATCCACTTAATACGTAAACCCGTATACCATAAACAATGCAACATTATGTGCTCCAAGGTATCTGGAGCTCGCAGTGTACAATCACAGGGGCAAGCCGCATTATGCCTCCCCTTAAAGCGACCCTCCATGACGCCCGAGGGAAACACTCAGCCTAGCCATGGAGAAGCATCTACGAACTTGGGGGCTCAGCTGATGGAACAGATACAATGCGGGGGCAAGGGGAAGCTCATACAGGTCCATGACCGGTGGCAGCGAAGACATACCTCTAAGGGAGGCAATCTCCTCCTGGGAGGAGATATCTGCCAACCTTTGAAAGAAAAGGGACCTAATGGCCCCAAAACCCAACGAATGCAGGGAATCGAGAGCAAAGCCCATATAACAGAGCTTGACCCTCACCTGGCTAACCCAAAGATTGTCCTCAGCTAGGACCATAAAGGCCAAGGGGGCAGTTTGACAAAAATGTAATTTCAGCCAGTACCCTATGGCCAATCGCCAAACCTGCATTCAATAGGGGACAACCCGCATTCTCTGCGCAGGGCCACATTGGGTGCATGGTTGGGGACAGCTAGAAGCGACCTTAAAAATTTGGTCTGCACCCTTTCCAATAGTGGGAACTTCCCCTCCGCCCAGAACAGGGCCCCGTAGAGAAGTTGCCCCAAACATTTGGCCTTAAAAACCTGAATGGCCGGCGGTATCAAAGATCCCCCTCTAGACTGGAAAAAGTTACATACCGACCTAGAGACTAATTTGGCTTGGCCAATTGCTGCCTGCAGATGTGCTGACCAAAATCCATTAGCCTGGAAAACCATCCCCAAATATCTATAGGAAGTGACTTGTTCCAGCTCATGGGAGCCTATAACCCATTTAAAGATTTTACGTTTACGGGAAAAATGCATGACTTTGGTTTTGGCATAATTTATTTCCAATAAGTTCTGAGCACAAAAGAGATGGAGCGCCGTAAGTTGCCGGGACAGCTCCTGGTGAGATCTGGCCATCAAAATAGCGTCGTCTGCATAAGAATAAGGCCATTTAAATAAAAGTTAAATAGTGCCGGGGCCAACACCCCCCCCCCTTGCTTAACACCACGTGTAGTGGGGATCTCCTGCGATAGGATACCATTATTATCCATCTTGACTGGCAGGGAGGTGAAATAAAATACATACTCGATTTAAGAAATTATGTGTCAGAGTCATTGACTTCCTCCTCAATAAAGATCTCCGTAACACTCCCTCTGCCCCCATTCAAGCCCTTTATCTCAGGGAGCAGCCCCCTCCCCTGGCTGACTGGGACTCTTGGGCAGACAGAGGAAGGGAGAGCAGTGAGCATGCTGGGGCGTGAAAGCAGAGGGAAAGACGTACTTTGCCGCAAGTATGGGATGAACACTCAGGAAACCCTGATCTCGTTTCTCTCCTCTGGGCAGGATTGCCCATCCAGAAACCAGACCTGATCTACCAGATGGAGCGAGGGGAAGAGCCGTGGATACTGGATCTGCAGGACTCTGATACAATGGAGATCCCGGAAGACATTGGGCCAGGTGAACAGCGATCTGATGAGATGGGCCCAATTCTGTACCAAATCCTCCAGGCAAAGATTGCAGCCAGAAGTGGTTATAGCCAATGTCTATCATGACTTCTCCCCCATTCTAGCAGGCACCTGGCTGCAGCTCCATTCCCTGAGGGTTTGCATGGGAACTGGGGGCAGAATGGGGTCCCCCTCCGTCTCCCCAGCACAGGGAGTGACTGATGTCTGGATTATTTCTTTGTCCTCACAGGTGATGGGGGAACATGTGACAATGAGGCAGATACTTCTCTACAGGCAGGGCCGGACTTAGGAATTTTGCGCCCCATGGTCCTTCTCAAGCTGCTGCCCCCAAGCCAAGCCCTGCCACAAGCCAAGCCCCACCCCCAAGCTGCGTGTTCATGGTTGGGGTACCCCATGTGAATGATGCAGCGTATGCATCTGCAGTGAATGGGGGTGTATGCATGTGCCCGCCTAATTCATCCCCACCCACCCCCATGCACGGAGCAACCATGGAAAATGACAGTTGCTCCATGGGTGCGGATGAGTGGGGGGTGAGTGGTGATGCATGTGCAGACGTGTGCACGCCCTGCCCATGCACTGGCACATCCATGGACCCCCACACCACCCATCGGTGCCATGTAAAAGGGGCCTTTGAGGAGCCACTGAAAGAACAGAATGTTTCTGCCTTCGAGATGGCTCCGTACATTCTCTCAACTACCACAGTTTCAGGCAGCGAGAAGGCAGAGGCAGGTGAGGGATGGGGATCCAGGCAGCAGGGTTTAGCTCTGGGCAGCAGCGATGCAGAGAGGGGGGGGAAAATGGAGCGGGTGGTGCTAGTAATTGCAGCCCCTTCCCCCCCAAAAAAAATGATGCCCAAGGCCTGGAACCAGCAAAACCACATGGGAAAGGACCTGGAATCCTGGGTAATATTTTTGCAAAGCCTGAGGCTTGTGAAAAACCAGAACTTGTTCCACATCAGAAGGCCCAAAAGAGGGAACCCCAGAAAATCCCTCGAGTGTGAAAGAAGCTTTAATCACAGTTGAGCCGTGGCTGCTCATTGGAAACTGCAGGTGACAGAACCTGGCATGGCTATTTCAAGGGAAGTTGGCAGAAGTGACATATGCCCCATTTCCCCAACCCAGTCTTTGGAGTTGCAGCCTCCCCTTTTCGGTGGTCTTGAAGCAACAGAAACCCCTGGGCTGATCCTTTTCTCTCTGATTTGCTAACCTAGGCAGAGAAGGGGCAATCCCAGTCAGCTCCTTCTCCCTGCTGCAGACTGTGGTGTTGGGTCCCTCTGACCCCTGCCTACTCAGAGGGAGAGGAGGGAAGGATCCTGTGGAATCTCCTTCTGTTTCCCCATCCATGGAAACTGGGAGGTCACCCAGGCCAGGCTCCCCATCCTCTACTACCAGCCTGGGATGAGCTCCCTCAGAGTCGCAGGACTCTCCAACAGGCAGGATGGGTCTCTCTCTATGTGTCGTGTCCCTTCCTTCCACCAGGGACCTTCAGTGCTTGGAGAAATGATAGTTTTAGATAGAGTGAGGATGAAAATGGAAGGGCAGTGTTATGGAGGTGAGACCACTCTAGCCTGAGAATGACTATGGACCTCCCCACAGTTATAGTAGGTATTTCCCATTCCCCTTTCAGAGATTTCATCTCTTTTGGCACAAGCCTTGACTTCTACCTGGGTTTTCTATATCTCTGCAGGAAGTGGGACATTGATGGAGAATGTGAAGGGGAATCTCCACCAGGGTGCCCAGGAGGAAATGGAGCTATGTGACATGTTCCCAGAAAGAACTCGAGGGAATATTTCCACACGGACAGAATTCAGCGACAGTGGTTGCGATGCACAAAGGAAACAAGGGAATCCCCCAGAGAAGGGTGAGAGTGAATCCACCCAATGCGGGGAAGGTATCCAGGACCTGAACAAAAGTGCAGTAGACCTGGGGAAGAAAAAGTACAGATGCTGCAAATGTGGAGAGAGCTTAATCAGGAAAACAGAACTTTCTGAACACCAGAGAATCCATTTAGGAGAAAAGTCCTACAAATGCATGGAATGTGGAAAAAGCTTCAGTCAGAGCTCAGAACTTGGTATCCATCAGAGAATCCACACAGGAGAGAAGCCTTATAAATGCCTTGAGTGTGGGAAAAGCTTTGGAACAAGCCCAAAACTTAGTAGACATCATAGAACCCACACAGGAGAGAAGCCTTATAAATGCCTTGAGTGTGGTAAAAGCTTCAGAATGAGCTCAGACCTACGTATCCATGAGAGAATCCACACAGGAGAGCAGCCCTGTAAAATTCTTGAGTGTGGGAAAATTATCAGGGATGGGATGCGGGGAACGAGGAGAAGCGGCCGCCCACATACCCCGGGAGCAAGAGGACGGCCAGGCCTCCCGACTCCAAACCCCCTAGGGAGACCTTCCCCGAGTAGATCAGGGGGCGAAGGAGCAGAGACAGCACAAGGACCGGCCCCCGCTAACGCGGCGGCGCCGAGCCCCGCGCCGGTACAGGGGGAGGAGCCAGAACCGGCACCACGTCGCTCTGCGCGCTTACAGGCGCGCAGAGGGGGCGGGGCCTAGAGTATTTAAGGCCGACAGCAGGAACCTTCAGTGCCGGCGATCAGTGATCTGTGAAGCTGGCCCCTAGGAGCGAGAGCATTGCAGAGCGAAGAGCCTTAGAGAGAGCGAGTGGAGAGTGAACGGAGTGTGCCAGGTGAGAGTCTGAGTGAGTGATTGGACTAGTAGGAGGTGGGGGAACGTGGGAGGGGTAGGAGCGTGGGTGTGGGCACACGCCCTTGTTGTCCGCGGGTCCCCCGCCTTAGAAGCACTTCATAGCCTGCCCCCTTCTTGTGTGTGTGGGGTTCTCCCCCTATCCTCACGCCCGACCGTGGGTTCTTTCCCCCTACCTATCACTACCTTCCTACCACGCGGTGTACTACACCCCGCACGGCTGAGTGGAGGCGCGAGTGGGAACGAGCAGGGGCTGTGCCCCCTTGGGGAGATTAGTAGAAGGGCTGCACACACAGCTTGCGACGTGCCGTACCCCTGTGATAATCCGGCCCTTTCCTTGATAGGATATTGGCCACACGATAACCTGAGGGGTAAATTTTCCACTCTCAAGTCTGTGTGCACCGTTCTTCCCCGGGAGACTTGTTCGAAGCAAGTGGGGATCGTGAGGTCGGCTAGGTCTGTGTTTCCCTTAAACTTCCCTCCCCGTCACAAAAAGCTTCAGAATGAGCTCAGATTTACGTATCCATCAGAGAATCCACACAGGAGAGAAGCCCTATAAATGCCTTTAGTGTGGGAAAAGTTTCAGAATGAGCTCAAACCTTCAAAAGCATCAGAGAATCCACACGAGTGTAGCCCCAGAAAGGCCCTAGAGTGGGAAAAGTGTGAGTTGGAGATCTCACCTGAATATCCACCAGAAAATTCACACAGGAGATAAGCCCTGTTAATGCCCTGAATGTGGGCAAAGCTTCTTTATAGAGTTCAAGCCTTAATAAACATCAGAGCATCCATACAGAAGAGAAGCCCCATGAATGCCTCGAGTGTGGCAAAAGCTTCCACTGGAGCTCAGCCCGTTATTTCCACCAGAGAATTCACACCACAATGAAGCCCCACAGAAACAGTGAAAATGAAAAATCTCTCCCGGTGTCCCTTATTGTACAACGGGGACAGTTGTAAGAACATACAAATATAAGTAGTTCCATACTGGGTCAGACCCATGTTCCATCAAGCCCAGCATCCTGTCTCCGACAGTGGCCAGCTACAGTGGCTAGAGAGAAGTCCACTACAGGTCACAGAAGTGTGACCAATCTCCTGCTAACCACTACTGGTAGCCAGGGAATTAATGGCCTAGTCTGTTGTTTCAGCCTAGCTTGTTAATGAGGTATCTACTTAATTACTGTCTAGGAACCCAGTTCGACTAGTAGTGCCAAGGATCTTTGTTTTTCTAAAAAAAAAAAAAGCTAAATATTTGTTTTAGTTTTGGTGGGAGAGGGTAGGAGTGGTGGACAGTACGATAGTGTGGTTTCCCTGCCTCCCTCCCTGCCCATTTTGTTCTCCAGGGATGTCTGGCTTGCGGGGGTACCCACTGGCTTCTTGTGGAGCAGGGGATTTCCTGGGATGGGAGATGTTGTGGGGGCAAGCTGTGGAACTGATTGGGACTGTTGTGAATTGGCATAGGCCCAACAGAGATGCTAATTTTCTTGCTACAGTGTAAACAAAGCAAAAGTGTTTCTGTAACTCATTATTTGTTGAAATGTAACCAGAAAGTATGCTGGATGTATAATCATGAGATTGTAACTGAATGAAACTTGTGTAAGCCATTGTGACTTTTATTTAAGAATGTAGAATGTTAATTTAGGTAAGACATTAGTTTGGTTCTCATTTTTAAACTATGTAAAATGTTATAAGTTAGGTAAGACATTAGTTAGCATATGCATTGATTTATTGATTTAGATAAGACCTAGAATGTGTTAGGAGGGAAAAAGCCAAATGATCAGAGGAGGTAAATCACAAGATGCTATGTGAACTGGTGTGAAGGAGGCAATATTCCTGTCAAAGAATGCCTGAGAGAGAGCAGAGACTCTGTATTCCAAAGCAAACTGAATAGTTTATAACTCACAGGGACATTGGGAAAGTCAGAGGCTGATACAGAACCAAACGTTACCAGAGAGAAAAGATGACTTGGTCAGACTATAAGGTGCCTCCAAGGGGAATGTAGGGTGCCCAGGGCCAGGGAGTCAAGCCCTCCCTCCGCAGGGAGGAGGGGCTGGACCCTATCGGTCAGGGCAAACCCCCAAGCCAATGAGTAAGCAGAAGAACCCCAATCATGGATAAGCCATAAGGGGAACATTCTGGAGTAGAGGACAAACAGCCCCTTGGCACGGATAAGTAATAAGGAAACCTGTATATATAAGGCCAGCCTCTGGATCAGTGCTTTGCCTTTCACGGTACTTGACTGCTAACCCCATCAGGGTGCCAGCAAGCTCGGTGATTGGCCCTCTCTGGGACTTCTCCCTAGGAAGTCCTACAGCGTGCCTTACAGCTAGGCTCTCTCTCTCAGCTTCGTTTGGGCCCCCTGCCCGCCCTCCTTCTGGAACCAGACCGTTGACCTCTGATCACATAAGAATATATGCTTTGTATGTATTTGAAGTAGTCAGAGTAGGTGAGGGATTATATGTTAAGTGCAAGTGCTTCCTTTATTAATTGGTATCTTAATTGTGTTGCTGTTATTGAATAAAAAGCCTATTTGATTGAACCAAAGAGTCATTATTAGAAATAGACAGAGGAGTAATTCCCCACCCTCTCAAACACAGTAGTATTTCCACTTGATCCCGGAATTGAAAGGGACCTGCTTCACCCGGGTGCAGAAAAGCAGCTGAAACCCTTTAAATTTCTTTCAGGTTCATGTTGAGCACCGGGAGGAATGGTAGGGAGAGGACACCCTATAACATTTGGTGCTACACCCAGTGCTCCTGTAAGCGGACACTGGGGCAGACACCTGCATGGTGGTTAGAGCTATAAAGCCCTAAAGAGCTTGGGCCTCAGGTATCTGAGAGACTGTCTCCTCCCTCCTGTCCTGTCACGGCCCCTGAGATCAGCCAGGAGCGCTCTCTTGCTGGGACCAACTGCCTGTGAAATTTCTGCAAAAGTACAGAGCGAGATGTTCTCGGTGTCTGCCCCACAACTATGGAACTCTCTTCCCTTGGAGGTTTATCTAAACCTGAGCCTATTCATCTCTTTGCAGGTAGGGATAGAATTGGGGGGGGGGGGGGGGGGGGG
>QEPC01007661.1:263317-278813 GCA_003113815.1 Sphenodon punctatus | reverse complement strand
CTCCTCTGCAGACTGCTGCAACCAACCTGATTGTAACCAAGCCAAGCACACGCACCTGAGACTTCGCATCTACCTGAATGTTTGTTTGTCTTCTCCCCTGTCTCTCCCACTGTCCCCTCTCCCTGTCTCCCCCTCCTTGTCTTTTAGATTGTAAGCCACAGGCAGGGACCGCATCTATTTCTATGTTCTGTACAGAGCCAGGTACATGGTTGGCGCTATATAAATGTTTATAATAAAATAATAATAATAATAATAATCTTGTTGAGGGGGATCGTTAGACTTAGCACTAGTTTTGCAATTATGTATAATGGGACGTGGGTTAACTGTCCTGCACAAGTGCACTCACCTCACCAGGGTGTCCCAACCACTGCAAACTCCCTGGCAAACTCCCCTGTTTGCCAGACCTATTTGCTCGCTCCTAGGTCGCTTGCTGTCTGCTCTCCTTCTAAACTCTGGAGTCCTGGCCTCGGAGTCAGCAGGAGTTAGCTCCTCCCCCTCATTAAGCAACACTCAGCACTCTGCTAGCTCCTCCCCCTCATTAAACCCAGGTCAAGCAACACTCCGCTCTCAGCACTCTAGTCACCCCAGAGCCCACAGCCTGTCTGACAACAAGCACAACCCCTCACCCAAACAAACCCTCTACTTACCCTCTCTTGGTCCTGCTCACAGCAGTATTCCCTGGCAAACTCCCCTGTTTGCTCTGCCTGTTCGCTAGCTCCTGGGCCGCTCCGCTCCTAGGTCGCTTGCTGTCTGCTCTCCTTCTGTCTGCTCAGCTCCAGGTGTCCTGGCTGGCGCTATGTAAGTTAATAATAAACAGTGATAACAATAGACGGTTGGTAAAGCACAAAAAGGCAGTTGGGGCAGAGGTTTGTTCTGTTGGAACACCTGTTACCCAAGTATCATAAAGGCGATTCAACTCAGCGGACGACAGGAGTAACCAGACAGCAGGGGAGCCTGGTGTTTCAGGAAGCTACGGCAGTTCCACCCCCCTCCCCCCCCCGTATGCTTATACATGTCCAGTGTTAGCCATGGCCAGCCCTGACCTCCAGCCATCTGGGGTAGGGAGGGGATCCGGCGGGTAGGCACTCATCCCTCACTGCATACAAATATGCCAGCCAGCCAGCCATGCAGAGCTGAACCAGGCAGCTGATCTGGTAATACCTGCATTTCGGTAATACCCAAATCAGTACCTGAATACCATTCGAGTGCCCAAAACACCAGCTACCAGTTACTGGGGCTGAAACGAGAAGTCAATAGCTTCCCGTGACAATTTCATAAGAATGGAGACCCCCCCCCTAGAATCTGTTTGAGCTGTAGGTTCCGTGGTCTGGGATTGGATTTTGCGTTGCTGTGCTTTTAGATTTAATCTGGGGAGTGGCGATAGGAGCAGCTCTTCCACAGGGGCTGCACCAGCTGGTACAACATCCATCGAGGGCCATCCAACAGTGGCTTGAGTTGCCACCGATGCAAACGTTTAAGGAACACTTATGAAAAATGTATGTTATAGAGCCCTGCATTGGCACCTTAGGCAGGTGCCCTGCAATGTGTATTTTTTATAAGTGTTCCTTAAACATTTGCATCGGTGGCAACTCTACCCTCACTAGGGCACCCAGAAGAGCTGGTGGACTCATGGACGGATCCACCGGGATGGGTAAAGTGGCTCCAGCCTCCGCCCCCCCCATTGGCCAGCTTTGGTTGGACCTGCCCCCCGCCATCATGGTTGGGGGCGGGGCTGGCCGCATACTAAGACCAGCTGCTGCTCTTCGCTCTGCCCTGGCTTTGGTAAGTAATGGGGGGGAGGGGGCTCCTCAAGATCCAGGCTTTGAGCCATGGATCCACCCTGCTACAGGGCGGGGGGAGGGGAGCGCAAAGACCAGCCCCTTAGTCCTCTACTCCCCGCCTTGGGGGTGGGGGGTGGGAGGTGGTTTGTAGGTAGAGGGGAAGGAAAGGGTTTGTAGCGGGTGTACTTACCCTGGGGGGGTTCTGACAGTCCCCCTCCCTCCACGCTGCGCTGGGCTGGGCTCCTTCCCAGGTCTCGGGATTAAAAGAAAACCCCCGTTTGCGTGCTGGTCTGTGCCCTTTTTGAAGATGGTGGTCGAAGGGCGGAGCAGCCTGCTTGTGCCCATTTCAAAGATGGTGGCCGCAGGGTTGCACATGCTCAGAAGACCCTCTCGGGGCCGTGGGTGCCATTTTTCAAAAGGGCATGCTGAGTTGAGCAGGGCTCTGAGCATGCTCCAGCTGGGGTTTTTTTCTTTTTAAACTGATGACCCGAGACATCCGGGGGAAGGGAGAGGAAGGGGTTTGTAGCGGGTGTAGGGTATACGTACCCTGGGGGGGGTTCTGACATCCCCCGTACTCCATACTGCGCTGGGCCCCTTCCCAGGTCTCTGGATTAAAAGTAACCCCCCATTTGTGTGCCGGTCTGTGCCCTTTTCGAAGATGGCGGCCGCAGGGCAGAGCAGCTATTATGAACATGGTTGACCCCACACGCCCATTTCAAAGATGGTGGCTACAGGGCTGCACATGCTCAGAACAGTTGCTCGGGCCTGTGGGTGCCATCTTTCAAAAGGGCATGTAGAGTTGATCAGTGCTCTGAGCATGCTCCAGCTGGGGTTTTTTCATTTTAAACTGAAGACCCGGGAAGGAGCCCAGCGTGTGGAGTAAGGGAGTCAGGACCCCCCTTCCCCCCAATAAGTGTATAGGCTGTAGGGATGGGGACAGGGAATGAGGTCTGGGGGGCTGTAGGGATGACGATGGTGAAGGAGGTCACCATCTAGGGGGGTGCAGGGATGAGGGGAAGGGGTTATGAAGCCTGCAAGGAAGAGGGGATGGGGGCTGCAGGGCTGGGGCTGCTGGGGGGCACAGGCTTAAGGAAGCAGAGAACCTCCCCAGTAGCAATGGGGGGCAAAGCTGGAAGGCCCCACAGGCTGCAGGAACCAGACTTCTTGCCCCCCAGCAGTGGGGTTAGGAGAGTGGCTCAGGCTGCAGGGACAAAACACGCCCCCCCCCCCAAGCAGCAATGGGGGCCAGGAGGGCAGAGGGGTTGGGAGGGGGCTCAGCCTGTGGAGATGGGACTGAGGAGGCAGGGGAACAGGTTTTGGGCCTGGAGGGTCCCACAGGCTGCAGGAAGCAGACTCTTCCCCCCCCTGACCACTGCCCCCGCAAATGGTCCCAGGGGCAATAGGGCTGGAGCAGGAACCCATTGGGGCTGGGAGCAGCAGGGCTTCAGGCTGCAGGGCTGGGGCTGAAGGTCCATGGGGCTGGGTGGGGCACAAAGCGCCATCCTGTATTCCCCTGTATGTTACAGGGTCTGGAGTGGGACTGCCCCACCCTGGGGAAGGTCTGTGACCCTCCCCTGGAGCAGCAAACCTGTAGGCTGCAGCGACAGCCGAGGGAGTGGGGGTGAAGTGACTTGTTCACGAGCCGTGTCTGGGGTTTCAAGGTGCTCCTTTAGGGGCTCGGGGGCACCCGCTCGTGTGAGGGGANGGGAAGGTCTGTGCCACCACCCCAGCAGCAAACCTGTGTGGTGTGGGGACAGCTGAGGGAGTGGGGGGGTGAAGTGACTTGCTTTACGAGCCGTGTCTGGGGTTTCAAGGTGCTCCTTTAGGGGCTCGGGGGCACCCGCTCGTGTGAGGGGAAGGCTTTATGCAGCCCTACCTGCCAGACTGGCTCTAGTCTGGGTGCCCTTCCCCCTCCTCCCCACCTGTGGTAGCGTCTCCCAGTGAGACTAACCTCGGCACAAAGCTTTTCAGGGAGTTTGTGCCATCTCAAACCTGCTCCCTGCAGCTCCCCTCCAACCCCCTCAGAGCCCTGTCTTCACACTTCACCCTGCATCCCCCTCAGAGCGCTCATGTAGCTCCACATTGCTGCCCAAAGGGGACCTTATTATGGGAATATGCTTCCCTTGATGTAATTGCCCCCTGTTTTACCCAAGGCACTGCACTTTACCCCAAGACAAAGAGTGGTTGTGTTGGGGAGAAAATTCATCTCCCTTCCCTGGACCCTGGAATTGGCTGCGTGTTGGTATTATTCCAGAGCAGATTCACAAGATAAACTTGGGGAAAGTCTAGGTTATCTCAGGGTTCGTATTCCCCCTTTGCCCCACAATTATCTCTGTGGCATTCATGAAACATTCTTGTTACACTGGGATTATTAGTCATTCCCATGGGGTAACCTACCCCACTTTGTGTTGTGTAAATCCCAAACCCAGGGTAGCAGATAACAGCTTGGGACTGATCTGTGTGAGCGTCCCAAACTGAGGACACTGCCCCCAGGGTATATTGTAGAGGGGTGAAAGTACGGGACGTGGAATATCCTTTTGTGAACAGCCCAAGAGTTTGGTGCAAAAACCTTTATCTTGGATGGAGGCCTCCATGATAGCAGTTACAGGGCACCACTGAGCCCCAAATAAATCAGTGCTGTGCTGCCCAGTGCAGTGGGATTTTCCAGTCTTAACAGCATGGAGGCTTGGTGCTGATAAGCTTGTCTTGATTGATTATTATTTAGGGGTGGGGGCAGGACTAGAGGTGGAGAAGGGGACGGGGCTAACCTTGGACTTTAGCCCCCCCCCCCTCCACATCACTTCTGGATCCGACCCACTCCCCTTCTAAACATCCCTCCCCACCCCAAAATAATAAAATATAATAGAAAAGACCCCCACTCCCTCTACTCCCCTTACATAAACACCACAAAATAAACCCCTCTAATCCTCGCACCAAACTCCCACCTCCTCAGGCTTCCCAAAAGTTCCCAGCTTTCTGCCCCAGCCCCTCGGACCCCACTAAGGGCCACATCTAAGGCACGCGCCTGCGGCGGAGCTGACAGACAAGCCGCTCTTCAGCCCTTTTTGCCTGGAAACCCCACCCCAAAGCCTCCGGGGGAAGCCCCTTTGGTCCCGCCCCCTCTCCCTCTGCCTGAAGAGTGAAGTGATGCTGGGTGGCAGCTCTGTGACTTGGAGGGGATTGGGACTCCTGTTGTTGATGGAGTTCAGCCTCCTCTGGTCACTCAGGTTCGCAGCCTTGCGGCGCTTCTGGACCCCTTGCTGCGCCTCAAGCACCGGGGTTGCAGTGGGGTCTGGGGAGTGTTTTTCACCAGCTCCATCGGGTGAGGAGACTATGGGCCTTTCTTCCCAATTCGGATCTGGCCACCATCGTCCATGCCTTTATTATTATTATTATTAATTAAAATTCTTGATACTCCACCCCTCCTGCCGCAGGCAGCTCGGGGCGGCTTACAATCAGCACTAAAACCAACGATAGACTAAAAACAAGACATAAAAGGAGCATAATAAAATAACCCACCCTAACCCGCTCCCCCCACCCCATCACCCCTCTCCCCCGCCAAATGCCTGGTGGAACAGGGAGTCATTCCCTCAAGGCTAGATTACTGCAACACACACTCTGCAGAGTGGTCTCGATGAGTGTTTGGAAGTCGCAGCTGGTGCAGAATGTGGTGGTGGCTGCCTCCTTTTGGGGGCGGGTCACCGCGAGCGCATCACACCTGCACTTCAAAGTCTGCACGGGGACCAATAGCTTTCTGGGGACATTCAGAGAGTCCTGATGATGCTGGGGGGTGGGGGCCTCTTCTGGCCCTAGGATTCTATAAAAAGTGTTCAGGCTTTTTTAAAGCACTGCCCATTTTAAGAACATAGTCACTGCCCTAGAAAGTTCCATCCAACCCAGCATCCTGACTCCAACCATGGCCGTGCACAAACAGGTCATAATGGAGTGATCCAGTCTCTGCTCTTCACTCTCAGCCCCAATGGGTAAAAATGCGTTTGAATTGTGTCAAATGTGAAAAGGGGGGAATTGTATTTGTGAAAAAGCATTGGGAGCATTTCAGAACTTTTGTCTTTTATGACATTTTTTTTCAGGTGTGTAGGAATTTTGTGAGGAAAAATTCGCATCCTACGTTCAACACCCTCTGTCCCCTTAGATCTTCCGCACACAGGAAATTAAGACAGGGTTGGAAGTTTTAAAATAAATTAATTTTACTAAAAATGATTTTGATTATACAGTCAAGTAATAGGAAAAAAATAGGGCCCCAACGATAAATGGGGGGGTACAAAGTAGTAGATGAGAAACTGTCCAATGCATTACTGGATTTAATTAAGTTAGAACCTGTAATTATTTGGGAAGGTGCAGTAAAGTAAAATATTGCATAAATTTCCCTTTAATCCTAAATACAAATATTTAGTCTCCAAAGCTTATTGTCTTGGGAGATTTCCACATCCACACTGAGGCCGGGTTGCATGGTGCTGAGCTGGAATTCATGGCAACCATGGGCCTGTCCCAGGTGGTGATATGCCCGACACATGAGGTTGGGGGGCGGGGAGCATACTCTGAACTTGTTGTGCTGCACTGACCTTGAGGCAGGGGTGGTGGTGGGGCCCGATGATTGGGGGTGTTATTTGTTCACCTTTGTCATGGTCGGACCATTACCTCCTGCGGGCTCTCATCCCAGCTCGCCTACCTGACCGTTGGGGTGAAGGACCGATTAGGATGATCCACCCATGGAGACTGATGGAACCCCTTGGGTTCCAGAATGCTCATGGGGAATTTCCCACAGACCTCAGTGACCGCTCCATCGATACCCTTGTGGCCTCCTTGAATTACTGGTTGACTGGGGCTATTGATCAGGAGCTCCCAGGCATCTGCTCCTGGCATTTCAGCACCGCAGGTCACCATGGCTTACAGATGTCGTGGGGTGGCTGAAGCATGAAGGGAGGCGGTGATGTGTCTGGTCAGTCCAGCCTGTCTGCACCTGGACCTGCAGTCATCCAGGGCCCGCTGCAACACGTTTATGGTGTACTTTGCAGACATAATCACTCACACTGAACACAACGTCGACTCTGCCTTTTTGGGGACAGTGGCAGAGTCAGGTGTTAGGAATGTCCTGTCTGGTCAGTGTTTATGGAATGAATTTCAGTCGGTGATGCCTATTGATGCGGGGGATGTGCTTGGATCTGTTAGGGCCAGGATGTGTGAATTGGATCCATGCCCATCCTGGCTGGTTACGGCCAGCAAGGAGATGGTAGGGCTGTTGTTGGTGGGGTAATCAACGTCTTTCTTAGGGAGGGTAGGGTGCAGGATTCAGTTAAGGAGGTGGTGGTTCGACTTCTTCTCAAGAAACCATTTCTCGACACTGGTTCCCCAGTGAGCTATTGGCTCAGACCGGAGGGACAGGGAGGTGGTGTAGCTATTGTTTTTAGGGATGGTTTTCCTGTTAGGCGGTTTTTGGTGCAGACCGAGGTCTGGATAGAGAGCCTCTCTCTTGTATTTGATTTGGCTCAGGACAGAGTGAGGATGCTGCTGGTGTCCCATGTGCCCCGCTGCCCAGCAGCTTCTCTAATGGCTCTAGCAGCCCTGATCTCTGAGTTGATCTTACAATCTTTGAAGCTTATTGTCTTGGAGGATTTCAACATTTACACGGAGGCCAGTTTGCATGGTGCAGAGCTGGAGTTCATGGCCGCCATGGCAACCAGGAAATTAAGTGTTGCTGGGCAGAATTGATTAAGCTTCAGGAGGCAGCCTCTAACCCTGTGGGGACTGATACCTGGGGGACTGATACCTGGGGGATTAACTCACAGAGGCCCCTCAGGGAAAGGAGGTTTCCGTAATAGGGAAGGACAGTCTTTTGCAAATCAATCTGGGGGCGTTAGCGTTTATAATTAAATTTGCTCCATTTGGTGGTATTTCGTCCTGGGACACTAAATATAAAGTCCAGCAACGCATTGCCAACGTTTTGGGCCATCCTTTTCCCCTAAATTGTATTGTGAGAAACAGACAACGGCTGGTAATTCACTTTTGTACTTCTCTGATAACTGACAGTTTAATGCTATCAAAGGCTTGGTTTGCATATTGGGGGGTGTATTTACAAAGGGTATATATAAACCCAGTAATTAGCCCTCTCTTGATCCCACAACACAGGATCACGGGTTGGCCCGATTCTAGCCCTCCTGCTCTTTCTCCTGGTACTAGGGGACCGTTAGAGCATTTAGTTACTCTTAATCAGTCTCCTCGGACCTCCTCTCAGCAGAGATCTATGTCGGGAGCACAAGGGAGAAGCCCTCAGAGGTTTGTTGTGGCTCCTCCCTCCTGGGCAGTTTTTCCTGAGATCTCCCCGAGTGGCCCTGAAACAATGCAAGAGGATAATCTTAGGAGGCCTCTTTTGGAGGGGGGTTTAGGGACAGGGAAGAGTTAGGTAATCTGGAGGCGACCTTGCAGAAGCGGAACGGATAGGTAGAGCCTCTAATGATCGGCTAGAGGTGAGAGTGGCCCCTGCACAATGACTGGTTACTCACCCAACCAGCGGTTCTTTTCTACTTTGCTCCTGGAATATGGCAGGGCGGGCAAGGCATAGTAGGGAGCCAGACTTTATTTTGCTTACCCAGAGACACCAAGGAAACCTGGGCTAAGATACCATTGGAATTAGATGGGTTCATTGTGCATAGCTTGCCAGCAGTTTCGTATAATCCGCGTGGAAGGGCATGTGGAGGGTTGGGTTGTCTTATTGCCCAGCCATCACCGTTTAAGGCTATTGCGATGGTTGCACTTGCCCGGCTTGCACTTGGTTTTGTTGCTTGGGATCTCACAAATGGGTAATTATTACTGTTTACCTGCCGCCTTGCAATGCGAGCTCATTTAGGGAGAATAGTTTGGATCTATTGGACTCAGCCCTTTCTTTTAAACCCTACATTGACTCTGTTGCTAAATCCTGTCGCTTCTCCCTCCATAACATTGCTAAGATTCGCCCTTTTCTCTCTGTCTCGTCTGCCAAAACTCTTGTTCATGCTCTGGTCATCTCTCGCCTCGATTACTGTAACCTCCTTCTCACTGGCCTTCCCCGGTCTCACCTTTCTCCCCTCATCTCTGTCCAAAACTCTGCTGCCAGGGTCATCTACCTCGCCAGTCGCTTCGACCATGTGCAGCCCCTCCTCTCTTCGCTTCACTGGCTTCCCCTTCCTGAACGAATCCTGCACAAGCTCCTAGTCTTCACCTATAAAGCTCTTCACAACCTTGCTCCCCCCTACCTCTCTGCACTTATCGCCCTCCATACTCCAGCCCGTGCACTTCGCTCCTCCTCTGTCCCTTCTCTCACCCTTCCACGCCTTCCCTGCTCCCCTAAGCGCCTTCGTCCCTTCTCACTTGCTGCCCCCCATGCCTGGAACTCCCTCCCTGTCCACATCCGCCTTGCCCCCTCCCTTCATACCTTCAAATCTCTCCTTAAAACTCACCTCTTTCGCTCTGCTCTGTCTGACTCTTTATCCTGCTGAGCCACTATTCCTATACCTACGATCGGTTTACCCTTATCCTTGCAACATGGACCTGCCTGCTGTCATTCTCATCGTAACCAAGCCAAGTACGTGCACTTGAGACCTCGCATCTTCATGAATGTTAGACCCCTTGTCTCTCCCTCTGTTCCCCTTCCTAAGTCTCTCCCCCAGCTCCTGTCTCTCAGATTGTAAGCCCTAGGGGCAGGGACCCTGTCTATTTTATTACTTTGTAACGTGCCAGGTACACTGCTGGCGCTATATAAATGTTTGTTAATAATAATAATAATAATAATAATAAGTGTGCACTGACCATCCAGGGGCCTTGTTAGTTCTTACTGGAGACTTTAGCTCTAGAATTGGCTCAGATGATTTGACTCTAAGCCCTTTCTGTGCTATGTCTTCATTGCCCCCGATTGATGTGCTGAGGACAAGGGCCTCAAAAGGTCTGCAAATTGGCTGGCCGAACTGGTGGTTGCTCACAATCTTTATCCCTTAAATGGGACTGGCTTTGGGGATTGGCCGGGAGAATTTACCCATGCGGGGCCTTTGGGCTCAAGTACTATTGATTTTATTATGGTTTCATCTGCAGTCTTGCCATATATCACCGATTTTTCTGTTGGGGTGGAGTTGGTGGGTGATCATTTACCACTTCATCTTACAATTCGGGGAGATGGACAAGATATAGCATCTAGGAACAACTTACCCCCATTGGTAGAGGACTTAGAAATCTGTAAAGCACCCCTTTGGAATAGCAATATGGTCTCTAGGGTTATGTCATTGATTCAGCATCCTAATATAATTGTCCTTAGAGATTCATTGCTTCATTCTGACAATTTGGGTGATATAGTGGAAGCTTACAGTCAAATCCCCTCCAGTGTTTGTCAACTGATGCAGCCTGTTGACAATGCTCTTAAGCCTTCTCCTTCAGAGAGGCATAAAATTTGGTTTGATAAGGACTGTCGGTCCCTTAGTACCGAGTTAAAGCGGTAGTATAAGGTTTATAGGCAAGGCTCTCTTTGTAAAATGCCCCCTGACTATACTAAGCTCAAAAGGGAGTATAGACTCCTGATCAAGGAAAAGAAAAAGCTTTATGGGGAGTCACAATGGGTGGAACTCTTTCGGGCTTTGGATTTGAAGGCTGTTAAGATCTTCTGGAGAATAATAAATCGCACCGTTGACCCTAAGTCCAGGGTATTCATCATCTTATTGCCCCGGAGGTCTGGGTGAGGCATTTCATGACCCTTTATTAGACTGGAAGATTCACAGGAGGAGGAGCTTTCAAGTTGGAATATCCTTGAGACATTGCCACCTTGGCCTCCAGTTACATAAGGGGAGGTTGACAATCTGATTGACTCTTTCAAGAGCCACAAGGCACCTGGCCCAGATTGAATTCATATTAATTTTGTTAAAGAGCATAAGGATTGGTGGTTGCCTCTGCTTGTGAAATTATTTATGGCCGTTAACAGTACTGGTAAGATACCATCTGTATGGACTATGGCTTTAGTAGTGCCTATTTTTAAGAAGGGCTCAAAGAAAGACCCGGCCAATTATAGGCCTATCAGCCTTTTATCAGTGATTGGGAAAATATATGCGAAGTTTTGCTTCATAAATTGATGGATTGGATGCAGCAAGAAAATATCATCACCCCACAGCAGGCAGGATTTCAACGCGGACGTTCTACTATAGAGCAGTGCCTTATTTTATATCATTTGGTGGCAAAGTATAGAGCGCGGAATGGAGTTGTATATGCAGCCTTCCTCGATTTGGACGAAGCGCTTGGACGGCTCCCCCTAGCCGCCTAAGTGCATTCCTATCATGTTTGTCCCTTATGGGACTCTGTGCAACACCAGTCCCTCCCTCCCTCCCAGGTTGGGTGGGTGGGTGTGTGTGTGTGTGTGACTGGCTGGGAGAGAGTGAGCTGCTCAGAGTCAACTGAGCTCAGCTTACTGCCTGCATCAGCTCAGTCTGCACATCACAGACAGCTGACCCATGTAAACAGAGGAGCCCCCGCCTTTGTGAAAATGAGCACCGGCAGGTGCTGAGGCCCCCGACAGGACACCTGAACTTCTTGCAGGTAAGAGGCTGTGTGTGCAGGGGGGAAGGGGGCACAGAGCGGCATCAGAGGGCACAGGAGGGGCATTGCCCCTGGTGCCCTCAGCTGCGCACTGCACCTGTCGGGTTATTCTGCTCAGGGGTGGGGAAATTTAGTGGTTCATAGCTAGCGCATGGGATCTTCAGCTTTTTGGAAAAAGAAGCTCCTACCCCCACCCCAGCCAGACCTTGTGTTTAAATAAAATGGTGTTGCCCTGCTTCCTTCCATCCAAAAGGACAAAAAGATGTTGAAACCTTCTTTCACTTCCACATTGTTTGAGTTTCAAGTTCAAATTCATTGTTAGTTTTTCAAATACCACAATAAAAAAATCTAAAATGACTTAAATTGCCAAAAATTACAATTAAACTGAACATTACAGCATTAAAAAATAAAGAAAAATAACCATAGATGACAATAAAAACTTTAATCCCATTCCTGTCTTACTTTATTTGCATTCAGAGTGAACATAGCAACTGAGTAACATGTTTTGATTTATTACCCAGGAGAAAATTTAATTGTATTATTTCAGACTAATATGAAAAATCAGATGATCAAAAGAGAGGATAAATCCCAGTGGCCCTAAGGTCGGAATAAAAAGGGCAGCACAATAAGTAATTAAGAAGAGTTTCTAAGTCATCCCTATTGCATGGACAGAAACACAACCCATATGGTAAATATCTGCCTATTGCCATATTAGAATAAAACAGTCTTAACCTAATAAAAATGTTTCTCAGAGATGATGGTAAAATATTTAAAATATTCAAAATTGAAATTAAAAATAGAAAAATAAGGAGGTATGAGAGATTCCCCAATCGAGGCCATTTCTTCTTGAGCTGAGACATTGGAGATTCTCAGCCAGACTGTCTTCTTAAATTGAGAGGTACTAATAGATCCAAGGTGATCTGCGTTTAAACCAAATTGTGACAAGACCTTTAAAGCTGGAGAAAGCCAAGGAGAAGGTTTAGAAGCCATAAAAGTGGCCTGTTCCTCCAAAACAAAATTAAGAAGAAAATCTTCAGTTTCTTCTTAAGCAGGTAAATTAACTGGATTTCATAAACTGGATATAGCTCAAAACATTTTTATCTCCCAAATTAGTGTTCCCCATTTCATCTCCATACAGACTTTGAGACAAGACCTTGGCTTTGAAAACTGTCAGAGCAGAGGAGGCATGATAATCCCCACTGTCGTTTATAGAATTGTTATACCCTATGAGATGTCTGGTTAGTTCTAGTTTGCGTACAGGAAATATGATGGTTCCACAAGCAGAAAAATGAATGCCTAAATAATAATAATTGTTATAACGAATTAAAAGGGGTTCAACTGCTTTTCTGCACTTCGGGTGAGGCAGATCCCTGTCCAAGAGAGTCTCAGCTGCTTTTACCACACCTGGGTGAAGCAGGTCCCGATAAGGGTTCTCCGCTGCTTTTACTGCACCCTGGTGAAGCAGGTCCTTTGGCAGGGGTCCCTATTCGGGAGGGGGTTTCAGCTGCTGTTTACTGCACCTGGTGAAGCAGGTCCCTAAAGGGTTCTCTGCTGCTTTTACCGCACCTGGGTGAGACAGGTCCCCGTCCAGGAGAGGGAGGGAAGATTCCTGCACCCTGGTGAAGCTGGCCCCCTTTAATTCTCGGGATCTTAGTGGAAATACTTCAGTTTGAAAAGGGGGAGAATTACTCTTCTTCTGTTTCAGTAATGAGTCTTTTATTCACTCAAACAGGCATTTATTCAATAAAATCAGAATAATTTAGCATACCAATACCCAAGAGACACTTGCATTCACATTTGCAACCATTTACCCTTGTCAACCCAAAAATACATACAAAAGCACATATTCTTACGTGATCAGGGCCGATGGCCTGGTTCAGGAGGAAAGCAGTCAGGGGGCCCAAGAAGCCATTGTAGAACCCCCTAGAGAGAGGAGTTCCAAAGTGGGCGGATCACCAAGCTCGTTGGCTCCCCTAAGGGATGGCAATCGAGGACCGTGGAGGCAAGGAACTAATCCAGAGCCAAGCCTTATATGCTGTGGCTGTCTTATGATTATTCAGAGTGCGGGGTTGTCAATACTAGGCTTGTGGAGCACTCTCATTGGCTGCCCCAAATCTGAGGTGCTTAGTCATGATGTGAGGTTTGTTCTGACCAATGAAGTCATGCCCTCCGCCTCCCTCTGGAGATGGGGGGTCACGCTTCCTGGCCCCCAAGTAGTTCGCACATCCTTCTGAGAGTCATATATTGTTTGATAACAACCATACTCTTTTGTACAGCTTGGCCTTTGCTATCAGTTCCTGTGAATTACCAACATAGTTTGTTTGGGGAACAAGAGATCCTGATTTCCCCAGCATAATTTGTTCTATCTCAGGCCATCTCCTGATCATTGCTAATACTGATTATTTTACTCATACTTCTGTTCTTCACATCAAATGCATCACACACATACGTAATAGCACCTTGCCTAATTTCTAACACAATGATGGGTGCAATAGCATCCAGTGTATATTGCTGTTACATTTGTGTCAAGGAAGCATCTTTTTGGTTCAGTTACACAGAGTTATTTACAACAATTCCCCCATGTATGCTCTAGCAGTTAGAGTCAGGAAGGCAAGTTTGGTTTGGTTACAATTTAACACAGAGTGGCCTAATTAGTATCTTAATTTGGCCCAAAATCATGTCAATTCGTTACATTGTTACTGTTTGTTATCATGCAGAGTCCATCTATATCGGGACTCTGATATTCTGCTCCTTCCACAGACCAACAGTTTGGTTTTCTTTTGAAAGTTAACAGAGAGAGACTTGGTTTCAAGGCTGTTTAAAGCCCTTTTCTATCCGATAGGGGAAAGTGAGATAATAACCATGTTGTCAGCATAAAGCAGCAATGACAGTTTCAGGGCTGACTTTTGGAGCATGATATCGATTGAATCAAATTCTGCCTTTAAATCAATTAAATTCAATAAGGGGGAAAAGAGAGCCAGTGGCTTCACCCGCCATTCAAGATTTAAACAGAATACTTAAACAGGAACAAAGTCAAGACCTCTTCTCACGTTTTAGCTTTGCACTGGGCCCAACAAATTCTAAGGCTGGCCCTGTTGACCAGAGCCTCTTCCCACTCTGAGAACTTCCTTCTTCACTGGGGCCTTTACATGTGGCTTGTAGATTTTTGAGAAGTTCTCTTTTTGAGAAATTTTGAGAAGCGGGAGGGGATGATTCTTGTCTTGGGGATAAGGAATTGGAGATGAACCTGGGTAGGGATGTTATTGGGTTATTCCACAGAGAGGGGCAGGGAAACCTGGTGGTTTGTAGCTAGTGCACGGGACCTGGAACTTTTTGGAAAAGGAGACTCCCTAACCCACCCCAGCCAGACCTTGTGTTTAAATCAAGTGGTGGTGTCTTTTTAGCTCATGTCTGTGTTCTCTGCTTCCTTCCATCCAAAAGGACAAAAAATGTTTAAACCTTCCTTCACTTGCACCCTGTACTGATGTGTTTAAAAATGAACTTGTCTGGCACTTCTGTGTTTGTAAACGAGAACCGCACTGCCAGTCTGGGAGATGGGGGGACTGGGAGGGGCCCTACATTTTAAGTAGCTGTTCTCTGTTACTGAAGCGTCCCAAACTCACTGTACTCTGAGCACTTCCTTCTTCACTGGGTTCTTTTCAGGTGGCCTGAGCCCCAGTAGGAAGATTTCCGAGTGGCCGGGGGCTGAGTGTTGGCCCTGGTTCCCCCTCACCCACTCTGAACACTTCCTAGTGGCGCTCAGGCCACTGGCAAAGGTTCCCTCTAGAGTTAGGGCCTGGCAGGACTCAACTGAGCCCCCTCCCCTTGTGACAGCTACACTCCTGGGGAAAGTGGCAGCTCGAACTTGTTGAGGTGACTGTTCCAGGAACTTCCCAATTCCAGTGTGAAATGAAGGGTTCTGGATACGATGCTTGTGAGGGGCTGGATTTCCTTGGGTTTTTGTGTCAGATGAACATTTAGAAAATATTTTAATATTGCTGCTTCCAAATGGGGTGTGAGTCTCCAAACACTGGCAGTTTTCTAACCTGTAGTTTAAGGCCCCAGTTCTTTCCGCAGGTTGTTCAGGAGCCACTGAGCAGACACGCAAAGCAAATCTCATGGTTGTGTGAACTACTGTGGGGCGGGGG
>QEPC01007661.1:249392-261685 GCA_003113815.1 Sphenodon punctatus | reverse complement strand
CCATCCAGAAACCAGACCTGATCTCCCAGATGGAGCGAGGGGAAGAGCCGTGGATACTGGATCTGCAGGACTCTGATACAATGGAGATCCCGGAAGACATTGGGCCAGGTGAACAGCGATCTGATGAGATGCGCCAATTCTGTTTCATATCCTCCAGGCAAAGATTGCAGCCAGAAGTGGCTATAGCCAGTGTGTCTCATGACTTCTCCCCCATTCTAACAGGCACCTGGCTGCAGCTCCATTCCCTGAGGGTTTACATGGGAACTGGGGGCAGAATGGGGTCCCCCTCTGTCTCCCCAGCACAAGGAGACTGATGTCTGGATTCTTTCTTTGTCCTCACAGGTGATGGAGGAACATGTGACAATGAGGCAGATACTTCTCTACAGGCAGGGCTGGACTTAGGAATTTTGTGCCCCATGGTCCTTCTCAAGCTGCTGCCCCCAAGCCAAGTCCTGCCACAAGCCAAGCCCCACCCCCATGCTGCATGTTCATGGGTAGGGTACCCCATGTGAACAACGCAGTGTATGCATCTGCAGTGAATGGGGGTGTATGCATGTGCCGCCTAATGCATCCCCACTCATCCTCACGCACAGAGCAACAAGGGAAAATGACAGTCGTTCCGTGGGTGCGGATGAGTGGAGGGTGAGTGGTGATGCATGTGCACTACATCCACAGACCCCCCCACCCAGTGGAGCCATGTAAAGAGGGCCTTTGAGGGGCCACTCAAAGAACAGAAGGTTACTGCCTTGTAAATAAGGTTCTTCAAGATGACTCAATACATTCTCACAACCACCACCCATTCAGACACGCATGGAATTCTTTTCTTTTGTTCCTAGAAAGTGTTGGAAGTAACTGTCATTCTGAAGAGGAGAGTGCTTTTTATACTAGAGGATCTCGAGACCATCATGTGGTCTGTTTGAATAGGGCGAGCATGCACAACCCAGCTGTAAGAATGTTAGGCACCATCTCGAAGAACCTTCCTTACAAGGCAACAACCTTCTGATCACTCATGAGGAGGAGTTGTTTGTAAATAAACAGCTTTATCTCCCAGCCAGTCAGTGTCCTGCTGTTGCTGCCACTGTTGCTGCTGCTGCTGCACTTCTAGCAGGCAGCGAGAAGACAGGCAGGTGAGGGATGGGGACTCAGGCAGCACGGTTTAGCTGTGGGCAGTAGCCTCCGGCCATACAGAGAGGGGGAAAAAATGGAGTGGGCCCCCCCTCCCCGAAAATGCTGCCCAAGGCCCGGACCTATGGGGACTGTCCCTAAGACCTGGATCCAGCAAAACCACATGGGAAAGGACCTGGAATCCTGGGTAATATTTCTGGAAAGCCTGAGGGTTGTGAAAAACCAGAACTTGTCAGAAGGCCCAAAAGAGGGAACCCGAGAAAATCCCTCAAGTGTGAAAGAAGCTTTAATCACAGTTGAGCCATGGCTGCTCATTGGAAACTCTGTGCAGGTGACAAAACCTGGCATGGGTATTTCAAGGGAAGGTTGGCGGAAGTGACATATGCCCCATTTCCCCAGCCCAGTTTTCGTGGTCGCAGCCTCCCATTTTCGGTGGTCTAGAAGCAGCAGAACCTCCTGGGCTTATCACGTTCTCTCTATTTTGCTAACCTAGGCAGAGAAGGGGAAATCCCAGTCAGCTCCTTCTCCCTGCTGCAGACACTGGTGTTGGGTCCCTCTGACCCCTGCCTACTCAGAGGGAGAGGAGGGAAGGATACTGTGGAATCTCCTTCTGTTTCCCCATCCATGGAAACTGGGAGGTCACCCATGCCAGGCTCCCCATCCTCTACTACCAGCCTGGGATGGGCTCCCTCAGAGTCACAGGACTCTCCAACAGGCAGGATGGGTCTGTTTCTATGGGTAGTGCCCCTTTCTTCCACCAGCGACCCCTCAGTGCTTGGAGAAATGATAGTTTTTGATAGAGTGAGGATGAAAATGGAAGGGCAGTGTTGTGGAGGTGAGACCACTCTAGCCAGAGAATGAGTATGGACCTTCCCACAGTTACAGTATGTATTTCCCATTCCCCTTTCAGAGATTCCGTCTCTTTTGGCACAAGCCATGACTCCTACCTGGGTTTTCTATATCTCTGCAGGAAGTGGGACATTGATGGAGAACGCAAAGGGGAATCTCCACCAGGGTGCCCAGGAGGAAATGGAACTGTGTGACATGTTCCCAGAAAGAACTCGAGGGAATATTTCCACACGGACAGAATTCAGCCACAGTGGTTGCGATGCACAAAGGAAACCGAGGAATCCCCCAGAGAAGGGCGAGAGTGAATCCACTCAATGTGGGGAAGGTATCCAGGACATGAACAAATGTGTAGTAGACCTGGGGAAGGAAAAGCGCAGATGCTGCAAATGTGGAGAGAGCTTCTTCAGCAAAGCAGAACTTGCTGAACACCAGAGAATCCATTTAGGAGAAAAGCCCTACAAATGCCTGGAATGTGGAAAAAGCTTCAGAACAAGCTCAGAACTACATATCCATCATAGAATCCACACAGGAGAGAAGCCTCATAAATGTCTTGAGTGTGGGAAAAGCTTCAGAATGAGCTCAGATCTACGTATCCATCATAGAATCCACACAGGAGAGAAGCCTTATAAATGCCTAGAGTGTGGGAAAAGCTTCAGAAAGAGCTCAGAACTACGTATCCATCATAGAATCCACACAGGAGAGAAGCCTTATAAATGCCTAGAGTGTGGGAAAAGCTTTAAAATGAGCTCAGAACTACGTATCCATCACAGAATCCACACAGGAGAGAAGACTTATAAATGTATTGAGTGTGGGAAATGCTTCAGAACGAGCTCAGAGCGTCGTATCCATCAGAGAATCCACACAGGAGAAAAGCCTTATAAATGCCTAGAGTGTGGGAAAAGCTTCAGAACGAGCTCAGAGCGTCGTATCCATCAGAGAATCCACACAGGAGAAAAGCCTTATAAATGCCTAGAGTGTGGGAAATGCTTCAGAACGAGCTCAGAGCGTCGTATCCATCAGAGAATCCACACAGGAGAAAAGCCTTATAAATGTCTAGAGTGTGGGAAAAGCTTCAGTCAGAGCTCAAAGCTTCGTATCCATCAGAGAAGCCACACAGGAGAAAAACCTTATAAATGCCTAGAGTGTGGGGAAAGCTTCAAAAGAAGCTCAGAGCTTAGTATCCATCAGAGAATCCACACAGGAGAGCAGCCCTGTAAATGTCCTGAGTGTGGGAAAAGCTCCAGAACGAGCTCAGACCTACGTATCCATCAGAGAATCCACACAAGAGAGACGCCTTATAAATGTCTTGAGTGTGGGAAAAGTTTCAGAAGAAGCTCACAGCTTAGTATCCATCAGAGAATCCACACAGGAGAAAAGCCTTATAAATGCCTAGAGTGTGGGAAAAGCTTCAGTCAAAGCTCAAACCTTCATAGCCATCAGAGAATCCACACAGAGCAGCCCTGTAAATGACTTGTGTGGGAAAAGCTTCAGTCAGAGCTCAAACCTTGGAAGGCATCAGAGAATCCACACCAGAGAGTAGCCCCATAACGGCCTTAGGGTGGGAAAAGCGAGTTGGAGGTCTCACCTGAATATCCACCAGAAAAGTCACACAGCAGAGAAGCCCTGTTAATGCCCTGAATGTGGGCAAAGCTTCTTTATAGAGTTCAAGCCTTAATAAACATCAGAGCATCCATACAGAAGAGAAGCCCTAGGAACGCCTCAAGTGTGGCAAAAACTTCCACTGGAGCTCAGCCCTTTATTTCCACCAGAGAAATCACATGACAATGAAGCCCCACGGAAACAGTAAAAATGACAAATCCCTCCCACTGTCCCTTATTGTACAACGGGGAGAGTTATAAGAACATAAAAACATAAGTAGTTCCATACTGGGTCAGACCCATGTTCCATCAAACCCAGCATCCTGTCTCTGACATTGGCCAGCTACAGTAGCTAGAGAGAAGTCAACTACAGGTCACGGAAGTGTGACCCATCTCCTGCTAACCACTACCGCTAGCCAGGGAATTAATGATGTAGTCTGTTGTTTCAGCCTAGCATGTTAATGAGGTATCTACTTAATTACTGTCTAGGGACCGAGTTCAGCTAGTAGTGCCAAGGATATTTGTTTTTCTAAAAAAAAAAGCTAGATCTTTGTTTTAACTTTGGTGCGAGAGGGTAGGGGTGGTGGACAGTGCGATAGCGTGGTTTCCCTTCCTGCCTCCCTGCCCATTTTGTTCTCCAGGGATGTCTGGCTTGTGGGGGTACCCACTGGCTTCTTGTGGAGCAGGAGATTTCCCGGGAGGGGAGACGTTGTGGGGGTAGGTGTGTAATGGGGAGGAGCAATTTCTCTCTGGACCCAGCAGAATGGTAGGGGGAAGACACCCTATAACATTTGGCGCTACACCCAGTGCTCCTGTAAGCGGACACTGGGGCAGACACCTGGGTGGTGGTTACAGCTATAAAGCCCTAAAGAGCTTGGGCCTCCGGTATCTGAGAGACTGTCTCCTCCCTCCTGTCCTGTCACGGCCCCTGAGATCAGGCAGGAGCGCTCTCTTGCTGGGACCATCTGCCTGTGAAATTTCTGCAAAAGTACAGAGCGAGACGTTTTTGGTGTCTGCCCCACAACTATGCAACTCTCTCCCCTTGGAGGTTTATCAAATAGGCTCAGGCTTAATCTCTTTGCAGGTAGGGATATAATTGGAGGGGCGGGGTAGATGTTTTTATTTATTATAAGCCATTCTGAGCCTTGATGGGAAGGGTGTCTTATAAACTAAAATACATAAATTATACTCTGCTCTACTCCCTAAGGACTCAGAGCAGCTTACATAAAATTACCCTCTTCCACAGAGGGGTCAGGACATAGTCCCCTAGCTACCAGTCCCCGCTAGTACCTGCAAAGGAAGAGGATTGGGACTAAAAGACCAAGGCAAAGTGTGGGGGCATGGAGCATAGGTTCTAAGCGAGCACAGTATGCGAAGCCGTACATCATCTTTACTGCTTACATGGTGTGCAAGTTAAGACAGGAGCCTTAACATACACAATTTCCAGGTTTGTTAAAGTTTGCTTAATGTGAAACTACCTTAACTACACTTGTAAAACTGTAGGTTTTTTGATTGTCTAATATTAGTTCATTTACTCATACCTCGTAATCAAAAACATTCAAGTGCCAATGCTCACTACTGTGACAAAGGAAAGAAAGCAATTGCAAGTCAAAGATATTTAGAAGGTATGTCGTTTAATAAAAGAATTGGTTTGCACTAGGGCCCATGCAAGGTGCTGAATTGCCTGTTGATTTTTGGAAATCGTCACTGACTTTATTTTCCAGTTCCTGCTGCTTATTGTAAAACGCAATCATCCTCTGTTGTCCCCTTTTTAATTTCATTGCTCACCTCAACCCAGTGTCTTTTATTTTCAGCAGACAGACTCATTATGAAATCCATTTCCTCCCTATGCAATTCGATTCTAGAATTTTCCTCTGCTGCGAGAATTTCTGCCTCACGTTCCATCAAACCCTCGATGGCTCGGTGTAGACGATCAGCGCGTTGCCCAGTTTCCTTCATAAGCTTTTCTGTGATTTCCTCCCTCCTATTCCTTCTGCTTTCTCTGCCCCTTTGTGATCTTTCGGCTACAGTTAAAGGGCGCCGAGGTAGAAGTGGTGGCCTTGAGTTTTGATTTGGCCAAGTACTCTGTAGCTTCTGCAGTGAGGAGACAGACAAAAAAGAAATTACGAATACCCCGCACCCTCCACCCCACCATAAGCAGAGACAGAGCGCACATACCCTGAATTTTGGGGGATGGAGCAGGATCATTGTCTGCTTCATCCCCCGGGGCAAGGGCTGGGTGAGTGTGCTGCAGTGACTCTGGGGACACACACACACCTGCTGGGCACTGTATGGGTGCGCACATGCACACACAGCACCCTCCCCTCATTTCCAGATTTCATGGGGTGGGGGGGTGCGAAGCATTCTAGAGGAGGCTGGAGCGCGTTCTGGGCGTACCCCGTCTGGCTCAATATCAGCAGTGATTTGCATGTGCTCGGTCTGAGCAAATTTGAATTTAGTAGGCATGGGGAACTTAAAACGCAAAGAATCATGGGTAAACCAATGAGTGCGGCAGGATAGATAGTCACATTACGTCCACTCTAAGAAATGCTGTTCTCTGTGGCCGGTGTAGTGTGAGAAATTGCCTCCTGTGACATTTTGCTACTGAGCATGAGGACATTGGCACAGGTAGCATTTCCTCAGATAATAAGCCCTCTGTTGTATATTGCTTACACAAAGTAGCAAATCCTCACAGGTAGCATTTATTCATGCCTTAGACTGAAAAATTACTAACTGGATGCAAAATGTCACAGGAGGCAATTTCTCACCCTACACCTGAAAGAGGAAGCTGCAGGTGCTATTTGCATAAACACGCCCCGCAACTGCTTAGACGTAACGGGGTCCACACAAGTCCTCAAAACACTCATCTGGTGGATAGAAAGCATCTGTGTTCAACTTTGGTGTTTTATGTAATGCTAAGTTGGGGGCTAATATTTATACAGTAGATGTACACACGTGGTTGGGCTGTTAAACACCCAAATTTTGTTGTATTTAAAGAGGCGCTCAATTAGGGTTGCCAGCTATGCAAATATTTAAGAAACACTTATAAAAATACATGTTGCAGGGCCCTGCATTGGTGCCTTAGGTAGGTGCCCTGCAACATGTATTTTTCATAAGTGTTCCTTAAACATTTGCATCTGTGGCAACCCTACCCTCACTAGGGCACCCAGAAGCGATGGTGCTGGTGGCGTTATCCTTCAGATACATGGTCTCCAACATGAGCACAGTCTTGCAACACAAGCCGCACGGAGCTACCCATTTCCAAAATGGCAGAAGGAAGCCGTTCTGCGCATGGCTGGAGCTATTTTAATAACCTTCCTTTTTAGGGAAGGTTATTGAATGGGTTGCTGCCCAACAGCTTCAGGCTCCTCTCGATGTCATTGGATTTCTGGACCCATCTGGCTTTTATCCTGGGTATTCATTCATTCATTTTTGTTTATTGTTGCAACAATGCGTCATAACAAAATATATACAATAAAACCCACAAAACAACTTCAACGATAAAACCTAAAAATAGACGGTCCTAATATCCTTTACCAAAGCTAAACATACACATTTATAATAACTAATGACCTAAAGCCTACACATATCAAATCTTTGCTTTAATATAGACAGTCCTAGCAGTCTTACCTCTTATGGATATCTGCAAATATCCCATTGTTATAATGTCCTACTATTGAAAGGCTATTATGGGACTGTTGTTTTAAATCCCATACTCCCATGGCCTAAATAGAAATTTAATGGACTGTCAATCCCTAGTTCTTCAACGGAGCTTGAGCTCGGGAGACTCTTGACCCCTGTGTACCTGGTATCACAGTTTAATAGAATTTCATTTCAAGGTATTTATTATATAAGCAACAGGCCCTTACGTTTGTTCTATCGTGTTATACAACAAATGCAAAAAGTCCCGGATAACATCCGTTATGCTATCCTAATCACACATTCATGTCACCAGCTTAAGATCCTACATCTATTCTAGTGTAACCAAAATATAAGCTAATTCGAAATCAGGAGTTTACTGCGCGGAGTCTTTGCCAATAAAGCATATTTTGCCACTCCTTCCGCCTCTTCTGAATTCCTTGGGTTCAACCACTTCCTCATAACTGTCGACATAGGTAAACAGTTTATGTCCTTTACTAGGCACTTTAATCTTGCAGTGCGAATTTTGTCACACGCTGGGAAAAACGCAAGGATGTGAACGCGGTCTTCGATAACCTTAAGATTACACAGGCGACAGACTCTGGAATTTCTGTCGCTTCCTTTATACCATCCCTCCGTTATCATAGATGGGAAGTTCTGGAAGCGAAATAGAGTGTATGCCCATTTCAATTGGGAGTCCTGCCAGGCAAAAAGATAGCTATTTTTCAAATCCTCCATTTGTATCATATGATATTCTGGAGCTATTTTCTGTACCCTGATCTCCCATTGAGACCTTTGCAAATCTTGATCTAACACTCTACGTTTAGGCTAGGGGTGTCACTCTAGTTAATCATACCTGCAGAAAAATTCTGCTGAGAAACCTAGTTTACCAATTTCTTCCTCAATCCAGATGCACCATTCCGTAGACCTATCTGATATAGATCCAATGAGAGAAGATTTGTCCTGCTTAAAGATATTTAGTTTTAGCCGAAAGGCTATCACTGCAATCGATGCCCTAGCTTTGATTGACGGAACCTTTGACTCTGTGCGCATTAAGGCCACCGGGGTTCCTAAGGGAACCCCCAGAATCGATCTTAATTTTTTTTTTTTGAGAATTGGTCTAGGTTTTCCAAAAAGCCCTGCCCCCAAATGGGAATTGAATATAACAGTTGGAGGATTACTTTTGCTACAAATATACGAAGAGCAGGGGGTACCAATTGTCCACCCTGTTTATAATAAAAGGATACAATAGCTGCCATTGTTTTGTTTGCCTATTTTATATATTGAAAATGGCTTCTCCAGGTACCTGTCACTGAAGTAAAAACTCCCAAGTATTTAAACTCATCCACCTACTAAATCCTTGTTTGCCCCATTAGCCACTTGTGTGTGAGATTCACCCGTCTCCTGCCAGTAACTAAGACCTTAGTTTTTGTATAGTTTACTTTCAACTCTCTTGATTACAGTATTCCTCAAATTTTTGAAGCGACCTTCTCAATCCTATTTGTGTTTGGGATAACAAGACGGCGGCGTCAGCAAACAGAAGTATCGAGACGCTTCTAGCACCAATCTTTCCATGAATGGAACTCAGCCAAAATAGGCGGCAGCTGGGCGCTTTGAAATACCGCCCGTTTTACAGCTTGTCAGTCGTGACTAGGGGGAGGTTAGGTAGACGAGGGGGAGGAGTTTCAGGGGAGGAGCCTGCCTCAGCATAGCCAGCCAATCACTGGCCACCAGAGATTGCAGGCGGAGCTGCCCACAAACTATTCATTGCTGCAGCCTGCTCCTAGTGGCGTGGGGGAACTGTTGGCCGGGACAACTTGAACTGAGGCAGCTACTACAGCGCTGCTGCTTAGAAAACTGGTAAGACTCAATTCTCTTCCCAGACCCCTTTGCCAAATTGCCATGTAGAACCTTTGCTTCTCCCTGGCCATATGCTACTGCTGTTTCGAATGGCCTCAGGCTCTGCTGGTTTTCCTCCCTAATTGTCTGCTGCTTTCTGGTTTTTGGGTGCTGCTAGGGGAACCTGGGTGGGGGGCTTGTCACGTGCAATGGATGATTTCTCTGCTTGAGTTTGCTTGGCTTTTTCTGTGAAGGTTGCAAGCATGTCCAGACCCACTCGGGCCATTTTGTGCTTCCCTGCCCTGCTGCCCCCACTCACTGGCCTGGCCACATGGCTAGCTACTGCTGTTTCAAATGGCCAGGCCTAGTCTGCTGAGTTCTCTCTCCCTCCCTCCACCCCCTAATTGTCTGCTGCTTTTTCTGTGAAGGTTGCAAGCAGGTGTTTTTACACATGGGGAACCAAGATTGTAAACATTCATATTAACTTGAAAGTTGGCTAGGCTCCGCCTACTGTTGGCTAGGCTCCGCCTACCGTTGGACTGACCCCTCCCACTTCTGGCCCTACCAGCTTTGGAACCCACCAGCCACCACTGACCCAGTGAGGTAATTATGCAGGATTTGCTCATATGTTAGTACAGAATATATCAGACGGTGCCCACTTCTGTGAGGCGTTAACTGCACAGCGGCTTGGTGGGCTCTGAGCAGCAGTAAAAATATAACCCCATCGGGTGCTACTGAAACAGGATAATAGTTTCTCCAGGAGCCCCTACCCACAGCAACATGAGCATCTCTTCCCTTTCTACATTATTATTGGTGTGGGTTTTTTGTTTTGTTTTTTACATTCATTGGGAAGTATTGCAAACTAGCCTTTGATCTGCAGAGAAGTTGGGGGCCCATGCTAGGGTGACTGGATGATTCCTACAGATATCTGTGTAAGGATTGGGACTGGTTGGCGAGCGTGCTGGACTGTTACCTGAGAGGGAGAGCGGCGCTGGTGGCAGGTCCCCCATTTACCTGCTGCCCTACTACCCAGGTCCAGGTGGTGTGATAATAGCAAGTGCAAATTACAAGAGATCTAGGTCGGATGCTGCTGATGTTTCCTTGCCAGCCCCGGCTTTAGCGAAGCAAAGGAAAATCGATCGGTTTTTGTGCCAAGCTCCGGCTAAAATAAGTGGACCTAGTAACCTTCCTCTGCCGGGTCCAGAGAGAAATTGCTCCTCCCCATTACACACCTATCCGGCACAGGATTTATCTATACTACCTAGGCCGGTGGAGGAGCCTCTTCATGTTTTGTCACTATCTAAACCTTGCGGTAAAGTTATGCCTCCACCTGCTGATCCGGCTTCCCTTCCAAACGAGCATCTCGCTGATTTTTTTGCCTGACCATGTCTCCTTGACCACGGAAACGCTTCGTTTTATGTTCCAGCAGTTGAACCAGCTGAATGGGAAAATTGATGCTTTAATTTTACATAGGGGCCCTACTGACTTGCCAGTTCGATTGTCTGGGGCATCCATTCACTCAAGAGCCCCCAAAGGGCCTCTGCATTGTCGTCCAGCACAGTCCACATTAGTGGGTTTCTCTGTTCCCTCTAACTTAGTGGCATCACGGCGGGATTTGGAGCCCAGAAGGCCGGAAGGATTTGATCTTCCCCATAACCTTATTTTTGTGATCCTTCCTCGACCCGGTGGCCATTTATCCCACTGGGGTACGCCATTAGACATTGCTGAGCACCTTAGGATTTTGTTGAACAAGCCAATTACACAACGGGACATTCTTGCAGTAGAGATATAATGATTAAGTCTAAACCTAGGCAACTGGTTAATGTTAAGTTTAAATCTGTTGACCTAGTTGCTTTAATTTTGGGTAAGCGGTCACTCTTGAATAGAAATGCAGTTTACTCCTCTAAGGCTTATGGGTCTCAGACTGGCAGCCTATGCCCCGAGGAAGCACTCTCGTCCCTGAGTTTGGCTTTACATTCTGCCAACTCTGAGTCAGTTCCCCCAGTTCGTCAACTGAAGTCCGCAGTGGTTAAGACTGCTGCACGGGCTCAGAACTCCCCCCTCCCCCACGGAGAGAGTGCTTCAGTCCATATGGGGATGGAGGTTGATTTGATGTACCACTCGACCCAAGCTGCGCTTGTGGACGGTCCCACGGTGCCCCCTATGGGGGAGGTGGGGACATCAATGATCCCCCTTGCACAGGGTAATCTAATGGCCCGGCTGGATCAGCTACACAGTCAGTTGAGAGAGCTGAGTCAGCCAAATGGCTTGCTTGCCAAGTCACGGAACTGGGGGGATTCCACATCTGTAGGGCTCCAGCTCTTGAAACTGCCCCCCCAATCTCTTCCCCAAACCTTTCCCCAATTAAGAGGGTATTTGGGGGCCATTCCCTTGCAGGGGTGAGGGATCCTGGGCCGACCCTGATGAGGTTATAGAGTTGGTAGAGTCTCCCTCTCCCTCGGCTGCCCAATCAAGGGATATAGCGAGGGGTGGGAATATTTCTGGAATGCATCGCCCCCCCCCTTGTGCTCAGAATGTTAGGTCTGCCCCCCCCCTCTATGGTAGGATCAGATCCAGTGGCAGGAGGAATATCAGGGCCTTGCCCAGTGTCAGGGGAGGGTCCCTGACAGTTATTCCCGGAACCTCATAGTATTTCACTGGTGGTCTGGAATATCGCAGGGTGGAAATCCTGTCAGCTGGATAGGGACTTTTTGGCCTTTATTGAGGATTTTGATTTTTTACTCCTCCAGGAGACATGGTGCCTGGAGGATTTTTTATGTGAGGGGTTCAATGTTTATTGTCATAGGACTCCTCCCCCCCCGGCTGCCTTGGGCAGACCCAGTGGTGGGCTGGCATTGCTAATTTCTAAAAACTGTAACATTGAAGTGGAATTGGTTGGTTTTTACAAATCAAATCTGGTGATCTATCATTGCATCTTCCCTTCGGGGCTGTGTATATGTCAGGGCTGGGTCTTGAACCCATGGCCCTTGGGGTGCTGGACAGGCTCTCCAGCGCCCTGCACCACCTGTTGGACTGGTGAGGGTGTGGGGTTTCCCCCCTTCTGTCTCCTTTGTATGTTTGCTCCTTGTGTGTCTTGCCCCTTCCCAGCTGTAGCCAATTACCTTAGTCCTGCCTCCCAGCTTCCTGATTGGCCACAGGAAGTATTTAAGCCTTGGTGTGGCCACAGGAAGCTGGTGGAGCAACGTCTCTTACCCCCTTCCCATTCTTGTTTGGTATACTTGA
>QEPC01007661.1:209129-222513 GCA_003113815.1 Sphenodon punctatus | reverse complement strand
AGAGGCAGAGGCAGAGGCAGAGGCAGAGGCAGAGGCAGAGGCAGAGCTGCAGGCGCTTGCAAGTACCTGCTTCATGACAGTAACGCTAGGCTGCCCACCTAGTATTCTACCCAACTTGGTAGGGATGAGATAACGAATGAATGATTTAGATTAAGATTGGTCTATTTGGGTTATGAAATAAAATACATATTCGATTTTAAGAAATTGTAAGTGTCAAAGAGTCCCTGACTTCCTCCTCAATAAAGATCCCCGTAACACTCCCTTTGCCCCCGTTCAAGCCCTTTATCTCAGGGAGCAGCCCCCTCCCCTGGCTGTCTGGGACTCTCGAGCAGGCAGAGGAAGAGAGAGCAGCGAGCATGCTGGGGTGTGAAAGCAGAGGGGGAAACTTACTCTACCCCAAGTATGGGATGAACACTCAGCAAACCCTGATCTCGTTTCTCTCTCCTCTGGGCAGGATTGTCCATCCAGAAACCAGACCTGATCTACCAGATGGAGCGAGGGGAAGAGCCGTGGATACTGGATCTGCAGGACTCTGATACAATGGAGATCCCGGAAGACATTGGGCCAGGTGAACAGCGCTCTGATGAGATGGGCCCAATTCTGTCCCACATCCTCCAGGCAAAGATTGCAGCCAGAAGTGGTTATAGCCAATGTCTCTCATGACTTCTCCCCCAGTCTAGCGGGCACCTGGCTGCAGCTCCATTCCCTGAGGGTTTACATGGGAACTGGGGGCAGAATGGGGTTCCCCTCCGTCTCCCCAGCACAGGGAGTGACTGATGTCTGGATTCTTTCTTTGTCCTCACATTTGATGGGGGAACATGTGACAATGAGGCAGATGCTTCTCTACAGGCAGGGACGGAGTTAGGAATTTTGCACCCCATGGCCCTTCTCAGGCTGCTGCCCCCAAGCCAAGCCCATCCACAAGCCAAGCCCCACCCCCATGCTGCGTGTTCATGGGTGGGGGAGCCCGATGTGAACGACGCGTCGCACGCATCTGCAGTGAATGGGGGTGCATGCGTATGCCTTTCTAATGCATCCCCACTCACCCCCCACTCATCCTCATGCACGGAGCAACCTGGGGAAATGGCAGTTGCTCCGTGGGTGCGCATGAGTGGGAATGTGTGTGCAGATGTGTGCACGCCCTGCCCATGCACTGGCACATCCACGGACCCCACGCACCCAGTGGAGCCATGTAAAAAGGGCCTTTGAGGGACCACTCAAAGAACAGAAGGTTGCTGCCTTGTAAATAAGGTTCTTCGAGATGGCTCCGTACATTCTCACAACCACCACCCATTCAGACTCTCGCATGGAATTCTTTTCTTTTGTTCCTAGAAAGTGTTGGAAGTAACTGTCATTCTGAAGAGCAGAGTGCTTTTTATACTAGAGGATCTTGAGACTATCACGTGGTCTGTTTGACTAGGGCGAGCATGCACAACCCAGTTGTGAGAACGTTAGGCACCATCTCGAAGAACCTTCCGTACAAGGCAACCACCTTCTGATCACTCACGTGGGGAGTTGTTTGTAAACAAACAGCTTTATCTCCCAGCCAATCAGTGTCCTGCTGTTGCTGCTACTCTTGCTTCTGCTGCACTACTAGCAGGCAGCAAGAAGGCAGAGGCAGGTGAGGGATGGGGACTCAGGCAGCACAGTTTAGCTGTGGGCAGCAGCCTCTGGCCATACAGAGAGGGGGAAAAAAAATTAGCGGGTGGTGCCGGCAATTGCCGCCCCCTCCCACTCTGAAAATACTGCCCAAGGCCTGGGCCTATGGGGCCTGTCCCTAAGACTGGGCCTGTTTCAGGGAAACCTGGTACCAGCAAAACCACATGGGAAAGGACCTGGAATCCTGGGTAATATTTTTTGCAAAGCCTGAGGCTTGTGAAAAAACAGAACTTGTTCCACATCAGAAGGCCCAAAAGAGGGAACCCCGGAAAATCCCTCAAGCTTTAATCACAGTTGAGCCATGGCTGCTCATTGGAAACTCTGTGCAGGTGACAAAATCTGGCATGCCTATTTCAAGGGAAGGTTGACGGGAGTGACACATGCCCCCATTTCCTCAGCCCAGTCTTTGGGGTTGCAGCCTCCCATTTTCGGTGGTCTTAAAGCAACAGAAATCCCTGGGTTGATTGCTTTCTCTCTATTTTGCTAACCTAGGCAGAGAAGGGGAAATCCCAGTCAGCTCCTTCTCCCTGCTGCAGACTGTGGTGTTGGGTCCCTCTGACCCCTGCCTACTCAGAGGGAGAGGAGGGAAGGATCCTGTGGAATCTCCTTCTGTTTCCCCATCCATGGAAACTGGGAGGTCACCCAGGCCAGGCTCCCCATCCTCTACTACTGGTCTGGGAGGGGCTCCCTCAGAGTCGCAGGACTGTCTCCAACAGATAGGATGGGTCTCTCTCTCTGGGTAGTGCCCCTTCCTTCCACCAGGGACCCTTCAGTGCTTGGAGATATGATAGTTTTTGATAGCGTGAGGATGAAAATGGAAGGGCAATGTTATGGAGGTGAGACCACTCTAGCCTGAGAATGAGTATGGACCTCCCCACAGTTATAGTAGGTGTTTCCCATTCCCCTTTCAGAGATTCCGTCTCTTTTGGCACAAGCCATGACTCCTACCTGGGTTTTCTGTATCTCTGCAGGAAGTGGGACATTTATGGAGAACGCGAAGGGGAATCCCCACCAGGGTGCCCAGGAGGAAATGGAACTGTGTGACATGTTCCCAGAAAGAACTCGAGGGAATATTTTCACACGGACAGAATTCAGCCACAGTGGTTGCGATGCACAAAGGAAACAGGGGAATCCCCCAGAGAAGGGTGAGAGTGAATCCACTCAATGCGGGGAAGGTATCCAGGACCTGAACAAAAGTGCAGTAGACCTGGGGAAGGAAAAGCACAGATGCTGCAAATGTGGAGAGAGCTTCTTCAGCAAAGCAGAACTTGCTGAACACCAGAGAATCCATTTAGGGGAAAGGCCCTACAAATGCCTGGAATGTGGGAAATGCTTCAGTCAGAGCTCAAACCTTCATAGCCATAGGAGAGTCCACATGGGAAAGAAGCCCCATAGATGTCTTCAGTGTGGGAAAAGCTTCAGAACGAGCTCAGAACTACGTATCCATCAGAGAATCCACACAGGAGAGAAGCCTTATACATGTCTTGAGTGTGGGAAAAGCTTCAGAACGAGCTCAGAACTACGTATCCATCAGAGAATCCACACAGGAGAGAAGCCTTATACATGTCTTGAGTGTGGGAAAAGCTTCAGAACGAGCTCAGACCTACATATCCATCATAGAATCCACACAGGAGAGAAGCCCTATAAATGCCTTGAGTGTGGGAAAAGCTTCAGAAGAAGATCAAAGCTTAGTATCCATCATAGAATCCACACAGGAGAGCAGCCCTATAAATGTCTTGAGTGTGGGAAAAGCTTCAGAAAGAGCTCAGACCTACGTATCCATCATAGAATCCACACAGGAGAGAAGCCCTATAAATGCCTTGAATGTGGGAAAAGCTTCAGTCAGAGCTCAAACCTTCATAGCCATAGGAGAGTCCACATGGGAGAGAAGCCTCATAAATGTCTTGAGTGTGGGAAAAGCTTCAGAATGAGCTCAGGCCTATGTATACATGAGAGACTCCACACAGGAGAGAAGCCCTATAAATGTCTTGTGTGTGGGAAAAGCTTCAGAACCAGCTCAGAACTACATATCCATCGGAAAATCCACACAGGAGAGCAGCTCTGTAAATGTCTTGTGTGTGGGAAAAGCTTCAGAACGAGCTCAGAACTTTGTATCCATGAAAGAATCCACACAGGAGAGAAGCCCTATAAATGCCTTGAGTGTGGGAAAAGCTTCAGTCAAAGCTCAAACCTTTATAGCCATCAGAGACTCCACACAGGAGAGAAGCCCTATAAATGTCTTGAGTGTGGGAAGAGCTTCAGAATGAGCTCAGACCTACGTATCCATGAGAGAATCCACACAGGAGAGAAGCCCTATAAATGTCTTGAGTGTGGGAAAAGCTTCAGAACGAGCTCAGAACTACATATCCATCACAGAATCCACACAGGAGAGAAGCCCTATAAATGCCTTGAGTGTGGGAAAAGCTTCAGTCAGAGCTCAAACTTTGGTAGGCATCAGAGAATCCACACCAGAGAGTAGCCCCATAACAGCCTTAGGGTGGGAAAAGTGAGTTGGAGGTCTCACCTGAATATCCACCAGAAAAATTCATACAGCAGAGAAGCCCTGTTAATGCCCTGAATGTGGGCAAAGCTTCTTTATAGCGTTCAAGCCTTAATAAACATCAGATCATCCATACAGAAGAGAAGCCCTATGAACGCCTTGAATGTGGGAAAAGCTTCCACTGGAGCTCAGCCCTTTATTTCCACCAGACAGATCACATCACAATGAAGCCCCACGGAAACAGTAAAAATGACAAATCCCTCCCAGTGTCGCTTATTGTACAATGGGGAGAGTTATAAGAACATAAAAACATAAGTAGTTCCATACTGGGTCAGAACCATGTTCCATCAAGCCCCGCATCTTGTCTCCGACATTGGCCAGCTACAGTCTGTTGTTTCAGCCTAGCCTGTTAATGAGGCATCTACTTAATTACTGTCTAGGAACTGAGTTCGATTAATAGTGCCAAGTATCTTTGCTTTTCTAAGAAAAGCGAAATCTTTGTTTTAATTTTGGTGGGAGAAAGTAGGAGTGGTGGACAGTGCGATAATGTGGTTTTCCTCCCTGCCCATTTTGTTCTCCAGGGATGTCTGGCTTGGGGGGGTACCCACTGACTTCTTGTGGAGTGGGGGATTTCCCAGGAGGGGAGATGTTGTGGGGGAAGCTGTGGAACTGATTGGGGTCATGTTGAGCACGGGGAGGAATGGTAGGGGAGGACACCCTATAACATTTGGCACTACAGCCAGTGCTCCTGTAAGCGGACACTGAGGCAGATACCTGCATGGTGGTTAGAGCTATAAAGTCCTACTTGGGCCTCAGGTATCGGAGAGACTGTCTCCTCCCTCCTGTCCTGTCACGGACCCTGAGATCACGGCTCTTGCTGGGACCATCTGCCTGTGAAATATCTGCAAAAGTACAGAGCGAGATGTTCTCGGTGTCTGCCCCACAATTATGGAACTCTCTTCCCTTGGAGGTTTAGCTAAACCCGAGCCTATTCTTCTCTTTGCAGGTAGGGATAGAATTGGGGGGCGGGGGGGTTAGATGTTTTTATTTATTATAAGCCATTCTGAGCCTTGATGGGAAGGGTGTCTTATAAACTAAAATACATAAATTATACTCTGCTCTTCTCCCTAAGGACTGAGCGCAGCTTACATAAAATTACCTTCTTCCACAGAGGGGTCAGGACATAGCTCCCTAGCTGCCAGTGCCCCCTGGGCTAAAAGGATTGGGGCTAAAAGACCAAGGCAAAGTGTGGGGGCCTGGAGCCTAAGTTGTAAGCGAGCACAGTATGCGAAGCAGTACATCGTGTTTACTGCTTACATGGTATACAAGTTTAAGGCAGGAGCCTTAACATACACTATTTCCACATTTGTTAAAGTTTGCTTAATGTGGAACTGCCTTAACTACGCTTGTAAAACTAGGCTTTTTTAATTGTCTAACATTAGTTCATTTACTCATACCTCCATAATCAAAAACATTCAAGTGCCAATGCTCACTAGTGTGACAAAGGAAAGAAAGCAATTGCAAGTCAAATATATTTAGTATGTATGTTGTCTAATAAAATAATTGGTCTGCACTATCGTCCATGCAAGGCACTGAATTGCCTTTTGATTTTTGGAAATCGTCACTGACTTTATTTGCCAGTTCCCCCTGCTTATTGTAAAGCGCAATCATCCTCTATTGCCTCCTTTTTAATTTCATTGCTCACCCGAACTCAGTGTCTTATTTACAGCAGACAGACTCATGAAATCCATTTCCTCCTTATGCAATTTGATTCTAGAATTTTTCTCTACTGCGAGAATTTCTGCCTCGTGTTCCATCAAATCCTCTATGGCTCGGTGTAGACGATGAGTGCGTCGCCCAGCTTCCTTCATAAGCTTTTCTGCAATTTCCTCCCTCCTATTCCTTCTTATTTCTCTTTATCTTTGTGATCTTTCGGCTACAGTTAAAGGGCACCGAGGTAGAAATGGTGGCCTTGAGTTTTGATTTGGCCAAGTACTCTGTAGCTTCTGCAGGGAGGAGACAGCCAAAAAAGAAATTACTAATACCCCGCACTACTTGTGTGCAAGGTCTGGAAGGGAGTGAAGCCACATGATTCACCAAATTGGTGCCCTCAATCCCCCACCCAAAGCCATGTTGCATGACCTGGTCTCTTATACAGTTCTGAGTGCAGTTCAGTAATAGCAAGATGCCATGTCATGGTGACATCGCACAGTTCTTTAGCGTATCAGAAGAGGGTCTTCCTGGAAGAAAGGGCTCTGAGCATTTTAGCATCTTTATCTTTAGTTGATTGTTTGTTTCCTGACCTGGAAGTTGGTAGCAGAGTTGCAAATGTCCCACTTGTCTGTTCACAATGGGTTTCGTTTGTCAACTCCAGGTGTTCAGCAGGATGCCTTGTTAAGCATAGGCAGTGGTGCCAGGAGCAGATACTTGTCTGGCTATGCCTTTGTCCCTCTGTCAGTATGCTGATGGGGCCTTATCTACCTGTTGAGTCTCTTCAGCTTGAATTCCATCACAGTCTCAGGCCTGTTGTCTGTTCTGGACCCTCTCTTTGCCTTTGCTTGACCAAAGTTAGGTCTGGCTTCCTTTGTCCAGACCAGGAGAACATAAGATATCAATACAACTATATTTGATCACTACATTGCCACCCAGCGAGTTCAAGGCTAAGATGGGAATAAACTGTGGTGTCCCAGGTCCAAGTCCAACACTTACCCAGAAGGCTGCACAAAGTAACAATGTAGCAACATCCAGAGTTAAAACTAATGAATAACAAACGGTGAACTAACAAAAAGCAAATACCTGCTTTTCTTATCACTCTGTTGTTGGGTACTATTGGGAGAATCCAATAATATAACTGAATCCAAAAGAAATCAATAACCCACTGGCTAATAGCAAAGGGAGAGATGCCAAAGCTGCTGACTCAGCAGACTGCTGCTTTGCTGGTCATGTCTTGTGCTCTCTCACGGGGGGAGGGGCTTGGATGGTGTAGGGGGCTGTATGACCCTCCCTCTTCTCCACCTGCCTGCGAGTCCAGCAGCCCCACCTGCCTGCAGGGGAAGAAACAAGCCCCCAGTGGCCCTACTGCGGAGGAGAAAGTGGACTATGACCAATTGGAAATTGTTAGAGCACCTCCTTGGGATGACTCGTTATCCAGCTCCCTGGTGGCTTATACAGCCAAACCTAATGTAGCCAGCATCTGGGACCAAATCCTTGCGGCCTCCAGCCATTCAGAAATAGTTGCCCATTATGTCCACCTAATTGCGGGTATTCAAGCCCATATGCGGGAAGCTTTGCGGGCCCCACTTTCCTCAGGTACCAGGCTCTCACAACCCTGGTTCGATGGGGAATGTAGGTTGGCCAGATGCAGAGTTAAGTTGTTCTACTACAGGTATAGGAAGAGTTCCGCCCGGGTCATCTTATTAGAGTACATCGGGGCCAGATCAGAATGTAGGACCATCGTTAAAGATAAAAAGAAAACCTGGGGCACCCAATGGGCTAAATTGCTACAGGCGGCTGATAGAAAGGACGCACGAAGTTTTTGGCACCTTGTAAACAATGCCACCAAACCAAAGAGGGGGTTAGCCTCACAACAGGTGTCACCCTCCACATGGGTGAAGTATTTTGATAAGTTGTACAATAATGGTCCCACTGAACAATCTTGTTACCTGCCGGGTATGGAGTGGGAGGCCTTGCCTGCCTGGCTGCCAGTCACGAAAGAAGAGGTAGAGGTGCTGGTGGACTCTTTCTCAAACAACTGTGCCCCAGGAATAGATCTCATACGGATTAATTTAATCAAAGACCGGAAAGAATGGTGGTGCCCAATTTTGGCATCATTATTTATGGCCATTAATAGCTCAGGAATTATACCGGAGGAGTGGGATAGGGCAGTGGTTATCCCAATTTATAAGAAGGGCCTAAAAAAGGAACCCTTGAATTATAGGCCAATTAGTCTGTTATGTGCAGGGCCCCGATTCTTCCGTGGAATTTTTTTAAAAATTCCGCGGGAGTCAGGGCCCAATTCTGCACCTCGGCGCGATTTACCATGCGGGGGGTGGGTCTTGGTTTGCCTCCTCCTCCCCCCGCACGGTAAACCCTCAGGGCCTCCACTCCCCAGCTGCCGGGGCTTGCCCTCCCCAGCTGCTGGGGCGTGCTTGACTCCCACCCCCCACCCCCCCAAAAAAACCCCAAAAGGATTTGCTTACCAGGGATGGCAGCAGCAGCTGCTCCGTCCAGCACGCTCTTTTCCTGCTCGCACTTCCTGGCCCCTCCCGACGGGGCTCTCAGGGCGACGCAGCCNAGGCGCCGTCGGGAGGGGCCAGGAAGTACGAGCCCGCTGGACGGAGCAGCTGCTGCTGCCATCTCTGGTAAGTTAATTAATTATCTAAAGGGGGGGAGGCAAGCCCTGGCAGCTGGGGAGGTGAAGCCCCGAGGGTTTTTTCATTCCCCTCCCCTCATGGAATCTCCTGCCCCACGTCCCCCCAGCGCAGGCTGAAAATTCTACGCTGGGGTAAGCGGGGCAGGAGATTCTGCGGGGGATGTGGAATTCCGCGGGAAATCGGCGAATCGCAGACCCGTGTTTCCCTCGGGGCCCTGCTTATGTGCTATAGCCAAAATATATGCAAAGTATCTTCTTACTAAAGTCCAGGAATGGGTAATTCAATCTAAGGCCTTGTCTCCAGAGCAGGCGGGCTTCCAGCGGGGACGCTCCACGATTGAACATTGTTACACTCTTTACCATCTTATATCTAAATACAAGGAGCTCAATGGTGCTCTATATGTAGCATTTCTCGACCTCAGGGCAGCCTTTGATTTGGTCGATCGGGCTGCCCTGTGGAGGAAATTGCACGAATCCTCCATGGATAGACGTTTGCTTTCTTTAATTTGCTTAATCCATGAGCGTTCCTCCATGGTGGTCAAGCTTGATCAGACAGGACACGTTTCCCCTCCAATACCCACTTCGGTGGGAGTCCGGCAGGGCTGTGTTCTGGCCCCTTTTCTTTTTAACCTCTTTTTGGACGGGGTCATACCTGCTATGGCGGATGATAGCTTCTTTCCTCCACGGATGGCAGTGCGACCAGTTGGTTGTCTCTGCTATGCCTACGATGTCGCACTTCTGTCACAGACTCGTGTCAGCCTTCAGAGACAGATGCGGGCCTTTGCGGCCTTTTGCCAAAAGCACCATCTGACCATTAATTATGAGAAATCTAAGATCGTGGTCTTCTCTTCAAAATCCAAAACCTATTCATGGAACATCACGGGGCATCCCATCCAGCAAGTTCTGTCTTTCCGATATTTGGGACTCTTGTTCCATAGATTGGGTAGCTGGAGGGAGCATACTAAAAGAGCGATTATAGCTACAAGAGGCCCGGTGGCCTCTATTCAACGATTTTTCATCAGGCAGGGGCGAACAGATATTGCTGAAGCTGTGCAGGTATTCAACAACAAAGTTTGGGCCCAATTATTGTATGGGGCCGAACTCTGGGCTCCCTTTTTTGCCCAGGATGTTAATAAAGTCCAAAATGGTTTTCTTCGGAAATTACTGCCCACCCCTGTAGGAACACCTATGGCAGCTATAAGAAGTGAGCTGGGGCAGAAAGCATGGTCTCTGGTGGCCCATGAATTAGCCCTAAAGCTCTGGATTAAGATAAGGTTTCGGCAGGGTCCCCAGCTTCTAACAGAGGCAGCTGATGATGTTTTCCTGGTCAGTCACGATAAGGGAAAATCTTAGGGAGATTGGCCTATCGTTAGAATATTTTCAGCACAAACAGCCTGCTGCTGTTTGTGGGGAAATATTACAGCGGGTGGATGACATTGCCCGACAATCAGAAATCGGTAGGCTAAGCCTTTCCCCTCATATGAGACACTATAACCTATGGGCCCCAGGTTGGGGGCAGGGTGCCAGCTATCTCACTGACTCAATTTCTGGGAGGGCTAAACAGCTCTACTCGTGTGCCTGGTTTAACGCCTTTCCCTCACGGGTAACCAAGGGAAGGAGACAAGGCATTCCCTTCAATGATCGGCTGTGTCCTTTCGACCATCTCGCAGTTGAGACGGTTAGTCATATACTGCTGTACGGTCATCTATATGATTGCCCTAGGCGGCAATTTTTAAGTCCTCTTCTGGAAAGGTATCCCGGTAGATCTGATTTGACTTTAACATCTTTGCTACTGGACAATGCCGACCCTGATGCAATTAAAAATCTTGCTGCCTTTTTGTTACAAGCTAGCATTCTCAGGAAATCATTTTTGGAGTCTAAACCCTTGAATTTACACTGCGGACTGGACTGTTAGATTGTGGGTGTTATGTCGGTCATAAGCCCTTACCTTTTGCCTCTGTATATTTCTCTTTTTTTTTTTTTTTCTTTCCCTCAGAATTGCATTATCTATGTCTCAGTTTATAATTGTTTTATATTTGATGTTATCCATTCCCATTCGGGATGGATTGATTTATTTGTATTAACTGCAATGGTCAACGACCACGTAATAAATTTGATTTGATTTAAAAATAAAATAAATATTACATATTTTCCATTTAGTTATTGGACCTGCTTTTTGTAAAAATCTTTATATTTAACAACTAGATTTTTAAAAAAACTTAAATGTCTGGAATGACAGGCCTTTGTACTTCCTCTATCTTAGCAGCGCCCAGAGGCATTTGTCTTTAGTGTCATGGGCCGCTTCGCCCACCCCCGACGATGTCGCTCCACCCGCTCGCTGCGAAACCACCCAGAACCCCGATACATTGCTGGCCGTCCTAATTCTCTACCGGACACAGCTTCAGCCCCAGAGGGCGTGCCGCCCCCCTCTGTGTCTACCATTCCTGACCCAGATACTCCGTTAGCCCAGCCACGCCCCCCAGCCTCAGAAGTAGGGTTTTCACAGCCCTCGCCATTCAGCATGATTAGCACAGCGCCGAGTCATGGAGTGCGGGCCCTCTCCTTTAAAACCAGCTTGCCAGGCGTGCTAGCCACTGGTAATCCTTGTGAGAAGCCGGTCCGTTGAGCAGCTAAGTGTTATTGATCTTTGGAGTGATTTCGGATATCTCCAGCCACTACAATAGATTCACCAAAAGTTAAGTACTCAAAAATTGAAAAATTAGCGGGAGACAATTCGCCCCTGCTGAGGTTATCTAATAGGTATCCGGCGCTAGAGGACCTCGGACCTGAGAATGAGCCTTACCTTGGAGGGGATAGTCGGGGTGATCTCGCAAGGAATTAATTGACGGGTGGCTTCTGGCAAAAAATTAAGCACAGGAGGTGGGCGAGGGGAGGGTCCCTTGGATCCATGGATAGATCTTAACACTGGTGAGGCTTTGAAAATGCAATGCCACTTGATAGCCAAAACGGTGACCTTGCTGTTTGCCAGCGTTTCAGATCTAGGCAAATCCCTCCTTTTGGGTCAGGGAACAGCTGACAGAAGTTGTAACTAAGATCAACCTCCTGCAGCCCAATTTAAATATGGGAACTGCGACGCTACTGGATGATGGTGCCCAGAAAGATAGCCCTGGGGGGGTGGCGGTCTGAGTAGATCTACAATGTTGTTGCTAACATATAACTCTAGCAATAGACCCCGCCAGTGGGAAGTAAATGATAAGGCTCTCTGGGTTAAAATTCGATCATTGGAAGATGGAAATATCCCTAGATGGGATAGTCCTAGGATGGCAACTGAAAATGTTTCAACTTTATTGCGAATGAGATCTGGGACAGTAGATGTTACAAAAATTCAACTTTTGTAGCCCACCAAGTATTATGTGATCGCTTGGATCTTCTTAAAATCACAGAAGGTGGTTAAAAAGATCTTCCAAGCTAGGAAGCACTGGCTGTTACGAAGGGTCGCTATAGAGTTTTTGTACGTAAACAGGTAGTGAAGGAAACCCTTTGTAACCCCCAATCCTTGGTCCCTTTATCCTCACCTAATAGGACAGTAGTAGGCACTAGGGTTTCTAGCAGTAAAGGAAGATTCCACAGCCAGTGTTCTATATTATTAAAGGAGGACCTGCTGGTTCGGGCTCTGGGTCGCCGGTGGCGGCCCGGAGCCAGGGACTTCGTGGAATTTTTTTATTTTTTTTAAAATCCAGGCTGGGCAGGGTGGGTGGGGGGTGTTCCCTCTTCCACCCGCGCAGCCTGGGAGGGGGAGGAATTGTTTTTCCCCCCCATTGATTTCAATGGGGACACTTGACAGTTCCCCATTGAAATCAATGCAATAGATCCGGCACTGGTAAACCGGTATTAATCCGGTAAACCGGGTTTTTATAAACCGGTAGCCATTTTTTTGGCAGATGTCCCATCCCTAAGAGATTGTACATCTTCTCCCAGGGGCCTCCCGTGTGGGTTTCACAGGATTCTATTCTGTTCCCCCTCTTGTTTGTTCAATGCGTACGTGCAACTGCTGGGAGAGGTGGTGCATAGATAGGGGGTTCGCTGTCATCAGTATGATGATGACACGCAGCTGTACCTGTCCTTTTCATTGGACCCAGGTCGTGCAGTCTCAGTACTTTCCCAGTGTTTGACAGCTGTGGCGGATTGGATGAGGCTGAGCCATTTGAATCTGAATCCTGACAAGACGGAGGTGATGCTCATTGGCGGGTCTGGGGTTCTGGTTGCAGGGCCATTACCGGTTATTTATGGGGTTTGTCCTGTAATGGCATCTCAGGTCAGATGCCTGGGAGTACTCCTGAATCCGCAGCTGCATCTAGATCTCCAGGCATCGGCTGCGGCCAGGAGCGTGTTCCACCAGTTACATCTGGTGAGGCAGCTCCGCCCCTATATCTCGAACTCCCACCTGGCCACTGTCATCCATGCATGTGTCACCTCGAGGCTAGACTACTGTAATCCGCTCTATGTGGGGCTGCCCATGGTGACGGTTCAGAAGCTGCAGCTGGTGCAGAAGGCCGCGACCCCTCTGATCACTGGGACAGGCCACCGGGAGCACATTATGCTGGTGCTCCGGGCTCTGCACTGGCTGCCTAGAGTCTTCCAGACCAATTTTAAGGTGCCGATAAAGTCCTAAACAGTCTGGGCCCTACCTGTCTGAGTGACCGACTCACTTCCTGGGTGGCTGGGCGGCTCTTGTGGTCGTCGGGGGCGCCCTCCCAGAGGTTCCCCGCTATAAACAGGTGGGAACCGACAGGCGGACGTTCTCTGTGGCCGCACTAGGGCTGTGTTCCGCCGTCGTAAGACCTGGCTCTTCTGCCAGGCATTGGGGCGGGGGTGGGGGGGTGGGTGATGGA
>QEPC01007661.1:152763-173530 GCA_003113815.1 Sphenodon punctatus | reverse complement strand
GGAGACAATGGGGAGGGGGTGGGGGACTTGGGGAATCTGGTTGGGCAATGGGGCTGGGGGGTGGACTGGGAGGCATTGATGGGGGAGGGGGTGGACTGGGAGACGTATGGGGTGTGGGCTGCAACAGATGTTAAGTGAACCATATTTTGGGGGACAAGTGGAACTCCTCGGTGCTGCTTTTGTGGTGTGTTGAGAAGAAAATATGGTTGGCTTAAGTTTAGGGTTGTCATATATGCAAATTTTTAGAGGGCACTTGAGAGCAATACAGGTTGCAGGGCTGCACTGGGGACAATGTAGACCTGTAACCTGTATTCCTCATAAGTGCCCTCTAAAAATTTGCATATATGGCAACCCTACTTAGGATATGGTTTCAGTGGGTTGCCTTTGCTTGTTGTGTGTTTGTCGGTGCACTGCTGATTCCCACCCCCCCGTTGCTGTTTTACAGCTGCTCCCTGCTGCTAGAAAGTTATTTGGTGGCAGTGTAGGCCTGCAACAGGGCAAACCATTTTAAAAAGACCTGTTTGCTTGGATAAACATTTAGCTGTTGGGGATAGGGTGTAGGTACTAGGGATGCTGGTCTCGCTTGGCCAGTTTTGCCTGCAGTGCCGGCCTGCAACAGGACAAACCGTTTTTAAAAGGCTTGTTTGCTTGGACAGGCGTTTGGCTGTCAGGGATAGGGTGTAGCTACTAGGCTGCAGACAACAAGGAAAACCTTTCTCCCTATCTCCCCACTGAACCCATCTCTTCCCCATCCAGTGGTTCAAAACCAAACCCTTTCCCCCCCCTACTTCTCCTCTGTCCTGTCCTTCTCTTCCCTTTCATTCTCTTCTGATTCGGCTTGTTGCAGGACAGGGAGCTAACTCAGTCCTGCCAGTTCTCCAAACCAGAAGGAAGGCTTGTCCCAAAGCCTACACTTTCAGAAGAGTACAGGTGGCCAAGGATGCCATGAAAAAAATAGAGGATTCAGGATAAAGGTAGACGATGGCAACGTGATCTATCTTTTTAACCTACTATGGTTAATTTGGACCCGGTGGGAAAGAGTGAACGGGACCCCAGTAAGAGGGCTCTCTAGCCCTCAGTAGCAGTGCTTCACACAGCAGCGTTCCCAGCATTAGCTAATGAAATGTCCATCCAATGTTAACCCTGGGAATTCCTTGCTGCTTGGTTATGCCACACCACTGGCTCACTGTTGCCCTGGCTCTGCCCACCATTGCCCCAGGCTTGCCGGCCCTTCAGCACAGCTTTCAAACTCACCAGCCACCGCTGACCCAAGAACTTCCCTACTCAGCCTCTACTCAAATACTTTATCCCCAAGACAATCATCCAGTTTAGCCTCACAACCACCCTGTGAGGTACGTAATTATTCTCATTTTATAGATGAGAAACTGAGGCTGGGAGACAGCGACGTGCCCAGGGCCACCCAATGTGTTCATGGGCGATGCATGGTTTTCCTGAGCCCATGAGAACATAGGTATTTAGAAGCCGTACTAAACCCTACCACACACAGATCAGCAGCTGATCACACAGATCACATAGCCTGGGGTTCATCTTTTGCTCCTTCGTCTCCTTTAAACCACAAATTGAATTTGTTGCTAAATCCTGTCGTCTTGTCACGTTGTGCCTGTTTCCTCAAAAGGAAAATGTGCTTAGTGGTCCAGGCCTGACATAATCTGGTCTGGATATAGGGTGACTACTTTCCTTTATGAGAAAACTTGGAGATTGCACCATGCTTAAGAGCTAGACCAGTCCAGTATGGTATAGCAATGACAATAATTTGTAAGTAAGTTCATGAGACAAAGAATGCCCAATTGGGAATTGCCTGGGAATTACCTGGGAATTGGGATTCTAGTTGATGAACAGGGAGGTAAGTCAGACAGAGGGTAATGTCTTGCATCGTCCACTAGGAGGCAGCACTAAGCTGAAAGCGTCTTGTTAGGGAGGCTTTGCTCTCTTGTTCTCCAGTTGCCAAAAGCCATAGAGTAGAACCTAAACATTTTAAGGAAACAATAGAGAACCTCCCTATCTATGGATAAACAACACCCCTATCTGACCTACAAAAAAGGAAATAAGAATTAACCCAACTGAAGGCAGAATGCCTATCTGGAGAGAGAGTACCCCGTATCCAAGAAACAGCACCAGGTGGGCCGACTTACCTCCCTGTTCATCAACTAGAATCCCAATTCCCAGGTAAGGAACCCAACTGGGCATTCTAGCGGATGAAGTCCGGTAAGTCGGACAGAGGGACAAGAAGTTATGTCGGCTTCGGGAGGGATAGCTGCGGGGTACACTGCTAACTATTGAGCACTAGCAGAGAACCCCTTGGAGGATAAGATGTCCGAATGCAGCCTCTGCAGAGTCCACAAGGTCTATCTTATAGTGCCTAGTAAAGGTGTGCATTGACTTCCATGTGGCAGCCCTGCATATCTCAGCGTAAGAGGCCTGATGGTGGAAGGCCCAAGTGGCTGCCGCCGCCCTGGTTGAATGAGGAGGAATTCTTGCCGGCGGGGAAAGCCCTGCCGCTCTGTAGGCCTCCTGAATACAGGAAGAAACCCATTGAGATACCACAGATTTGGAAGCCTTTCTACCCCTCATCCTTGGGTTATAGTTGACAAAGAGGGTGGAGGGCTGTCTGAATTGAGCAGTCCTATCCAGATAAAACTTTAATGCCCTCCTAACGTTGAGTGTGCACCACCGTTTCTCTAAAGGGTGTCTCGGTCGGGGGCAAAAGGATGGTAGGGATGGTAGGCGTTCACCTTTGGAATGAAAGCTGGGTCCAGCCTTAGGGATACGGATTCCCTCTTGAAACAGCATAGTGCTGGGTCCATAGAAAGGGCCTCTAGTTCTGATACCCTACGGGCTGAAGTGATGGCCACCAAAAACACTACCTTGATAGTAAAAAAAATAGAGGGAAATTTCCTAGAGAGGCTCAAAAGGGGGGCCTGTGAGAGCCCGAAGAACAACATTCAGGTTCCACGAGGGAAACCTATGGACCACAGGTGGGGCTATTTGTCATGCTCCCCTCAAAAACCTTTTGAGGTGAGGATGCAAAGCAAATCTTTCTGTATTTGTTGATAGCATACTGTCGATAGCCGCTAGCTGCCTAGCCAGGGTATTAGGCCTAAGTCCCTTGTCTAGTCCACACTGAAGGAAGGCCAAGATGTCTCCGACTGACGGTGTTATGTATCAATTAGGCAATATTGGCCATGATCAGAGACACAAGCAGGATCAGGTTTGGACAACTCAGTTCAGGTTCTTCAGCCACAGGTCTCAGGCTGACACTATCCAACTAGGCCCATGAGAATAAAGTTGTCAAAATCACTTTCTAAGCAGAAAATGTATTTCCAAGGCCACAATAGAAAACCCTAGACAGCCACTATCTCTGAGAACACAGAAATAGGCCTAAGAGAAACAAAGGGAGTTTGTAAGAAAGCGAGGTGCCCTCCCCTACAAATAAACAGTAACTCCCTAAAACTCCCTGAGAACTCCAAAATAGCTTGGTGGCCGTGCTCCAAGTGATAGCATTATGAATAGCCAGCTTATTCTCTGCACCTGGCAAAGGGGACCCTGCAACATGTATCCCTAATAAATGAAGCTATAAAAGGGAAAGTTCAGCCCCTTGCCCCTTGTCATTAGCGCTAGCGGCCACTAGCATTGCAGTGAGCCGTGTGGGCTTTTGACCCTTACCGTCGCTCTCAAAAGATCCAGAGACCCCCGGGCCAGCCATCTGCTGGGCCCTCTCCCCTTCTCCTCTGAACCAGCCTGCGTCTCGGACTGTGCCTCTGACACGTAAGATATCATGGGTTACTGGGGTTTGTAACTGAGAACACTGCCATGTCCAGATGTTAAGTGTCTATTCAATAAAACTGAGTTGTACCTCTATACTTTGGCTTGTTAATTGCAACCTTCGATCCCGTTTGGGTAAATTGAGGCACGCCACCTCATTTATTCATTTCAAGGGGGAGTGGGACAGAACCTTATTCAGTATGCACCATGCAGTGAACGCCTTCCAGGAACTCTGGTAAATCCGCTTGGTGGAGGGTCTCCTTGACGCCATCATGGTAGTTACCACTGTTCTCGGGTATCCAAACCGCGCAAGGACGTCAGATTCAACCTCCATGCTGTCAGCCTGAGGAGACCAGGGTTTTCGTGGCGTATTGGACCCTGTGACAAAAGGTCGTCGAGGAGTGGCAGTTGGTAGAAGGATCCCTCCGACAGGCTCAGTAGATCCGCAAACCACGGTCTGCGGGGCCAGAAAGGGGTGATCAACACCAGGTGGACCCTCTCCATCTTGGCTTTGACTATAGTTCTCTGAATCAAGGGAAATGGCGGGAAAGCATAGAGCAGACCTGCTGGCCACGGCTCGGAGAGAGCATCTGCTGCCACCACCTTTGAGCAGTGGTATCTGAAGAAGAACCTTGGACACTTCGCATTGTCCAGGGACACAAATAGGTCAAAGGATAGATTCCTGAGCCTGGCTGCCAGCTCCTGGGATGCAGATTGGTTCTGTGACCAGTCTCCTGGCTGTATGGTTTCCCAACTGAGCCAGTTGGTCTCCATGTTCACTATGCCCCGTATGTGGTGCGCTGACAGGGATAGGACCATGCACTCGGCCCATCTGAACAGACGAGTAGCCTCCCTGTGGAGGGAGACTGACTTCGACCCCCTTTGGTGGTTCACATAGGCAACTGCAGTTATGTTGTCGGCGCCCTTGGATCTCCCCTGCGAAGGCTAGTGAGCCCTGCGAATTGCTGACAGCTGTAGCCAATTGATGCTGTGCCTCTGGTCCATGTTTCACCAAAGACCTTGAGCCACCCTGCGGTTGAAGATGGCTCTCCAGCCCCTTAGGCAGGCGTCTGTGGATATGGTCACCTGATGTGGTGGGTCCAGCTGCATTTCTGAATTAAAGCGGTCGGGTTCTAGCCACCATCGGAGTGGCCTGACAGTGGTGCGGTCCAGTCGGGTAGTGACAGTCGTGTTGGTTGCCAGTTGTGACTGGAATGGCCTCAGCAACCACTGGAGAGGCCTGGCGTGGAGCCTGCTCCACAGAAGGTGTACAAAGCATGAGACCATGAGGCCCAGAAGGCGTGCCAGTCTCTGGATAGATACTTGTGTTTGACCTAGGAGTTCTCGAATCAAGGTCCTGATTTTGTCCTGTCGGCTCGGGGGGATGAATAGTCTTCCTAGATGAGCATCCACGATGATCCCTAGATGCCCCAACCTTTGCATGGGGGAGAGCTGGCTCTTGTTGTAGTTGATCACAAAGCCGTGCCCCTCTAGGAAAGCTACCGTCTTGCTGACATGGGCCTGGCACAGGTCCTTGCTGTCGGCTTTGACGAGGATGTCATCTAAATAAGGGAATATGGCTATGCCCAGGAATCTGAGGTTGGCGATTAGAGGTATTAGCACCTTTGTGAAGGTCCTTGGTGCTGTCGCAAGGCCGAATGGAAGGGCTCGGAACTGTGATTGGTGTTAGCAGTAGAAAAAAAATGTAACCATCGCCTGTGGGTGGGATGGATCAAGATGTGCAGTTAAGCATCCTTCAGATCTATCAACACTGACCAGTTTCCGGATTGGAGGGAGAGGGTTATCGAGGACAGAGTCTCCATGCGGAACTTTTGGATCCTGAGAAATCTGTTCAAGTATTTCAAGTCCAGGACCGCTCGCCATGATCCCTCCTTCTTTTGGACCAAAAATAAAATTGAATACAGCCCTGACTCTCTTTCCTCAACTGGCACTGGCTCTATTGCCCTTGTTTCCACAAGGCACTGGATCTCTGCAGTCATGGCGGCGTGTTTTGCGCTTATAGACGACATTGGGGAGGGCCGTAGGAGTTCCCTGGGGTTTTTTCTTAGCTCTATAGGGTAGCCTCGAGCTACCACATCGAGTACCCATTGGTCTGTGGTCGCCACCTCCCAGGTGTAGAAGTACTGCTGAAGGCGGCCACCTACAGTGACGGTACCGGGACAGCAGGAGCCAGAGTAGTCAGGAACGCTGTGTAGCAGAAGGAGGGGATCGCCTCGGCTGTGAAGTCCCTGCAGAGGGTCTAGGTGGTCTGTATCCGTGGCCACTCCTGCCTTTGTATGAAGAGGCGGCCCAGGGCCTACTGTAAGGATTCCCTCCTTGGGTTTGGAAACCTATGAACGGGTCAAAAAAAGGACCTATGACTGAAACTGCTGCAAAGAGTGCTTCTTATTCCTGGTGGAAGCCTCCGCTAGGGCCTTCTCCAGGGCGGAGCCGAAGAGCTTGGGTCCCTTGAATCGAACGTGAACTAACAGGTTGTTTGCATGAGTGTCCACCCTCCATGAACGCAGCCATAGTCTGCGGCGTGCGGCTGCATTCGCTGCCATTCCCTTCGCCGCCCATGTGAGCGAGTCCATGGCGGCATCTGCCAGAAAAGCGTTGTCCATAGTAATGTTGCTGGCCATTTTGTCCGCCATAGGTGGGCTGACCCCGGGATACTTGCTGAGCTCAAACCACTTCAGCACTGCCCTGGAGGCATAGGCGGCTCTGGTGGCAATTCAAAGAAGGTGGGAAAGGGCCTCATAGCTTCGCCTCAAACCCACATCTATGCCCTTGTCCGTCAGGTCCTTGGGCAGAAGGTCCCCTTTGGCTAGGAAGACCGATTTACGGGCCACGGAAGAGGCGGCTGCGTCTACCCTAGGAGTGGTGAACAGATCGTCACAGCTCCTGTAGAAGGCGTACAGCATCTGTTGTGTCTTGGGCAGCTTCGAGTGCTGTGTAGGCAGTTTCCATTGTGCTCTAATAATTTTCTCTGGACTCCCTTGCTAATGTCCAGCCTGGGAATATAATCCCTGTCAGAGTCTGACTCCTCTAGGGAGGAATCTGAAGCCTTCTTCTCCTGGCTTTGGGGGTGATACGCAGCACCCAGGAGGCCCTCCGTAACAGTTTGGGGCCTAAGCTTAAGGGGAGCTCCCTACCCAGCTCCTTAAACTTCGGAGGATGCTGCTCTGGGTCCTGGGTGGCCTCCTGCACCTCGGAGCTGTCTGATTGGGAAATATCCTCCTCCTCTCAGGAGGTGTCCTGCTTGGCCCTTTACCTGAGGTTACCACCCTTGTGGGTGCTCTGGCTTTTTCTCCTTTTAGAGGTCAGAGGAGGGGAAACACTCCTTTCAGAATCTGAGCTGGTCCCCTCAGACCACGTTAATTCCGAGGTCCCTTCCTCCCCTGAGGAGGAACCCATAAGCTCCCTAAGGGATATGTCATGCCTCTTTGCGCCTCTAGGGGCTTTTCGCTTGCCTTTCCCCGCCATTTTTGAGGCACCCTTCCTTAGCTTGCTTAGACTGTGGCTCTGAGGGGAATTTTTCTCTCCTGTGGTGGTGGCGGGAGTGGGCCTGACCTTTACTAAGGCTCTGAACGGCCTGGAGCATGCTCTGCATCATTTCAAGCTGCAGGTGCTAGGTAGGATCTGGGCCCACAGCTGGTCTTACTGTTTGGTGGAAGGCTGATGACGGAGCCTCCTCTGAGTCAGATCCGCTCTGCGAGACCCTCTGGTCCTCGTGCACCGAGTCAGCTATCTCCACTGCTCAGGCAGCTCCGAGCTGGATATCCCGGGCCTCGGTGGGTGCTGCGCCCGAGCGGTGCCTGGTTTTGGCAGCCTCCGCCATCCGGAACTGTCCCTCAGCAGCCGCGCTCAAGGGTTCATACCTGGAGGCCGGCCCTGGCTCAGAAGCAGCAGGTCTTTGTTCTTTGCAGTGAAACCCGATTGGGCTTCAAGTCCCGAGTTCCTAAATGCTTTCTCAAAGTCTTTTGGGTCCGCCTCGTGTCCCTCAGATGGGCCAGAAGTGGAACCCTGGTGCGACGCTCCTCCTAGCTCGGAGGCAGGAACTAAACTGGAGAGTGAGAGAGCAGAGCCTCCCTAACAAGACGCTTTCAGCTTAGTGCTGCCTCCTAGTGGACGATGCAAGGCATTACCCTCTGTCCGACTTACCGGACTTCATCCACTAGAATTTATAAATATAAAGCATAAAGTTACTTGAATTCAAACAAAAATATCAACATGTTACAAAACAGAAATAGTGTCAGTTACAAATACATGATTTAAAAAGACATTTCTGTTCAAAGAAACAGTTCTATTATAAGTCAAAAGATCTTAACATCTATAAGAAATAACATATGCTTTAATTATTGGCTCAAATGTTTCAAAAGAATATTCATTCATATTCACCCAGTCCTGTGTCCCATACTGCCATAATGAAGGTGAGAAAACTCCAGAGAATGGAGGGCTTTCTGCCAAATTAATTTTTTCTGATTTTTTATCTGCTTAGAAGTCAGTTTAAATGACGCCAGGTCAAGAAAGCTTACAATGGGGTTTCTCAAAGTAAGTTGCTGAAGCAGTCAGGTTTCTTTTAAACAATCTGCTAATACTTAGTAAAAAGGCAGCTATCATCTGAGATAAGATTTAACAATGACCAAGATGTCAGGTTTCTTTAGATAAACAAAACCTTTTCGGCCCTTGTATAGGGAATCACTTCCCTTGAAACTGGTCAACAGGAAATGTTTGTGAAGTCCTAGTTTTGTAAGCCTTAAGAGACAGACTGATCATCTCTCTCTCTAAGATTACAGCTTAAAAGGACATTATAACAAGTTGGTCCTAAATCACAGTATGTTGGAACACAGATCGCCAATAAAATATATGCTTTTTATACAGGATACATGACAGTCTCCACTGCTAAAACCCTAGTCCGTCCTCTGCTTCTCTCTCAACCTGAGTATTGCAACTTCCTTCTCACTGGCCTTCCCGCTTTCACCTTGCCCCCCTCTCACCTCCACTCAAAACCCTGCTGCCAAGATCATCCACCTCACCTGCTGCTTTGATCACGTGCAGCCCCTCTACCTGAATGCACTCAGCACAAGCTTCTTGTATTTAGGTACAAGGCTATTCATGGTCTGTTACACACACACACACACACACACACACACACACACACACACACACACACACACACAATCCCCATCTCTCTACACTTGTCCTGTTACATTCCTGTCGGAAAGCGCAGCTCCTCCTCTTCCAACAGCCTTGCCTGCTCGACTTCCCTGCTCCTCCAAGTGTATTTTCCTGTTCTCCCTTGCTGCCCCCCATGCCTGGAGCTCTCTCCCAGAACCCCGTCACTCCTCTCCCTCCCTCCCAACCTTCAAATCCTCCCTGAAAACCTACCTCTTCTATCAGGCCTTTCCTGGCTCCTCATCCCCTTAATCCCCTTCCTGATTGTCTCACCATCACCTTCTCCTTCCCCTATGGAACTAAGTGAAGCACCTGAACCTGCAACCTCCTGCTTCCATGAATGCATGCTCCTCTCTCATTCTGTTGCCCCTGCCCCTTGTCTCCCATAGATTGGAAGCCCCCCAAGGCAGGGACCCGGTTTGCTGTCAACAACTGTAAAGTCCCAGACACACGGATGGCACAGTATAAATACTCAGTAACAGCTACTGAAGCCAACTGCCCCTCCCCATCCCTGCCGTCCACACCTTAAGTTGCTGCTGGGGATCCCTGCTCCCTCACTGCCACCTCAGGCTCCCCCAGACTTGCTTTGCTGCTGTCTCTGCCATGCGCTGCACTTCCTGTCTCTCAGCACCGCCCCGCTCCGCCCCGCCCCCCAGCAAGCTCTGATGTCATACTAGCAGCCAGGGAGGGGGAGGGGCCCACAGGGAAGGCTCAGGTGGCAGGAGCGGCCTCAGGGGCTTGCTGGGTCCTAAAGAGATTCAAGTTCGTGGCTGCTGGCACTGGTGATCTCGCACTGCTGAAAATCAAGGGGCACCACCACGGGACAGACCCTGCAACTTGTGGAGAATATCGCAGGGTCCAGGGTTTCCCCTGTGGTATGGCCAGGCACCACGTGCGTGCATGTGTACCCTCTTTCCCCTCCACACACACACTTTGGGGGGAGCAGCAGGAAACAACAACAACAAAATGTTAATGTGACTTGTGTTTTTTTTTTGTTGGGGCCGGATTAAATTTCAACATTTTTTCCTTCCAGGTTTTTCACGTTGAGGGGGCTTCGGCAGAGGGGGAGCGATGTCTGTACGCTCTAGGGGTCAGTGCATGTACCGTGCACTTCGCATGAGTGTAAGCAGTCCCTGTGCTCCTCTTCCTCTGCGCACATGTCTCTGTACACACTGTGCACTGAGTTCTCTGCACCCTCTTCCTTCTACCTCCTGCTCAGCCCCTGCATCCCTGTTCCCGATCCCTGCCCATTCTACCTTCCTGCCCCGTACACCATAGGGCAAAAACATGGTGAATTCCAGCCTGTGGTGCAACACACATTGACACATCCCAGCAGACAAAAGGTGTTGCTATGCAAAAGGCTGTGCTAGCCTGGAGAGGCGATGCTAGACACTCTCCTAGGGGGCAGTAGGATGTTTTATCATCAGACAGAGCAGTGGACAAAAAACTGAAAGCAAATGAACACTGGACTGATCAAGGGCTGCTGGATCTATCATGTCCCCATGATATCATAAAGGAGAATCGGTTACCTACCTTCGTGAATTCCTTTCTCTCTTACTCTCCTGATCCTCCTCCGCTGGGTAGCTCTAGTGCTGGCCGATAGGAGGCAGATGACTGATTTCTTCTATGCGCATGCGCTAGGAGCTACCCGGTCCCTCAGTCGATAAGATAGCCGAGTGCCCCTGTAATTATCATCACCTGGAAAAACATAACTTCAGGAAAAAACTGTAATACGTTAAGCGCATAATATCAAGAATCAGCTAAACTGGGACCGAACATGGTCAAGTGAAAAAACAGTTATATAAGTGAGATGCTGAGTGCTGTGCGGCAGGGAGGGTCGGAGGAGGATCAGGAGAGTAAGAGAGAAAGGAATTCACGAAGGTAGGTAACCAATTCTCCTTTCTCCTCTTACCTCCTTCTCCTCCTCCGCTGGGATGTACCAGAGCCAAATCCCTCCGCTACGGGTGGGAGCCGCCAGCACTGGGAGCCTCCAGTACTGACTGCAGTACCCGTCTGCCAAAGGCAGCCTCAGCTGATTGAAAAATATTGATCTTGTAATGGCGTATGAAGGTATGTGGGGACGCCCATGTTGCGGCCCTACAAATCTCCTCGTAGGAGGCTTGTGCCTTAAAGGCGTACGAGGTGGCCGCACTGCGAACCGAGTGGGCCCAGATCTGCAAGGGGGGAATCCTCCCGCCAGCCCGGTAGGCCTCAATAATGGCTTGTTTCACCCATTTAGATAACAAGGTTTTTGAGGCCTTGAGACCCTGGACAGCTGGTCGAGTGTTCACAAAGAGGGCTGTGGATTTGCGAAAGGGCCGAGTCCTGGACAAATAAATTTTGAGCGCTCGTCTGACATCCAGTTTGTGCCAGACTTTCTCTTTGTGGTGAACAGGATTGGGGCAAAAAGAGGGAAGCACCAATTCCTGGGCCCTGTGAAAGTACGAATTTACCTTCGGGATGAAGGCCGGGTCCAATCTAAGGACGACCGAATCAGGTCGAAAAATACAAAAATTGTCCTCCATTGACAGTGCACTCAGCTCCGAGACTCTCCGAGCTGACGTGACCGCAACTAAGAAGACTGTTTTGAGTGTAAGAAGATACAAGGAAATATGCTTTAGGGGCTCAAAGGGAGGTCGCGTCAGAGCCTCCAGGACCAAATTTAGATTCCAGGAAGGCACCCGGTGCACAACCGGAGGGGACAGCAGCCTAGCTGCTCGGATGAATCTGCGCACATGTGCGTGTGAGGAGATAGGTCTACCAGTTGAAGCTCTTAAAACGGCATCGAGAGCAGCCGCCTGCCTAGCTAAGGTATTTGCCCTGAGTCCCTTATCCAGGCCCTGCTGTAAGAACTCTAATACGTGAGGAACTCCTGCCCGCCTGGGGTCCAAGCCTTTTCTCTTAGCCCAAGTAGCAAAGGTTTTCCAAGTACTTTGGTATGAGCGTCTAGTGGCTGGTTTTCGAGAACTTTGAAGGGTATCAAGGACTGATTCCGAATAACCCCTTCGCCTCAGGGCAGCGCGCTCAATCGCCAGGCTGTCAACTGTAGAGTCTGGACGTCTGGGCAGGAAATGGGACCCTGACGAAGAAGGTCTGACCGGAGAGGAAGTGTCCTGTACTGGCCCTGACTCAGTTGAATGAGTTCCGAGAACCAGGGCCTCCGGGGCCACCAGGGAGCGATGAGGATTAGGAGTGCTCTTTCCCTGCGTGCTTTTGCAATAGTTCGGAGGAGCAGCGGAAACGGGGGGAAGGCATATAGTAGACCCCGCGGCCACGGTTGATTCAGGGCGTCGATGGCCTCCGCCTGTTGGCATGGGTCCCGTGTCATGAAGCGGGGCAGCTGGGCGTTGTTCCTTGCTGCAAACAGGTCGATGAGAGGGAGTCCGAACCAGCTCACAATGCTGTGGAACACTGTCTTGTTGAGCATCCACTCGTGAGGCTGCAATACCTGGCGGCTGAGCCAGTCCGCCGTCACGTTGTCTTGGCCGCTGATGTGGAGTGCTTTCAAGGACAGTACATGGGCTTGGGCCCACTTGAATAGACGCGTTGCTTCCCGATGTAGTTGGAGCGACCGGGATCCGCCCTGATGGTTGACATATGCCTTGGCAGTCATGTTGTCCGTGTAAATGAGTAGGTGGGAATTGGTCCCGGAGGGGAAGATGTGTTGAAGAGCCAGGCGAATGGCCTTCAGCTCCAGGAAGTTTATTTGTTGTTTCGCGTCCTGGGGGGACCATAGTCCTTGCACCGAGCGTGTCGTCGTGTGTGCCCCCCAGCCCGTCAAGCTGGCGTCTGTTGTGACTATGTCCCTCGGGGGGTCTGTGAGGGGAACCCCTTGCAGGAAGTGTGCGGGCTCTAACCACCAGGACATCGAGTTTTTTAGATGCGCTGGTATGAGTACCCAGGGGTTCAACCCGCTCGTGAGCTCCCGCTGCAAAGGAGCTAGCAGCCGCTGCAAGTGACGAAGGTGGAACCTGCCCCATGTCACCTGGGCAGTGCAGGAAACCAGCAGGCCCAGGAGGGAAGCGAGCGACTTGAGTCTGAGGCGACGAGCTGATCTGAGGGTTCCCACCAGCCGTCTTATCTTCCGTGCCCTGTCTGGGGGTACGAACGCGCGGTCGGAGGTGGTATCGATGACCACGCCCAGATGTTGAAGTGTTCGTGTCGGAGTCAGGTGGCTTTTCGCCAAGTTGACGAGAAAACCGTGTTGCTGCAGATAGAGAATCGTCCTGTTGAGATCCGCTATGGTCTTCTCCGGTGACTGGGCTCGGATCAGGAGATCGTCTAGGTAAGGATGTATGTGTATGCCCTCCATCCTTAGATTCGCCACCAGGGGGATCAGGATTTTGGTGAACGTCCTGGGGGATGAGGCTAGTCCGAAAGGGAGGGCTCGAAACTGCCAATGTTGGTGGTTGTAGGCGAAGCGAAGCCACTTCCGGTATGTTGATTTGATCGGGATGTGGAGGTAAGCGTCCTGTAGATCCAGGGACACCATCCAGTCCAGCTTGTGGATGCTGTGGCAAATGGAGGCCACGGTCTCCATCTTGAACCTTCTCTTTGTCACGTGATGATTCAGGGCCTTCAGATCTAACACTGCTCTCCAGGTCCCTGTCTTCTTTGCCACCAAGAAAAGAATGGAGTACAATCCCAAGAACCGTTGGGTCAGTGGCACCCTTTCTATTGCTCTGGAGCGGTGCAGCCTCTTGATCTCCTGGGTCATTGCGAGATGTTTTCCTGGATCTCTTGATGCGGGGGAGACCAAAAATCTGCTTGGAGGAGGGGAGTCGAATTGGATAGCGTAGCCCTGTCCCACGCAGGAGAGGACCCAGGCGTCGGAAACCGAGAGAGACCATACCTCGTGGAACAGTTGAAGTCTGCCTCCGACCGGCCGGGCGGAGCAGTCAGGAGTCCTGCCTGGGTTGAGTGGCAGGGGGGCCTCTTGATCGGCGCCTGTCATACCTGCCCGAGCGGAAGCCTCTACCCCTGCCCCGGAAGGCAAAGTTGGAGGTATACGCCCTCTGTGCCGGCGCTTGGAATTTCCTATATGGGGCTGAGAAGCCCCTGAAGCGAAAGGGCTGCTGTCTAAAGGAACCCCTTTTACTTGAAAGTTGTTGGAGGGTCTTAGTCTTATCCTTGCTGGACGCCTCCTCCAAGACCTTCTCCAGGCAGACCCCAAACAATTTTGAGCCTTTGTACGGCGAGGCAGTAAGTAAGTTCTTAGCGGTGACATCACCATCCCATGAGCGGAGCCAGAGCCGACGCCTAGCGGCCACATTGTTGGCTACAGATCTGGCCGACCACGTTAAGTTATCGGTGGTCGCGTCCGCTAAGAAGGCGGCCGCCATGTGAATTCTGGAATTTAGGCGTTGAGCCTTACCCTCGGAAATGTCTGGGTCTTGGAGCTCCTGGAGCCAAGCGAGCATGGCCCTGGACACATAAGAGGACGCTATTCCTATCTTCAGGGCCGCCGAAGTGGTTTCGGAAGCCTTCTTAAGAGCAGTATCCACTGCCCTATCCGTAGCGTCCCGGGGGTGGCAATCTCCCTCAGTGGGGAACACCGTGTGCCGAGCTAGGGAAGCAGCACCCGCGTCCACCTTAGGTGAACGGAACAAGGGTGCCTTCCGCCTGGAGAACGAGTAAAGGGAATCCTGAGCCCTATTCATTTTAAAACTCTTATCAGGCTGCTTCCACTCCTGCAGTACTAGCCTCTCAAAAGCCTTGTCTAAGGGGAGGCCCTGGTCTCTGCCATGAACAGACGGAATGTATTGCCGTGTGTCCTCCTCCTGGGAGTCAGAGGAGTCCCGCTTAGGGGCTTTCTCCTGCAACTGCAGAGTCTTAATAACCTGAGAGATAAGCTCATTCCTGTACTGCCCAGGGAATTGCCTCTCTCCATCGTTGGAATCTGTGGGTTGTTCAGCCCACTCGCCCTCCTCTAACTCAGAGTGAGTGTGCTCGGAAGCTGAGGAATGAACGGACTCGGGCTGCCTATGGTCAGAAAAGCCCTGGTTCAGTTCTCGCTGCTGGCCCTCTTGGTCACTTTCAGCTGAGGACTGAATGGAGCGATGAGTGTCCCCTGAGGGGCGTCTAGGCCTCTTACTGCCCGAAGTCCCTGCCTTGGACTTAGTAGGCTTAGGGTGCCGCTTCCTACGTGGCTTAGGTAAATTCCCCAGGGTGGCCAAGATCTCTCCAATAGATTTTTCTATGGAGGCCAGGCGTACTTGCGTGTCTTCCTCCTGTGCAGGGGCTGCCACTTGCGGGGGGGTGGCCCCGCGGGGGGGCTGAGCCGTGCTCATGGCCTATATAAAAATAACGGAGACACGTAAGGGTTAACTCAACCCTGGAGGGAGCTCAGACAAGCTGGCTCCGCTGTAGAAGAGGAGGAGGGGGAGGGGCCACGAGAAGCTGGAGCTGGGGAGAAGACAAGCAGTGCTGCCTCTGTCCAGCAGGGGGCCTGCACGTGCTGTAACCAGGCAGTGAGATGTGGCCCAGAAACGGGTGCTGGGGAGAACCCAGCAGCGCTGCCTCTGCCCGGCATGGAGCCCGCACGTGTTGTGGCAGGCAGGAGGCCTCGCCGCCCGGCCTGCCGTTGTTGACGGAGAATGGCTAGGGGAGACTCCGAGGCCCAGCCGCGCTGTCCCCGAGTTCCCTGCCTAGGGCTCATATTTGCAACAGGCCATTCCGGCCCCACATGCTCCCGGGCGTGGCGCGCCACCCCGGAGCTAGTGCACAAGCACGTTTTGCCCCTTCAACTGCCCGCGGTGTTCGCGGGTGCGGCGTGCCGCCCCGGAGTTACCGCCCTGAACTCTCTTGCCCCTGGTAGGAGAGTAAGTTTTGGCCCCCAAAGCTCCCGGGCGCGGCCGCGCCGCCCCGGAGCTGGACTGCCGGCAGGCGGTGGAGGAGGGAGGGGGGGGGCTGGGGGAAGAGAAGAGACAAGTTCCCCAACAGGTGGCCCCCCCCCGCATGGGGCTAAGAAACGGTGATCCCTCACCTGCTAGGCAGGAAACTGAGACTAAAAACTCTTCCTTCCTTCTTTTCTTTTAGTTTGTGGAGCCTTGGAGCTCCCGCGAAACGCGTCCTACCGGCCGAGGCAGATGAACAGACTGAGGGACCGGGTAGCTCCTAGCGCATGCGCATAGAAGAAATCAGTCATCTGCCTCCTATCGGCCAGCACTAGAGCTACCCAGCGGAGGAGGAGAAGGAGGTAAGAGGAGAAAACCCATGATTCTTGAAACGCTCGCGAGTGAGATCTCGCGCTCTCCTCAACCAAAGTTGGTCCAATAAAAAAAGAGATCTGAACGACTGTCTTCATATCCAAGCTCTCTTACGCTTGGAGGTGACGTGGCAATCAGAAGGCGAGAACCTTTGTGGTAAGAGACTGCAAGGGTCATCTAGTCCAGCCGCTTGCCCCTGGGCATGGTGCCCTGTTTCTACAGCCTATGGGAGCAGGAAAGCCTTTTTATTACTGTCAGAATTAGAAAACGTATTTCTCTTTCCTGCAGTAAAAGCTCCTCTCATTGCTTTCTGATTGGCACAAAGTCACACCAAAAGCTCCTAAGCATGGAGTTTTATTTTATTATTTATTTTGAGTTTAAAAATGTGTACCCCGCCCCTCCTGCCTCAGGCAGCTCACAGTAATTTATAATACAACATAAACAACAACAAACAAAAACATCCATATAACAGTAAAAACAATAAAAATACAAATAGTGGGCAGCCAAAAGAAATCATCCATCCTCCTCCCCCCCCTTAACTCCTCCCCTCCCCCAAATGCCTGGCGGAAGAGTCAGGTCTTACAGTGACGGCGGAACACAAGGAGACTCAGGTTGAGGCGGGACCCCACCAAGGGAGAGTTTCACAGCACTGGTACGGCCACCGAGAATGCCTGCCTCTTGGTCCCCACCTGTCTATAGCGGGGAACCGCCAGGAGGGCGTACCCCACCAACCACAGGAGCCGCCCAGGAAGTGAGGCAGTCCCTCAGATAGGTAGGGCCAAGACTGTTTAGGACTTTATAGGCACCTTAAATTGGTCCAGAAGCACCTTAAATTGGCCCGGAGCACCAGCATAATGTGTTCCCGGTGACCTGTCCCAGTGATCAGAGGGGCCGCGGCATTCTGCACCAGCTGCAACTTCTGAACCGTCACCATGGGCAGCCCCACGTAGAGCGGATTACAGTAGTCTAGCCTCGAGGTGACACACGCATGGATGACAGTGGCCAGGTAGAAATTCAAGATATAGGGGTGGAACCACCTCACCAGACATAACAGGTGGAACACGCTCCTGGCCACAGCCGACGCCTGGAGATCCAGACACAGCTGCGGATCCAGGAGTACTCCCAAGCTCCTGACCTCAGATGACATTACGGGACAAATGCCATCAATAACAGGTAATGCCCCTGCATCCAGAACCCCAGACCCGCCAATGATCATCACCTCCGTTTTGTCAGGATTCAATTCCAATTGGCTGAGCCTCATCCAATCCGCCACAGCTGTCAAACATTGGGAAAGCACCGAGACTGCATGACCTGGGTCCAATGAAAAGGACAGGTACAGTTGCGTGTCATCATCATACTGACAGCGAACTCCCCATCTACGCACCACCTCTCCCAGTGGTTGCACGTATGTATTGAACGAAGAGGGGGGACAGAATAAAACCCTGTGGGACCCACATGGGAGGCCCCTGGGGAGAAGATGTACAATTTCCCAGAGATACCCACTGAGATCTACCTGCTAGGAAGGACTGAAACTCTCGTAAGACAGTTTCATTCACCCCAGCAAGGTTCCGCAGGTGCGTCACCAACACCTCGTGATTCACTGTGTCAAATGCTGCCAAGAGATCGAGCAGAACCAGCAGGATCAAATGACCGTTATTCAATTCCACTCGTAGCTCATCGACCAAGGCCACAAGCACAGTCTTGGTACCACATCCCAGGCGAAAGCCGGACTGCAATGAATCTAGAAAATTGACACGGTCCAGATGCATCTGCAACTGATGAGCCACCACCCATTCAGTAACCTTCCTCCCTCTGGAGGGATGGAGACTTGTCCCAGGCCTGCCGTGAGGAGTTTGCCATCTACTTTGCAGACAAGATCGCTCGAATCCAGAGCAACTTTGACACTGGATTAGAGACGATAGAGATGGAGCATGAGGTGATGAAGGCTCCATCTGGTCCATCTTTCTGGGATGAGTTTCAGGAAGTGACGCCAGCCGATGCTGTGGAGATCCTGGGGTCAGTTAGGGTCACCAGTTGTGAATTACATCCTTGCCTGTCCTGGTTGGTGAAAGCCTCCAGGGAGACATTGGGGCTGGCGTGAGTAATCAACCCGTCCNTAGTAAAAAGGCAGCTATCATCTGAGATAAGATTTAACAATGACCAAGATGTCAGGTTTCTTTAGATAAACAAAACCTTTTCGGCCCTTGTATAGGGAATCACTTCCCTTGAAACTGGTCAACAGGAAATGTTTGTGAAGTCCTAGTTTTGTAAGCCTTAAGAGACAGACTGATCATCTCTCTCTCTAAGATTACAGCTTAAAAGGACATTATAACAAGTTGGTCCTAAATCACAGTATGTTGGAACACAGATCGCCAATAAAATATATGCTTTTTATACAGGATACATGACAGTCTCCACTGCTAAAACCCTAGTCCGTCCTCTGCTTCTCTCTCAACCTGAGTATTGCAACTTCCTTCTCACTGGCCTTCCCGCTTTCACCTTGCCCCCCTCTCACCTCCACTCAAAACCCTGCTGCCAAGATCATCCACCTCACCTGCTGCTTTGATCACGTGCAGCCCCTCTACCTGAATGCACTCAGCACAAGCTTCTTGTATTTAGGTACAAGGCTATTCATGGTCTGTTACACACACACACACACACACACACACACACACACACACACACACACACACACACACAATCCCCATCTCTCTACACTTGTCCTGTTACATTCCTGTCGGAAAGCGCAGCTCCTCCTCTTCCAACAGCCTTGCCTGCTCGACTTCCCTGCTCCTCCAAGTGTATTTTCCTGTTCTCCCTTGCTGCCCCCCATGCCTGGAGCTCTCTCCCAGAACCCCGTCACTCCTCTCCCTCCCTCCCAACCTTCAAATCCTCCCTGAAAACCTACCTCTTCTATCAGGCCTTTCCTGGCTCCTCATCCCCTTAATCCCCTTCCTGATTGTCTCACCATCACCTTCTCCTTCCCCTATGGAACTAAGTGAAGCACCTGAACCTGCAACCTCCTGCTTCCATGAATGCATGCTCCTCTCTCATTCTGTTGCCCCTGCCCCTTGTCTCCCATAGATTGGAAGCCCCCCAAGGCAGGGACCCGGTTTGCTGTCAACAACTGTAAAGTCCCAGACACACGGATGGCACAGTATAAATACTCAGTAACAGCTACTGAAGCCAACTGCCCCTCCCCATCCCTGCCGTCCACACCTTAAGTTGCTGCTGGGGATCCCTGCTCCCTCACTGCCACCTCAGGCTCCCCCAGACTTGCTTTGCTGCTGTCTCTGCCATGCGCTGCACTTCCTGTCTCTCAGCACCGCCCCGCTCCGCCCCGCCCCCCAGCAAGCTCTGATGTCATACTAGCAGCCAGGGAGGGGGAGGGGCCCACAGGGAAGGCTCAGGTGGCAGGAGCGGCCTCAGGGGCTTGCTGGGTCCTAAAGAGATTCAAGTTCGTGGCTGCTGGCACTGGTGATCTCGCACTGCTGAAAATCAAGGGGCACCACCACGGGACAGACCCTGCAACTTGTGGAGAATATCGCAGGGTCCAGGGTTTCCCCTGTGGTATGGCCAGGCACCACGTGCGTGCATGTGTACCCTCTTTCCCCTCCACACACACACTTTGGGGGGAGCAGCAGGAAACAACAACAACAAAATGTTAATGTGACTTGTGTTTTTTTTTTGTTGGGGCCGGATTAAATTTCAACATTTTTTCCTTCCAGGTTTTTCACGTTGAGGGGGCTTCGGCAGAGGGGGAGCGATGTCTGTACGCTCTAGGGGTCAGTGCATGTACCGTGCACTTCGCATGAGTGTAAGCAGTCCCTGTGCTCCTCTTCCTCTGCGCACATGTCTCTGTACACACTGTGCACTGAGTTCTCTGCACCCTCTTCCTTCTACCTCCTGCTCAGCCCCTGCATCCCTGTTCCCGATCCCTGCCCATTCTACCTTCCTGCCCCGTACACCATAGGGCAAAAACATGGTGAATTCCAGCCTGTGGTGCAACACACATTGACACATCCCAGCAGACAAAAGGTGTTGCTATGCAAAAGGCTGTGCTAGCCTGGAGAGGCGATGCTAGACACTCTCCTAGGGGGCAGTAGGATGTTTTATCATCAGACAGAGCAGTGGACAAAAAACTGAAAGCAAATGAACACTGGACTGATCAAGGGCTGCTGGATCTATCATGTCCCCATGATATCATAAAGGAGAATTGGTTACCTACCTTCGTGAATTCCTTTCTCTCTTACTCTCCTGATCCTCCTCCGCTGGGTAGCTCTAGTGCTGGCCGATAGGAGGCAGATGACTGATTTCTTCTATGCGCATGCGCTAGGAGCTACCCGGTCCCTCAGTCGATAAGATAGCCGAGTGCCCCTGTAATTATCATCACCTGGAAAAACATAACTTCAGGAAAAAACTGTAATACGTTAAGCGCATAATATCAAGAATCAGCTAAACTGGGACCGAACATGGTCAAGTGAAAAAACAGTTATATAAGTGAGATGCTGAGTGCTGTGCGGCAGGGAGGGTCGGAGGAGGATCAGGAGAGTAAGAGAGAAAGGAATTCACGAAGGTAGGTAACCAATTCTCCTTTC
>QEPC01007661.1:138168-149738 GCA_003113815.1 Sphenodon punctatus | reverse complement strand
TCACCTAAGTCTGTAGAACTGGCATCTACTGACGCGGTTACTGGTTCTTGCACATCATAGTATTTTAATACAGGTGCTTTCATTAGCAGTTCTTTCAGTTGCTTGTGTGCTATCTCATGGATTGGCATCCAAGTAAACTCTGTATCTTGTGTTAGTAACTGTCTTAGTGGTGTGGTCACCATTGTCATATTTGGAATAAATGTTGCTGGATACCTGATCATTCCTAGAAATGTTTGCCGATCCACCTTGTTTTGTGAATTTGGCATTTCTACTATGGCCTCTATTTTTGTTGCATCAGGTTTTAACCCTTCTTTGGTTAAGACATGTCAGATATTTTATTTCTGTCATGGCAAACACATTTTCCTTTATTCTGTTTCAGGTTCTTTTCTTGACACTTTTCAAGAACTCACCTCAGTCTCTCATCATGCTCTTGTTTAGTTGTTTCCTCCACACCAGGATATCCTCAATATAGCATGTGACGCCATCCAGACCAAAGCGTTGCATGCGGCTCCTGAGCTGCCATTTACCTGCCTCTGCACGAGCCCATGTTGCTATGCTCTCTTGCTTTTTCAGCAATAATTGAAAGAGGCAAGATAAGTAAATCAAACTAGGTCGCTTTTAGACGTGACTTTTCAAAATACCCCTGTAGTAGGGGGTGTCCCAGGGCCACATGAGGGTGCTGGGGTCATACTGGGGAATTAGCTCACCCCCTACTACAGGGGGCCTCAGCTGAATCCCCCTCTTCAAGGAAGGGGGTACCCTCTCAGGACACATCACACAGTCCAGAGGTTATTAGTCCACAGTCCTTTATTAGATTCTACCAGTGTCCAATGTACCTGGGGCTGCCGGCTCAGTCACCTCCCCCCTGCAGGCCCAGGTCCATCTTTCTCAAGCACAGGAGCACCACAATATCAACCCCCAAAGTCTATCCAGCCAAACCTTAACACCCCAGGCTCTGGCCAAGCCTTCCCCAGGCAAGTGGCTCCCTCCTGGGCTCAGCCTCAGTCCCTCTGGTTTTCCAGCCTTCAGCACTCTGGATAGTGTAGAGCAGAAAGGCTTGTTCTTGGGCTGTTGCTCTTTCAGCTCCCAGGCAGAGACTCCTTTCCTTGCTGCCTTGCTCTCCTTATGTACAGGCAGAGTGGGTGTGGCCAGGCTTCTACTCTTCAGCCTTAAAGGGCCAGTAACCTGCCCACTCAATCACAGGGGTTTCTCAGCCTGTGCTCCCCACAGGCTGATCCCCAGCTCTGGGCCTGGCTCTGCCACACCCCTATGTGCAATCAGCTCTCTGGCTGGCCCACACAGCCCCCTTCTTAAAGAGACAGCAGCCCCACAGGACTGGTCCCTGCTACAACCTGTGAGGAATTTGTCCGCTGTGAGGAATTTGCCACCTACTTTGCAGACAAGATCGCTCGGATCCAGAGTGACTTTGACAACAGATTAGGAACAGTGGGAGAAGAGCGTGAGGCTATGGAGGACCCATCTGGTCCATCTTCTTGGGATAAGTTTAGGAAGTGACGCCAGCCAATGCGGTGGATGTCCTGGGGTTGGTCAGAGTCACCAGTTGCAAATTAGATCCATGCCCATCCTGGTTGGTGAAAGTCTCCAGGGAGACTTTGGGGACGGTGCTGGTGAGGGTAGTCAACACATCCCTTTGGCAGGGGAGATTGTCACCCATTCTCAAGGAGGCTGTGGTGCACCCCCTGTTGAAGTCATCTTTGGATGTGGACGCACTCACCAGTTACCGACCTGTCTCTAACCTTCCCTTTTTAGGGAAGGTTATTGAATGGGCAGTGGTCTTACAGCTCCAGGGTCACCTAGACAGCATCAGTTTTCTTGATCCATTTCAATCAGGGTTTCAACCCGGCTATGGTATGGAGACAGCGTTGGTGGCCGACCTCCATTGGGAGATGGACGCAGGACGTTCAACATTACTGGCCCTGCTAGATCTCTCGGCCGCGTTTGATACAGTGGATCATGGGCTGCTGTTGAGACGGTTGCGTGACCTGGGGGGGCATCTGGATGGGACCGCCTTTGGTTGGTTCCAGTCATTCCTCTTGGGGAGGACTCAGCGGGTTGTCCTGGGGACAGAAATATCTAGCCCCCGGGCCCTGGACTGTGGTGTTCTGCAAGGTTCAATCCTGTCTCCTTTATTGTTTAATGTATACATGCAGTCCTTGGGGGAGATCGTGAGAGGATTTGGTGTGCGTTGCCACCAATATGCTGATGACACCCAGCTTTACCTCTCTTTTTCAGCCGACCCAGGCCTTGCCGTCTCCGTGCTATTCCAATGTTTGGAGGCCATGGCAACTTGGTTGTGGCAGAGCAGACTGAGGCTCAATCCCGATAAGACGGAGGTGATGGTGGTTGGCTGAGCGGGGGAGGTGTTGCCCCCTCTTGTGGAGGGGGTGCACCCCCTGTGGCCCAGCAGGTTCAGAGTCTGGGGGTGTTATTGGATGCAGTCCTCCGCCTTGATCAGCAGGTGGAGGTGGTGGCAAAGGCGGCTTTCCGCCAGCTGTATCTGGTGCGGAGGCTGTGCCCATACATCTTCAGAACCGACCTGGCCACCTTGATCCATGCCTTCACCACCTCGAGGCTAGACTACTGTAACGCGCTCTATGTGGGGCTTCCCTTGATGCTGGCCCGGAGGTTGCAGCTAGTGCAGAATGCGGTGGCCCGTCTCTTAACAGGCATGGGCTGACGAGAGCACATAACACTGGTGCTCTGTGCACTGCACTGGCTGCCTGTAACGTACTGAGCCAGATTCAAGGGGTTGACTTTGATCTTTACTTTGTAAAGTGCCAGGTACACTGCTGGCGCTATATAAATGTTTGTTAATAATAATAATAATAATAATCTATAAGGCCCTGTACGGTCTTGGACCTGGATATCTCAGGGACCGCCTCGCCCTCTGCAACTCAGAATGGCTCCTTCGGTCCACCGAGGGCACCTTCCTGGAGGTCCCCCGCATAAAGTGGAGGGCTACAATGGAGAGGGCGTTTGGTGGCTGGGCCACAGTTATGGAACTCCCTTCCCAGAGGAAGCACGACTGGCCCTGAGTCTGTTGGCCTTCCATCGGGCCTGCAAGACATGGCTGTTCTCCCAGGTCTTCAGAAGCGGGGAGGGGAGGGTGGGTTAAATTTTTGTATGCGGGGGTGTTTTAAATCTGTCTAAATAATAATATTGGCGTTTTTAGATTGAATGTGGTTTTATGTTGTTTTAGATTGTTTTATATTTGTTAGAAGCCGCCCCGAGATGCCGCTGGCATGAGGGGGCGGCATATAAGTGTAATAAAATAAATAAATAAAAAGGGGAGGTTAGAGAAAGGCCGATAGCTCGCCAGGGAATCAACATACTAAGATGGTTTCTTGAGGTCTTGGACCACAGCCCCCTTAAGGGACTTGGGTAACCTTCCACCCCCACCCCCACCCAGGAGGCATTAACCAACCAACAGCAACAGCCCCACTGTCTACCAGCTGGCCTTAACCAGCTAGGATGGGCAAGAGTCCCGTTCACTTGTTGTGGCTCGCACAGAGCCAAGCAGATCCACCACTTCAACTGGCATCACCAATTGGAATTGATCCCATAAACACTGACCAGATGGGGCATTCCTTACCTCTGGCTCTGCCATTCCCTCTGAAAGGGCATCATCAAAGTTGTGTTTAATGTGACTGCTTTAGTCTGCAAACCATGCCATAAACATGTTACAGCAGGCTCCAAAAAGCTCCAGGTTCAGGTGGAGACGGGTTGGAATGACCAAACCCTTCACTACCCAGAAAAGCTCCGCTGGACGGGACTTTGCAGACGCTATGAGTGCATCAAAGAAACCCTTCGTTGCTGCCCGCACAGTCAGGCCATAGATTTTCAAAAACAGTCTGTGCCACAATCGGTCATCTTCATCACGAGTATGGTGCCCCCTTGTGCTTCAGACGACCCAGGTCCTCCATAAACCACGGTGCCCTACGATGCCAAAACGCAGGGAGCAGACACCTGGGAGCCACCCAATCGATAGCCTCAGCCAACTAGTCATTCCAGAGGGCTACAAGGGCATCGATGGAGTGGTCGCTGAAGTGTGTGGGCAACTTATTATTAGCAAGCATTTATATACCACGAGCAATGTACCTGGTGCTTTACAAAGTAATTCCATAGACACAGTCCCTGCCCAAGGGCTTACAATCAGAGACATGGGGGGCGGGGGGGATACAAAGGAAGGGGAACAGAGGGAGAGACAAGGAGTGTAATGTTCACGAGGATGTGAGGTCCCAGGTGCATGTCCTTGGCTTGGTTACATCAAGAATGATGGCTGNCACATCCCTTTGGCAGGGGAGATTGTCACCCATTCTCAAGGAGGCTGTGGTGCACCCCCTGTTGAAGTCATCTTTGGATGTGGACGCACTCACCAGTTACCGACCTGTCTCTAACCTTCCCTTTTTAGGGAAGGTTATTGAATGGGCAGTGGTCTTACAGCTCCAGGGTCACCTAGACAGCATCAGTTTTCTTGATCCATTTCAATCAGGGTTTCAACCCGGCTATGGTATGGAGACAGCGTTGGTGGCCGACCTCCATTGGGAGATGGACGCAGGACGTTCAACATTACTGGCCCTGCTAGATCTCTCGGCCGCGTTTGATACAGTGGATCATGGGCTGCTGTTGAGACGGTTGCGTGACCTGGGGGGGCATCTGGATGGGACCGCCTTTGGTTGGTTCCAGTCATTCCTCTTGGGGAGGACTCAGCGGGTTGTCCTGGGGACAGAAATATCTAGCCCCCGGGCCCTGGACTGTGGTGTTCTGCAAGGTTCAATCCTGTCTCCTTTATTGTTTAATGTATACATGCAGTCCTTGGGGGAGATCGTGAGAGGATTTGGTGTGCGTTGCCACCAATATGCTGATGACACCCAGCTTTACCTCTCTTTTTCAGCCGACCCAGGCCTTGCCGTCTCCGTGCTATTCCAATGTTTGGAGGCCATGGCAACTTGGTTGTGGCAGAGCAGACTGAGGCTCAATCCCGATAAGACGGAGGTGATGGTGGTTGGCTGAGCGGGGGAGGTGTTGCCCCCTCTTGTGGAGGGGGTGCACCCCCTGTGGCCCAGCAGGTTCAGAGTCTGGGGGTGTTATTGGATGCAGTCCTCCGCCTTGATCAGCAGGTGGAGGTGGTGGCAAAGGCGGCTTTCCGCCAGCTGTATCTGGTGCGGAGGCTGTGCCCATACATCTTCAGAACCGACCTGGCCACCTTGATCCATGCCTTCACCACCTCGAGGCTAGACTACTGTAACGCGCTCTATGTGGGGCTTCCCTTGATGCTGGCCCGGAGGTTGCAGCTAGTGCAGAATGCGGTGGCCCGTCTCTTAACAGGCATGGGCTGACGAGAGCACATAACACTGGTGCTCTGTGCACTGCACTGGCTGCCTGTAACGTACTGAGCCAGATTCAAGGGGTTGACTTTGATCTTTACTTTGTAAAGTGCCAGGTACACTGCTGGCGCTATATAAATGTTTGTTAATAATAATAATAATAATAATCTATAAGGCCCTGTACGGTCTTGGACCTGGATATCTCAGGGACCGCCTCGCCCTCTGCAACTCAGAATGGCTCCTTCGGTCCACCGAGGGCACCTTCCTGGAGGTCCCCCGCATAAAGTGGAGGGCTACAATGGAGAGGGCGTTTGGTGGCTGGGCCACAGTTATGGAACTCCCTTCCCAGAGGAAGCACGACTGGCCCCGAGTCTGTTGGCCTTCCATCGGGCCTGCAAGACATGGCTGTTCTCCCAGGTCTTCAGAAGCGGGGAGGGGAGGGTGGGTTAAATTTTTGTATGCGGGGGTGTTTTAAATCTGTCTAAATAATAATATTGGCGTTTTTAGATTGAATGTGGTTTTATGTTGTTTTAGATTGTTTTATATTTGTTAGAAGCCGCCCCGAGATGCCGCTGGCATGAGGGGGCGGCATATAAGTGTAATAAAATAAATAAATAAAAAGGGGAGGTTAGAGAAAGGCCGATAGCTCGCCAGGGAATCAACATACTAAGATGGTTTCTTGAGGTCTTGGACCACAGCCCCCTTAAGGGACTTGGGTAACCTTCCACCCCCACCCCCACCCAGGAGGCATTAACCAACCAACAGCAACAGCCCCACTGTCTACCAGCTGGCCTTAACCAGCTAGGATGGGCAAGAGTCCCGTTCACTTGTTGTGGCTCGCACAGAGCCAAGCAGATCCACCACTTCAACTGGCATCACCAATTGGAATTGATCCCATAAACACTGACCAGATGGGGCATTCCTTACCTCTGGCTCTGCCATTCCCTCTGAAAGGGCATCATCAAAGTTGTGTTTAATGTGACTGCTTTAGTCTGCAAACCATGCCATAAACATGTTACAGCAGGCTCCAAAAAGCTCCAGGTTCAGGTGGAGACGGGTTGGAATGACCAAACCCTTCACTACCCAGAAAAGCTCCGCTGGACGGGACTTTGCAGACGCTATGAGTGCATCAAAGAAACCCTTCGTTGCTGCCCGCACAGTCAGGCCATAGATTTTCAAAAACAGTCTGTGCCACAATCGGTCATCTTCATCACGAGTATGGTGCCCCCTTGTGCTTCAGACGACCCAGGTCCTCCATAAACCACGGTGCCCTACGATGCCAAAACGCAGGGAGCAGACACCTGGGAGCCACCCAATCGATAGCCTCAGCCAACCAGTCATTCCAGAGGGCTACAAGGGCATCGATGGAGTGGTCGCTGAAGTGTGTGGGCAACTTATTATTAGCAAGCATTTATATACCACGAGCAATGTACCTGGTGCTTTACAAAGTAATTCCATAGACACAGTCCCTGCCCAAGGGCTTACAATCAGAGACATGGGGGGCGGGGGGGATACAAAGGAAGGGGAACAGAGGGAGAGACAAGGAGTGTAATGTTCACGAGGATGTGAGGTCCCAGGTGCATGTCCTTGGCTTGGTTACATCAAGAATGATGGCTGGTTGGTCCGTGTGGTGAGGATATGAGTACACAGACCTCAGGTAACAGATTGTACTGGATGGAGGGTATCAACAGGAGTTAGGTGAGGGGAGCGAGAAGTCGGGGAGGACAAAGTGGAAGAGGTGGGTCTTGAGGAGGGATCTGAAGGTACGAAAGGAGGGGGCGAGGTGGATGTGGGCAGGGAGGGAGTTCCAGGCATGGGGGGAGCTAGGGAGAAGGGACGAAAGCAGTTAGGGGAACAGGGGAGGAATGGAAGGGCGAGAGAGGGCACAAAGGAGGAGCAGAGTTCACAGACTGAACTACGGAGGGAAGTTAGCGCACAGAGGTAGTGGGGAAGCAAGGTTGTGAAGAGATTTGTAGGGGAAGACTAGGAGCTTGTGCAGGATTCGTTCAGGAAGGGGGAGCCAGTGGAGAGAGGAGAGGAGGGGCTGAATGTGGTGGAAGCAATGGGCGAGGTGGATTGTCCTGGCAGCAGAGTTGTGGACAGAGATAAGGGGAGAAAGGGGAGAGTGGGGGAGGCCAGTGAGAAGGAGGTTACAGTAAGCAGCCAGGATGGGCATGGATCTAATTCACACATCCTGGCCCTAACAGATCGAAGCACATCCCCCGCATCAGCAGGCATCACCAACTGAAATTTATTCCATAAACACTGACCAGGACATTCCTAACGCCTGACTCTGCTACTGTCCCCAAAAAGGCAGAGTTGAAGTTGTGTTCAGTGTGAGCGATTTCGTCTGCAAAGTACACCATAAACGTGTCACAACGGACCTTGGATGACTCCAGGTCGAGACAGGCTGGACTGACCAGACACATCACCATCTGGAAAAGCTCCGTTGGACATGACTTTGCAGATGCAATAAGGGCAGCAAAGAACCTCTTCTTTGCTGCCCGCACAGCCACGGCATAGCTCTTTAAAAAATAATCTGTGCCACAATCAGTTGTTATCAGTGCACGCGCGGTGACACTGCCGTTTGAACCACCTCCCTTCATGTTTCAGCCACCCCAGGGCATCTGTAAGCCATGGAGACCTGCGGTGCCAAAATGCCAGGAGCGGATGCTTGGGAGTCAACCAGTCATTCAAGAAGGCCACAAGGGCATCGATGGAGCGGTCGCCGAGGTCTGTGGGCAATTCCACATGAGCATTCTGGAACCCAAGGGGTTCCATCAGTCTCCAAGGGCAGGCAATCCTAATGGGTCCTTCACCCCAACGGTCAGGTAGTTGGCGAGCTGGGATGAGAGCCCGCAGGAGGTAATGGTCTGACCATGACAAGCCTTAACTAATAACACCCCCAATCAGAGCCCCCCTGCCTCAAGGTCAGTGCAGCACAACAAGTCCAGAGTACGCCCCTCCCCTCCCAACCTCATGTGTCGGGCATATCACCACCCAGGACAGGCCCATGGTTGCCATGAATTCCAGCTCGGCACCATGTAACCCGGCCTCAGTGTGGATGTTGAAATCTCCCAAGACAATAAGCTTTGGAGACAGCAAGACCAAATCTGAGACCAGGGCAGCTAGAGCAGCTGGGGACACTGCCGGGGAATGGGGTGCATGGTACACCAGGAGAATCCCCAATCTGTCCTAGAGGAAAGGTCAAGTGTAGAGTCAGACTGGCAGGTGAAATTAGGGGAAAGGTGAAATGTATGCTGAGAATCTGATTGGATAAAAGGAAGTTTTACTGTATTTAGTTGAGAGTATAATAAAAGTACAAGCTTCATAAATTATAAGGACTACCATAAACGTGAATCGGTAACTGATAGTTAGCTGCTCAGCTCACTGTCCAGGGTACCACTTTGGCATTCAACCCAGAGTCTGTTTTTTTGGCAGAAAGCTTTTTCTTCCATTCCTGTTTTCTAGTTCAGCAGGTAAACTGAACCACTTCAGAGGAGCTGGCCATTCCTCTGAGGGGTTTTACCTTAGTTTAGAATATCTTTATTTAGGATTAAAGGGAATTTTATGCAATATCTTATTTTACTGCACCTTTCCAAATATTTACAGGTTCTACTGCTATTTATCATGTCTACAGCGCTATACAGTCACTGATTTTCAGAGATGGGTCCCTGCCCAGTGGGCTTACTATCTAAGATGGACAAATGTGAGGGGAACACCAGGAAAGATAGATACATACATGCATGCGCGCCCATTTTACAGGTGGGGGAACTGAGGCTGAGACTTGGCGAAGACCAGCCTGTGAGTTCATGGCAGGGTTTGAACCCTGCTTTCCCAGGTCTAGATCTAGCACCTTATCCACTACACCACACTGGCTCTCTTAATGAAAATTAATTAAGGTTCTAACAATCGTCCAACGCATTACTGGATTTTGTTTTTCATCTACGTCTTTGTACCTTCCATTTATCGTTCGCTCCCTGTTTTTTTTCTATTACCTGACTGTTCTAGTAAAATTAATTTTTTCCCTATTACCTGACTATAATCAAAATCATTTTTAGTAAAATTAATTTCTTTTAAAACTTCCAACCCTATCCTGATTTCCTGTGTGGGGAAGAACTAAGGGGACAAAGTCAGCTGAACGTAGGATGGGAATTTTTCCTCACAAAATTCCTACACACCTGAAACAAAATATCACAAAAGACAAAAGCTCTGAAATGCTCCCAATGCTTTTTCACAGATACAATTTCCCCCTTTTCACATTTGACACAATTCAAACAAGCTTTTACCCATTGGGGCTGAGAGTGAAGAGCAGAGACTGGATCACTCCATTATGACCTGTTTGTGCACGGCCGCGGTTGGAGTCAGGATGCTGGGTTGGATGGAACTTTGGTCTGGCCCAGCAGGGCAGTGACTATGTTCTTAAAATGGGCCGTGCTTTAAAAAAGCCTGAAAACTTTTTATAGAATCCTAGGGCTGGAAGAGCCCCCCACCCCCGGATCATCAGGACTCTCTGAATCTCCCCAGAAAGCTATTGGTCCCCGTGCAGACTCTGAAGTGCAGGTGTGATGTGCTCACGGTGACCCACCCCCAAAAGGAGGCAGCCACCGCCACATTCTGCACCAGCTGCTACTTCCAAACACTCATCGAGGGCCGCTCTGCAGAGTGTGTGTTGCAGTAATCTAGCCTTGAGGGAATGACTCCCTGTTCCGCCAGGCATTTGGCGGGGAGAGGGGTGATGGGGTGGGGGGATCGGGTCAGGGTGGGTTATTTTATTATGCTCCTTTTATGTCTTGTTTTTAGTTTATCGTTGGTTTTAATGCTGATTGTAAGCCACCCCAAGCTGCCTGTGGCGGGAGAGGTGGGGTAGCAATAATTTTAATTAATAATAATAATGATGAAGACATGGCCAATGGTCACCAGATCTGAATCGGGAAGAAAGGTCCATAGTCTCCTCACCCGATGGAGCTGGTGAAAAACACTCCCCAGACCCCACTGCAACCCGGTGCTTGAGGCGCAGCAAGGGGCCCAGAAGCACCGCAAGGTTGCGAACCTGAGTGACCAGAGGAGACTGAACTCCATCAACAACAGGAGTCCCAATCCCCTCCAAGTCACAGAGCTGCCAACCAGCATCACTTCACTCTTCAGGGAGAGGGAGAGGGGGCGGGACCAAAGGGGCTTCCCCCAGCAGCTTTAGAGTGGGGTTTCCAGGCAAAGAGGCTGTGCCTTAGATGTGTGCTTTCCAAGCAGAAAGCTGGGAACTTTTGGGAAGCCTACGGAGGTGGGAGTTTGGTGTGAGGATTAGAGGAGTTCATTTTGTGTTGTTTATGCAAGGGGGGCGGGGGTCGAGGGAGTGGGGTCTTTCGTATTATATTTTATTATTTTGGGGTGGGGAGGGATGTTTGCAGGGGGGGATGTTTGGATGGGGAGCAGGGATGGATCAAGGAGGGCTAAAGTCCAAAGTCAGCCCAGCCATGGGGAATAGGCCCCACCCCCTTCTCCACCTCTAGTCCTGCCCCTACCCCTAAATAATAATCAAGACAAGCTTACCAGACACCAAGCCTCCACGCGGTTAAGACTGGAAAATCCCACTGCACTGGGCAGCACAGCATTGATTTATTTGGGGCTCAGTGGTGCCCTGTAACTGCTATCACAGAAAAGCCTCTAAGGTATTTGCCTAACTCTTGGGCCTAACTCTTGGGCTGTTCACAAAAAGGATATTCCACATCCTGTACTTTCACCCCTCTACAATATACCCTGGAGCCAGTGTCTTCAGCTTGGCAGACTGATCAAACAGATCAGTCTCAAGCTGTTATCTGCTACCCTGGGTTTGGGATTTACAGAACACAACTTTGGGTAGGTTACCCCATGGGAATGACTAAAAATCCCAGTGTAACAAGAACGTTTTATGAATGCCACAGAGATAGTTGTGGGGCAAAGGGGGAATGCGAACCCTCAGATAAACTTGGGGAAAGCCTAGGTTATCTTGGTATTATTCCAGAGTAGATTCACAACACACAGCCCAATTCCAGTGGCGGCAGTGGGGTGGGAGGGGGAGATTAATTTTCTCCCCCATGCAAGCACTCCCTGCCTTGGGGTAAGGTGCACTGTCTTGTAGGGGCGGGAAACCGGTAAAATCCGGTATCCGATAATGCCGGTACCGGGCGTACCGGCATTATCGGATTCGACCCGGTAATCCGGTCCGGGGTACCGGATTCCGGG
>QEPC01007661.1:99785-132192 GCA_003113815.1 Sphenodon punctatus | reverse complement strand
CCTTTAGGGGCTCGGGGGCACCCGCTCGTGTGAGGGGTAGGGTTTATGCAGCCCTCCCTGCCAGACTGGCTCTAGTCTGGGTGCCCTTCCCCCTCCTCCCCTCCTGTGGTAGCCTCTCCCAGTGAGACTAACCTCGGCACAAAGCTTTTCAGGGGGGTTTGTGCCATCTCAAACAGAGCCCTGCTCCCTGTAGCTCCCCTCCAACCCCCTCAGAGCCCTGTCTTCACACTTCACCCTGCATCCCCCTCAGAGCGCTCATGTAGCTCCACATTGCTGCCCCAAGGGGACCTTATTATGGGAATATGCTTCCCCTGATGTAATTGTCTCCTGTTTTACCCAAGACAGTGCACCTTACCCCAAGACAAGGAGTGTTTGCGTGGGGGAGAAAATTCATCTCTCCCCTCCTCCCTGCCACCCCCCTCCGGACCCTGGAATTGGCTACATGTTGTGAATCTATTCTGGAATAATACCAAGATAAAATTGGGGAAAGCCTAGGTTATCTCAGGGTTACCATTCAGCCTTTGCCCCACAATTATCTCTGTGGCATTCATAAAACATTCTTGTGACACTGGGATTATTAGTCATTACCATGGGGTAACCTACCCCACTTTGTGTTGTGTAAATCCCAAACCCAGGGTAGCAGGTAACAGCTTGGGACTGATCTGTGTGAGCGTCCCAAGCTGAGGACACTGGCTCCAGGGTATATTGTAGAGGGGTGAAAGTACGGGACGTGGAATATCCTTTTGTGAACAGCCCAAGAGTTTGGTGCAAAAACCTTATCTTGGATGGAGGCCTCTCCGTGATAGCAGTTACAGGGCACCACTGAGCCCCAAATAAATCAGTGCTGTGCTGCCCAGTGCAGTGGGGTTTTCCAATCTTAACAGCATGGATGCTTAGTGTCTGTTAAGCTTGCCTTGATTATTATTTAGGGGTAGGGGCAGGACTAGAGGTGGAGAAGGGGGTTGAGCTAACTCTGGACTTTAGCCCCCCGCCCATCCCCATCACTTCTGCATCCGCCCCTACTCCCCTTCCAAACATCCCTCCCCACACCAAAATAATAAAATAGAACATGAAAGACCCCCACTCCCTCTACCCCCCTTTCATAAACACCACAAAATAAATCACTAATCCTTGCACCAAACTCCCACCTGTTCAGAGTTCCCAAAAGTTCCCAGCTTTCTGCCCCAGCCCCTCGGGCCCCACTAAGGGCCACACCTAAGGCACGCGCCTGCGGTGGAGCTGACAGACACGCCGCTCTTCTGCCCTCTGCCCGGAAACCCTGCCCCAAAGCCGCCGGGGGAAGCCCCTTTGGTCCCGCCCCCTCTTCCTCTGCCTGAAGAGTGAAGTGATGCTGGTTGGCAGCTCTGTGACTTGGAGGGGATTGGGACTCCTGTTGTTGATGGAGTTCAGCCACCTCTGGTCACTCAGGTTCGCAGCCTTGGAGTGCTTCTGGACTCCTTCCTGCGCCTCAACATTACGGCAAATCAGCAATAAAACAAAGATAAACTAAAAACGACAAAAGGAGCATAATAAAATAACCCACCCTAACCCGCTCCCCCTACCCCATCACCCCTCTTCCCCTGCCAAATGCCTGGTGGAACAGGGAGTAATTCCCTCAAGGCTAGATTACTGCAACACACACTCTGCAGAGCAGCCCTCGATGAGTGTTTGGAAGCTGCAGTTGGTGCAGAATGTGGCGGTGGCTGCCTCCTTTTGGGGGTGGGTTACCGTGAGCACATCACACCTGCACTTCAAAGTCTGCACGGGTACCAATAGCTTTCTGGGGACATTCAGAGAGTCCTGATGGTCCGGGGGGGGGGCTCTTCCGGCCCTAGAATTCTATAAAAAGTTTTCAGGCTTTTTTTAAAGCACGGCCCATTTTAAGAACATAGTCACTGCCCTACTGGGCCAGACCAAAGTTCCATCCAACCCAGCATCCTGACTCCAACCGTGGCCGTGCACATGCAGGTCATAATAATGTATGTAGTATAGTATAGTAGTAAGTTTATTTGGCAAATTAGCTTTCGCCATAGCCATTTAAAATTTTAAATACATACAACGTGACATGTAATATTCATAAGCAAACAAACAAACAAAGGTCATCCTATAAGACCAGCTTGGTAGAACAACCTTATTCAGCCAAACTTTAGCTATATAAACTTTGTCCGTTTTACAATCACTTCCATGTTGTGAATTATCTTTCACATCTCGGAACTTACAATAGTTCTTTGCCCTTAAATCAAAATATAACTGTCAAGGCAAGACTAATAAAAGACAGATTTAGTAACACAGGAATATCAGTCACTGACCTGGCATAACACGTAATATACATAGAAAACAAAACTATCCTTTGTTTTTATCAAGGCAACCATACAACAATTGCCCTAACCATATAAGGCCTAACCATATAATGTATGTATATATTTTATTATTTAGCCTCAGTTATCATAATACATGAAAGCACGGCCCATTTTAAGAACATAGTCACTGCCCTACTGGGCCAGACCAAAGTTCCATCCAACCCAGCATCCTGACTCCAACCGTGGCCGTGCACAAACAGGTCATAATTGAGTGATCCAGTCTCTGCTCTTCACTCTCAGCCCCAATGGGTAAAAAATTGTTTGAATTGTGTCAAATGCGAAAAGAGGGAAAGTGTATCTGTGAAAAAGCATTGGGAGCATTTCAGAGCTTTTGTCTTTTGTGACATTTTGTTTCAGGTGTGTAGGAATTTTGTGAGGAAAACTTCCCACCCTAGGGTCAATGGACTCTGTCCCCTTTATTATTTATTTATTTATTTTTATTCCAGTTATATGCCACCCCCTATGCCTACGACATCTCGGGGTGGCTTCCAGCACAAGATAAACAATTTACCATACTATAAAAAATATAAAAATCTACACAAATATTATTAAAACAGTTTTAAAATACCCCCCCACACACAAAAATGTAGCCCATGCTCCCCTCCCCGCCTCCAAAGACCTGGGAGAACAGCCATGTCTTACAGACCCGACAGAAGGCCAGCAGACTTGGGACCAGTTGTGCTTCCTCTGGGACGAAGTTCCACAAACGGGGCCCAGCCACTGAGAATGGCCACTCCAAGAAGGCGCCCCCGGTGGACCGGAGAGTCTGTCCTGAGTCATGGAGGGTGAGGCAGTCCCTGAGGTATCTAGGTCCAAGACCATACAGGGCCTTATAGATCAAAGTCAACACCTTGAACCTGGCTCAGCACGTTACAGGCAGCCAGTGCAGTGCACGGAGCACCGCGTCGGCCCGTCCCTGTTAGGAGACGGGCCGTCGCATTCTGCACTAGCTGCAACCTCCAGGTCAACATGAAGGGAAGCCCCTTGTAGAGCGCATTACAGTAGTCCAGTCTCGAGGTGATGAAGGCATGGAACAAAGTGGTCAGGTCGGGTCTGGAGATATACGGGCGCAGCCTCCGCACCAGAAACAGCTGGCGGAAAGCCACCTTCACCACCACATCCACCTGCTGATCTAGATGGAGACCCGCGTCCAATAATACCCCAGACTCTGAACATGCTGAGCCATGGAGGGCCACACCACCTCCACAAGAGGGGGCACCACCTCCACCGCTCGGCTTACCACCATCATCTCCATCTTATCGGGATTGAGCCTCAGTCTGCTCTGCCATAACTAACTCGCCACGGCCTCCAAACACTGAGATAGCATGGAGACGTCAGAGCCTGGGTCGGCTGAAAAAGAGAGGTAAAGCTGGGTATCATCAATGTATGGGTGGCAACGCACACCAAACCCTCTCATAATCTCCCCCAAGGGCTGCATATATACATTAAACAATGAGGGAGACAAGATTGAGCCTTGCGGAACGCCACAGTCCAGGGCCCGGGGGCTAGATGTTTCTGCTCCCAAGACAACCCATTGGGTCCTCCCCGAGAGGAATGACTCGAACCAACCAAGGGTGGTCCCATCCAGACCCCCCAGGTCACACAACCGTCTTAACAGCACCCCATGGTCCACTGTATCAAACGCGGCTAAGAGATCTATCAGGACCAGTAATACCAAACGTCCTGCATCCATCTCCCTATGGAGATCGGCCACCAAGGCCACCAACGCTGTCTCTGTACCATGGCTGGGCCAAAACCCTGATTGAAATGGGTCGAGAAAACGGATGCTGTTCAGGTGAATCTGGAGCTGCAAGGCCATTGCCCATTCAATAATCTTCCCTAAAAAGGGAAGGTTAGAGATGGGTCGGTAACTGGCAAGTGCGTCCACATCCAAAAATGGCTTCTTCAACAGGGGGCGCACCACGGCCTCCTTGAGACCGGGGGGCAAACTCCCCTGCCAAAAGGATGCATTGACAACCCCTGCCAGCACCGGCCCCAATATCTCCCTGGAGGTTTTCATCAGCCAGGATGGGCAAGGATCTAATTCACAACTAGTGGCCCTCACCGACCACAGGACATCCACAGCATCAGCTGATGTCACTTCCTGAAACCCATCCCAGAAGGATGGACCAGACGGCACCTCCATCACCTCATGCTCTATTCCTACTGTCTCTAATCCAGTGTTGAAGTTGCTCTGGATCCAAGCGATCTTGTCTGCAAAGTAGATGGCAAACTCCTAACAGTGGACCCTTCGATCTTCCCCACACAGGAAATTAACACAGGGTTGGAAGTTTTAGAAGAATTTATTAAAAATGATTTAGATTATACAGTCAGGTAATAGGAAAAAAAATAAGGCCCAAAAGATAAATGAGGAACAAAGTAGTAGATGAGAAACTAAATCCAGTAATGCATTGGACGATTAAGTTAGAACCTTCATTAACTTTCATTAAGAGAGCCAGTGTGGTGTAGTGGATAAGGTGCTGGATCTAGACCTGGGAAACCAGAGTTCAAATCCTCCCATGAGCTCACAGGCTGGTCTTCGCCAAGTCTCAGCCTCAGTTCCCCCATCTGTAAAGTGTGTGTGTGTGTGTGTGTGTGTGTGTATCTTTCTTGGTGTTCCCCTCACCTTTGTCCATTGTAGATATTAAGCCCACTGGGCAGGGACCCATGTCTGAAAATCAGTTGACGATATAGCACTGTGTCTGCTTAGTAGCTCTAGTATAGACATGATAAATAGCAATAGAACCTGTAAATATTTGGGAACGTGCAGTAAAATAAGTTATTGCAGAAATTTCCCTTTAATCCTAAATAAAGATATTCTAAACTAAGGTAAAACCCCTCAGAGGAATGGCCAGCTCCTCTGAAGTGGTTCAGTTTACCTGTTGAACTAGAAAACAGGAATAGAAGAGAAAGCTTTCTTAAAGAAAAGAAAAGAAAAAAAGCAAACAAAGACTCTGGGTTAAATGCCAAAGTGGCACCCAGGACATTGAGCTGAGTAGCTATCTATCAGTTACCGGATTTACGTTTATGGTAGTCCCTATAATTATAATTATTTATGAAGCTTGTACTTTTATTATAATCCCAGCTAAATACAGTAAAACTTTCTTTTATCCAATCAGCTTCCCAGCATACATTTCACCTTTCCCCTAATTTCTCCTGCCAGTCTGACTCTACGTTTGACCTTTCCTCTGGGACAGATTGGGGATTCTCCTGGTGTACCATGCACCCCATTCCCCGGCAGTGTCCCTAACTGCTCTAGCTGCCCTGGTCTCAGGGTTGGTCTTGCCGTCTCCAAAGCTTATTGTCTTGGGAGATTTCAACATCCACACTGAGGCCGAGCTGGAATTCATGGCAACCATGGGCCTGTCCCAGGTGGTGATATGCCCGACATATGAGGTTGGGGGGGGCATACTTTGGACTTTTTGTGCTGCACTGACCTTGAGATAGGGGGGCCCCGATGATTGGGGGTGTTATTAGTTCACCCTAGTCATGGTCGGACCATTACCTCCTGTGGGCTCTCATCCCAGCACGCCTACCTGATCGTTGGGGTGAAGGACCGATTAGGATGATCCACCCTTGGGTTCCAGAATGCTCATGGAGAATTGCCCACAGACCTCGGTGACCACTCCATCGATCCCCTTGTGGCCTTCTTGAATGACTGGTTGATTGGGGCTATTCATCAGGTAGCTCCCAGGCATTCGCTCCTGGCTTACAGATGCCCTGGGGTGGCTGAAGCATGAAGGGAGGTGGTTAGAGTGGCAGTGGCACTGCATGCGTGCTGAAGCCAACTGATTGTGGCACAGATTATTTTTTTAAAGAGCTATGTGTGGGCAGCAAAGAAAAGGTTCTTTGCTGCTGTCATAGCATCTGTGAAGTCACATCCGGCAGAGCTTTTCCAGATGATGATGTGTCTGGTCAGTCCAGCCTGTCTCCCCCTCGACCTGGAGTCATTCAGGGCCCACTGCGACACGTTTATGGCATACTTTGCAGACAAAATCGCTTACATTGAACACAACTTTGACTGCCTTTTGGGGGACAGTGGCAGACTCAGGCGTTAGAAATGTCCTTCCTGGTCAGTGTTTATGGAATGAATTTCAGTTGGTGATGCCTGCTGATGCAGCGGATGTGCTTGGATCTGTTAGGGCCAGGACGTGTGAATTGGATCCATGCCCATCCTGACTGATTACGGCCAGCAAGGAGATGTTAGGGCCGTTGCTCACGGGGGTAATCAGCCCCTTTCTTAGGGAGGGTAGGGTGCAGGATTCACTTAAGGAGGTGGTGGTTCGACGTCTACTCAAGATACCATTTCTTGACACTGGTTCCCCAGTGAGCTATTGGCCCAGACCGGAGGGATGGGGAGGTGGTGTAGCTATTGTTTTTAGGGATGGTTTGCCTGTTAAGTGGTTCTCAGTGCAGATGGAGGTCGGGCTAGAGGGCCTCTATCTTGTGTTTCATTTGGCACAGGACAGAATGAGGATCCTGCTGGTGTACCGTGTGTCCCGCTGCCTGGCAGCTTCCCTAGCGGCTCTTGCGGCCCTGGTCTCTGAGTTGATATTGCAATCTTCGAAGCTTATTGTCTTGGGGGATTTCAACATTCACACCGAGGCCAATTTGCATGGTGCAGAGCTGGAGTTCATGGCAACCAGGAGCCTGTCCCAGGTTGTAGTGGGACTGACATATGAGGGGGGTCATACCCTGGACCTCTAGTTCTGCACTGACAGTGAGGCAAGGGATTCGATGGTGGGGAGTGTTGTTGGTTCACTCTTGTCATGATTGGATCACTACCTCCTACAGCCTTTCATCTCAATGTGCTTACCTGACCAGAAGGGTGTAGGACCAACTAGGATGGTCCACATTAGGAGACTGATGGAACTCTTAGGATTCCAGGCTGGTCTGGGGGAACTGTCGCTTCTCCCTCCATCACATTGCTAAAATTCGCCCTTTTCTCTCTGTCTCCTCTGCCAAAACTCTTGTTCATGCCCTGGTCATCTCTCACCTCAATTACTGTAACCTCCTTCTCACTGGCCTCCCCCGCTCTCCCCTTTCTCCCCTTATATCTGTCCAAAACTCTGCTGCCAGCGTCATCCACCTCACCTGTCGCTTCGACCACGTTCAGCCCCTCCTCTCCTCTCTTCACTGGCTCCCTCTTCCTGAACGAATCCTGCACAAGCTTCTAGTCTTCACCTATAAAGCTCTTTACAACCTTGCTTCCCCCCTAATTCTCTGCGCTAATTTCCCTCCGTACTCCAGTCCATGAACTCCGCTCCTCCTCTGTGCCCTCTCTCGCCCTCCCAGGCCTCCCCGCTCCCCTGACCACATTCGTCCCTTCTCCCTAGCTGCCTCCCATGCCTGGAACTCCCTCCCTGCCCACATCCATCTCTCTCCCTCCCTTCGTACCTTCAGATCCCTCTTCAAGACCCACCTCTTCCATTCTGCCCTCCCCGACTTCTCACTCCCCTCACCTAACTCCTGCTGATACCCTCCATCCAGTACAATCTGTTACCTGAGGTCTGTGTACCCATATCCTCACCACATGGACCAACCAGCCATCATGCTTGCTGTAACCAAGCCAAGCACGTGCACCTGGAACCTTGCATCCTCGTGAATGTTACACTCCTTCTCTTCTTCTGTTCCCCNCACACACACACACACACACACACACACACACACACACACACACACACACACACACACGTCTCTCAGATTGTAAGCCCTAGGGCAGGGACCGTGTCTATTGAATTACTTTGTAAAGCACCAGGTACATTGCTGGTGGTATATAAATGCTTGCTGATAATAATAATAACTGCCCACAGACCTCAGCGACCGCTCCATCGATGCCCTTGTAGCCCTCTGGAATGACTGGTTGGCTGAGGCTATCGATTGGGTGACTCCCAGGTGTCTGATCCCTGCGTTTTGGCATCGCAGGGCACTGTGGTTTACGGAGGACCTGGGGTGTCTGAAGCACAAGGGGGCACCATACTCGTGATGAAGGTGACCGATTGTGGCACAGACTGTTTTTGAAAAGCTATGCCGTGACTGTGCGGGTAGCAAAGAAGGGTTTCTTTGCTGCACTCATAGCGTCTGCAAAGTCCCATCCAGCGGAGCGTTTCTGGGTAGTGAAGGGTTTGGTCAGTCCAGCCCGTCTCCACCTGAACCCAGAGCTTTTGGGAGCCACTGTAACATGTTTATGGCATGCTTTGCAGACAAAATGGCTCACTACGCTCAATCGCTTACAACGCTCGCTCATTGTCATTGCAATCAGCATCCAGGCACTGTTTAAAAATTGAGCCCATAGGGCTTAATGAAATCTTGCCCCCTGGTGGCTGTAATGGGAAACTGGAGTTTCCCATTACAAGTGCTTGGACAGCTCCCCCTAGCTGCCTAAGTGTGTTCCTATAATGTTTGTCCCTTATGGGACTCCATGCAACACCAGTCCCTCCCTCCAGGCTGCCTGGCTGGGAGAGAGTGAGCTTCTTAGAGTCAGCTGAGCTCAGCTCACTGCCTGCATTGGCTTAGTCTGCGCTTCACAGACAACTGACCAATGTAGACAGAGGAGCCCCCTCCTTTGTGAAAATGAGCAGTGGCAGCTGCTGGGGCTTGTGGCAAAATGCCATAGGCAGTGGCATGGACGCCTGCCTGAAACTGTGAGGCAGGATGTAATCTCTGCTAGGCCTCTAAAGGGGCAAATGTCCAAGATGTTAAGGACTCCACATTCCAGGAATTCCTCTGGGATCTTCAGCCAGCAGGAAATAGGACTCTGATTGGCTTGGATGGGTCAGCTGGAATCTGCACCTAGGCCAGGTGTTTTTGAAAATTGAAAGTTTATTTGCGGCCTAAGCCAATATCGTACAAAAAAAGGATACATAAAACACAAAATACACAAAACAAAAATATACACAACCTACACCGAACTGTAATCCACTGCTAAAACGTGTCCAACAAGTATAGCACTTGGAACTACTAGTTGATTACAAACAAGTACCACAAACTTACCCTCCTTAAGTGGGCTGCCTAAAATTTAAAAACGAACTACGTAAATTAAATGCAAGTATCAAATATTGGGCCACAGCACTTGTAATTGAGTGGTCCACATCAGCCAAGGCCAAACACTGAAGGTTCCACTCAGTTGTCCCTGGGAACCTTTGTAAAAAGGGGGTGAGAAACTCCGAGCGAATGGCATCATATAGGTGGCAGTCAAATAATACATGATGGACTGTCTCCACACACTGCCCATCAAAGGGGCAGAGACACTCGGCGAATGGTCTGGCCCTCAGCCGCCCCTCAAATACGGCTGTGGGCAAGGCGTTACGCCTCACGCAAAGAAACAGGTACTTCCCCCTAACCGAGTTAGCTGATGATAGATAATCTGCCGTCCCGGGGGGGGGGAAATCTAATAAGGGGAAGGTAACCAGCCATATGCTCCGAGGTTCTAATTTGGGCTGTCTCCTCCTGCAAGTTCTGATCCTGTAGCCTTCTTTGTATAGTAGCCACAATAGTTTCCAGGTCTTTCCCCACCCAGAACACAGGGGAAAATCCTAATTTACAAAGCAGCAACTTTACTGCCCGTTGCCAAGGGCTCCTGTAGGAATCCTCCTTCCAGAACTCAATCAACCCTTTTTTCTGCGAGAAGTAAAGCTTGGCCCAAAACTTTAAGACAAGGGCCCAAGCTTCCACAGACCAGCGTCGTTGACCCAACTCGGCCCTAATTGCAGCAAAGGGGGTACCCTTAGGGATGTTGAGGAGCCTTTGGAGAAAGCACGCCTGGAGACTGTTAAGTTTTCCCACCCAAGCAGGAACAAGGGGAATCCAAACTTCAGCCCCATATAACACCTGGGCACGCACCTTTGTATTTAGGATTTTAATCGCTGGAAAAATTGCACGTTTCCCAGAGTGAGCAAAAAGCCTAGCAAGCGAAAGCACAGTGCCCCTAGCCACCGCCAGTGCGCTGTCCGCATGCATCTTCCAGGTCCCTGCTGCCTGAAAAAGAAGACCCAAATATCGGTATGAACTGACTTGCCTAATTTTCTGCTTGCCCACCCTCCACTGGAAAACCTGCCGTGAACGTGAGAAAACTAAAACATGGGATTTCTCATAATTTATCACCAGTTTACTCTGGGTACAAAAGTCGGAAAAACACTGAAGCTGTCGCCTTAACCCAACCTTGGTTTGGGACAAGATTGCTATGTCGTCCGCATAAAGCAAAAAACCGACTGAGTGCCCAGCCAATTTGGGAGGGTGAAAAGATGACTCAGCTAGCAAGGGCACAACTTCATTAATAAATAAAATAAAAAGAATGGGAGCGAGGACACAGCCCTGCCTAACACCAGTAAAGGTTGGGATATCTTCTGTAAGATGACCAGCCAAGTCCGTTTTCACGGCAACTGAAGTATTATCATGCAGGGAGCGCAGTAACCTAAGTAGTCGTGCTTCCATACCCATAGAGGCTAATCTTTCCCACAATAACGGCCTATTGACTAAGTCAAAGGCTGCTCGGAGGTCCAAAAATGCCACATAGAGCCTTCCATTTCTTGCCCTGTATTTCTCCATAAGGTGAAGTAGAATCAGGCAATGCTCCACAGTGGAGCGTCCCCGTTGGAACCCGGCTTGCTCCGGGAATAGATTATTATTTTGGGTTATCCAGGCACTAAGCTTGGTAAGCAACCATTTACCATAGATCTTAAAGATTATACACAGAAGACTAATGGGCCTATAGTTAGCTGGGGAGGCCCGGTCCCCCTTTTTGAAAATCGGTACTACCACTGCTTTACTCCAGATAGGTGGAAACCTGCCTGTGTTATTAATGGTCGTAAAGAGAACGGCCAACCTAGGGCCCCACCAATCAAGGGTATGTTTTATCAGCTCTATGGAAACAAGATCAGGACCTGGTGCCTTACCCTTTTTAAATGATCGAACAATCTCCACTACTTCCATTACCAAAACCGGGGGCCAAAGGGGAGCAGTAATTTGTTCCAGGGGGACAGAGGAGGATTCAGGGGACACCTGTACTCAAGCATAAAGTCCACGAAAGTGGGCAACCCAAAGCTCATCGGGGACGGTTACAAGCACTCGACCGACCCTAGCCTTACAGTGTCTATTTACTAGGTTCCAAAAAACCCTACTGTCGTTTGTAGAGACTGCGGTCAATATTTTGGTCCAATAGTTGTCCCAATAAGAGATTTTCTTGGATCGAAGCATTTTCTTATACTGCTTCCTAACCATGAAGTACTGTTTTGGCAATACTCCTGCCCCCATCCCCCTATATTCCTTGTACAGTGATATCAACTGTAACCTAATGGCAGGTGTTTTTACCTGGACAAATCACAGGGAAGGAGAGCGGGGCTTTAAAACCTCAGACCCTCTCCATTTTGCTCTCTCTGGACTCACTGACTGAGATATCTAGCAGACATTGCTAGGCTGGTGACATCCCTGCCTGGAGGCACACATGGATTGCATGGCTTCGCAGTGACTTTCAGCTCTGGCCTTTGCCAGAAGAACAACTTGGACCCCATAGGAAAACCATCACCTATGGAGAACTGATCAGAACCAGTATTAATACCTAGCTGCTACCTCAGCTACAGTTATGGGAAGACGCTTTACAAACTGCCTACTATCACATTTCCTGAGTGGTGTGAATGCCCGCTGGGAAACACTCGGGTGGTGGCAGTGGAATATCAAGGGTTTGGGTGGGGGTTGCCAGCTGTGGGAACCCCTAGCCAGGGATTTGGAGAAACACAGTGAGGTGGGGGTGGAAGGGTGGGGGTGGAAGAGAGCCAGTGGTTTCACCTGCCATTCAAGATTTAAACAGAATACTTAAGCAGGAACTTAAGCCCTGAGGGGAGGGGCGGGTGGGGGGAGGGGTTGCTCTAAGCTTGCCTGGAAAAAATAATTTGGCTCTTTTAGGCTAGAGAATTGAGTCCATTGATGGTTTGCACGTCACTCTCTCCCTCCTGGCTTGTTAGAGCTATGCTGGGAACTAAATTATCCATCCCCCGCACCTTTCCCTTCCCAGGAAGGACCAGGGTGTGCATCTTAGCATCTCTGTGTTGCTATCTGAGGTCACGGGACTGTATTTCCACTTTGCAATGGGGCCAAATACAATTTTGGGGACTGTAGCCCTGAGCAGAAAGCACTGCTGGGGGGAGCAAATTCTGAGTGAGGCTTGTTGTTCCAGATGGCGGTGACCTTTGAGGATGTGGCCGTGTATTTCACTCGGGAGCAGGGGGCCCTGCTCAGCCCTGATCAAAGAGCCCTTTACAGCAATGTCATGCAGGAGAATTACCAGAACGTGGCCTCGCTGGGTAAGGATCCTTCCCTTTCCACTACTTATGAGAGTGCTGTAAACATAGAGAAGGGAAGTTACTGTGTTTGTCCCAAACATGGAAGATGGAGACAAAGTAGTTCAAGTGATCTCTTTAATTGGAACAACTGTTGTTGGGTAGATTCTGACGCATGAGACCCTTCCTCAGGCAGGTAACAAGTCAGAACTATAGATGGTGACTCATGTTCTCTGCGTTTTGCCCTTGGAGGCCAATAGGGAAAACCCAGTGAATATGGGTCCCTGCTACAGACTGAGGAAATGCAGGACAGGTATATATGGGAGGAGACAGTGACTTAGGTGGGAGTGGATAGGATGAAATAGTTTTTGAGGGAGCTGTAGTTAGGGAAAAAAATGTCGGACATAGGTGTGGTAACCATAATAATATGCCCCAGTTGTAGGAACAGGCAGAGACAACACAAAACAAAGGGATAACTTATTTAGAGTGTACGCAAGAGCAGTGCAACCTTGTTAGAACATGGTCCTTGGGAGCCAGTCCTCACATTGCTGAAAATGGTGTTGTAGGGTGAGTGCTGCCCTCTGCTGGTAGGGAGGTTGTGGCAGGAGGTGGGTGCAGTAAGGATTGCCTGGTTTTCCTCCCCTCTGCCCAGCCTGGGGAGATGTGCGGGGTGCAGCTCTTTGGGTGTGTCCAAAGAAACAGGAAATTAAGACTGCCTGAAAAACTTATAAAAGGCAGAACTCAAGACAGGATGGGTGGGGAGCGACACACACGCACACACACCCCATTGAAGCTGCAGGTGCTTGCAAGTACCTGCTTCATGATAGTAACGCTAGGCTGCCCACCTAGTATTCTACCCAACTTGGTATGGATGAGATAACGAATGAATGATTTAGATTAAGATTGTTCTATTTGGGTTATGAAATAAAATACATATTCGATTTAAGAAATTGTAAGTGTCAAAGATTCCCTGACTTCCTCCTCAGTAAAGATGCTGGGGTATGAAAGCAGAGGGAAAGATGTACTTTGCCCCAAGTATGGGATGAACACTCAGCAAACCCTGATTTCGTTTCTCTCTCCTCTGGGCAGGATTGTCCATCCAGAAACCAGACCTGATCTACCAGATGGAGCGAGGGGAAGAGCCGTGGATACTGGATCTGCAGGACTCTGATACAATGGAGAGCGTGGAAGACATTGGGCCAGGTGAACAGCGATGTGATGAGATGGGCCAATTCTGTTCCACATCCTCCAGGCAAAGATTGCAGCCAGAAGTGGTTATAGCCAATGTCTGTCATGACTTCTCCCCCATTCTAGCAGGCACCTGGCTGCAGCTCCATTCCCTGAGGGTTTGCATGGGAAGTGGGGGCAAAATGGGGTCCCCCTCTGTCTCCCCAGCACAGGGAGTGACTGATGTCTGGATTCTTTCTTTGTCCTCACATTTGATGGGGGAACATATGACAATGAGGCAGATGCTTCTCTACAGGCAGGGCCGGACTTAGGAATTTTGCACCCCATGGCCCTTCTCAGGCTACTGCCCCCAAGCCCTGCCACAAGCCAAGCCTCACCCCCATGCTGCATGTTCATGGGTGCAGGAGCCCTATGTTAATGACATGATGTACACATCCGCAGTGAATGGGGGTGTATTTGTGTGCCCGCCTAATGCATCCTCACTCACCCCCCACTCATCCTCATGCACGGAGCAGCCAGGGAAAATGGAAGTGCTCTGTGGGTTCGGATGAGTGGGGGGTGAGTGGGGATGCGTGTGCAGACAAGTGCACGCCTGACCCATGCACCGGCACATCCACGGACCCCCCACCCAGCGGAGCCATGTAAAAAGGGCCTGTGAGAAGCCACTCAAAGAACAGAAGGTTGCTGCCTTGTAAACAAGGTTCTTCGAGATGGTTCAGAACAGTTTTACAACCACCACCCTTCCAGACCCACATGGAATTATTTTTTTATTTTCCTAGAAAGGGTTGGAAGGAACTGTCTTTCTGAAGAGGAGAGTGCTTTTTATACTAGAGGATCTTGAGACCATCATGTGGTCTACTTGAATAGGGTGAGCATGCACAACCCACTTGTGAGACTGTTAGGCGCCATCTCAAAGAACCTTCTTTACAACACAACAACCTTCTGATCCCTCACATGAGAAGTTGTTTATAAACAAACAGCTGTATCTTCCAGCTGATTGGTGTCCTGCTGTTGCTGCCACTGTTGCTGCTGCTGCTGCACTACTAGCAGGCAGCAAGAAGGTAGAGGCAGGTGAGGGATGGGGACCCAGACAGCAGGATTTGGCTATGGGCAGCAGCCTCCAGCCATGCAGGGAGGAAAAAAAATAATGGAGCAGGTCATGCCGGCAATTGCCACCATCCCCCCCCTCAAAAAATGCCACCCAAGGCTTGGGCCTATGGGACCTGCCCCTAAGTCCGGACCTGTCTACAGGGAGACCTGGAGCCAGAAGAACCACATAGGACAGGACCTGGAATCCTGGGTAATATATTTTCAAAGAATGAGGCTTGTGAAAAACCAGAACTTGTTCCACATTAGAAGACCCAAAAGAAGGAAACCCAGAAAATCCCTCAAGTGTGAAAGAAGCTTTAATCACAGTTGAGCCGTGGCTGCTCATTGAAAACTCTGTGCAGGTGATAAAACCTGGCATGGCTATTTCAAGGGAAGGCTGGCGGGAGTGACATATGCCCCCATTTCCCAGCCCAGTCTTCGGGGTTGCAGCCTCCCATTTTCGGTGGTCTAGAAACAGCAGAAACCCCTGGGCTGATCGCTTTCTCTCTGATTTTGCTAACCTAGGCAGAGAAGGGGAAATCCCAGTCAGCTCCTTCTCCCTGCTGCAGACTGTGGTGTTGGGTCCCTCTGACCCCCGCCTGCTCAGAGGGAGAGGAGGGAAGGATCCTTTGGCATTTCCTTCTGTTTCCCCATCCATGGAAACTGGGAGGTCACCCAGACCAGGTTCCCCATCCTCGACTACCAGCCTAGGATGGGCTCCCTCAGAGTCCCAGGACTGTCCCCAACAGACAAAATGGGTCTGTCTCTATGGGTAGTGCCCCTTCCTTCCACCAGAGACCAGTCAGTGCTTGGAGAAATGATAGTTTTTGATAGCATGAGGATGAAAATGGAAGGGCAGTGTTATGGAGGTGATGCCACTCGGATGAGAATGACGATGGACCTCCCCACAGTTATAGTAGGTGTTTCCCATTCCCCTTTCAGAGATTCCATCTCTTTTGGCACAGACAGTGACTCCTACCTGGGTTTTCTGTATCTCTGCAGGAGGTGGGACATTGACAGAAAATGTGGAGAGGAATCCCCACCAGGGTGCCCAGGAGGAAATGGAACTGTGTGACATGTTCCCAGAAAGAACTCGAGGGAATATTTCCACCCAGACAGAATTCAGCAACAGTGGTTGCGATGCACAAAGAGAACAGGGGAATCCCCTAGAAAAGAGCAAGAGTGAATCCACTCAATGTAGGGAAGGTATCGAGGATATGAACAAAAGTGAAGTAGACCTGGGGAAGAAAAAGCACCAATGCTGCAAATGTGGGGAAAGAAGCTTCAGCAAAGCAGAACTTGCTGAACACCAGAGACTCCATTCAGGAGAAAAGCCCTATAAATGCCTGGATTGTGGAAAAAGCTTCAATTGGAGTTCAGCCCTTGATATCCATCAGATAATCCACATGGGGGAGAAGCCCCATAAATGTCTTGAGTGTGGGGAAAGCTTCAGTCAGAGCTCAGACCTTGGTATCCATCAGAGAATCCACACAGGAGAGAAACACTATAAATGTCTTGAGTGTGGGAAAAGCTTCAATCAGAGCTCAAACCTTCACAAGCATCAGAGAATCCACACGGGAGAGAAGCCCTATAAATGTCTTGAGTGTGGGAAAAGCTTCAGATGGAGCTCAGCCCTTAATAAACATTATAGAACCCACACGGGGGAGAAGCCTCATAAATGTCTTGAGTGTGGGAAAAGCTTCACTCAGAGCTCAAACCTTCATAAGCATCAGAGAATCCACACGGGAGAGAAGCCCTATAAATGTCTTGAGTGTGGGAAAAGCTTCAGATGGAGCTCAGCCCTTAATAAACATTATAGAACCCACACGGGGGAGAAGCCTCATAAATGTCTTGAGTGTGGGAAAAGCTTCACTCAGAGCTCAAACCTTCATAAGCATCAGAGAATCCACACGGGAGAGAAGCCCTATAAATGTCTTGAGTGTGGGAAAAGCTTCAGATGGAGCTCAGCCCTTAATAAACATTATAGAACCCACACGGGGGAGAAGCCTCATAAATGTCTTGAGTGTGGGAAAAGCTTCACTCAGAGCTCAAACCTTCATAGCCATCAGAGAATCCACACGGGAGAGAAGCCCTATAAATGTCTTGAGTGTGGGAAAAGCTTCAGATGGAGCTCAGCCCTTAATAAACATTATAGAATCCAGACGGGGGAGAAGTCCCATAAATGTCTTGAGTGTGGGAAAAGCTTCAGTTGGAGCTCAGCCCTTCATAGCCATCGGAGAGTCCACACAGGAGAGAAACCCTATCAATGTCTTGAGTGTGGGAAAAGCTTCAGTCAGAGCTCAGCGCTTCATAGCCATCATAGAATCCACACGGGGGAGAAGCCCTATACATGTCTTGAGTGTGGGGAAAGCTTCAGTCGGAGCTCAAACCTTCACATCCATCAGAGAGTCCACACAGGAGAGAAGCCCTATAAATGTCTTGAGTGTGGGAAAAGCTTCCGTCAGAGCTCAATCCTTCGTAGCCATCAGACAGTCCACACAGGAGAGAAGCCCCATAAATGTCTTGAGTGTGGGAAGAGCTTCGGAATGAGCTCAGAACTTAGTAGGCATCGGAGAATCCACACAGGAGAGAAGCCCTATAAATGTCTTGCGTGTGGGGAAAGCTTCAGTCTGAGCTCAAAACTTCATAGCCATCGGAGAGTCCACATGGGAGAGAAGCCCCATCAGTGTCTTGAGTGTGGGGAAAGCTTCAGTCTGAGCTCAAAACTTCATACCCATCAGAGAGTCCATATGGGAGAGAAGCCCCATAAATGTCTTGAGTGTGGGAAAAGCTTCAGTCAGAGCTCAAACCTTCGTATCCATAAGAGCATCCACACGGGAGAGAAGCCCTATAAATGTCTTGAGTGTGGGAAAAGCTTCAGTCAGAGCTCAAAACTTCGTAGCCATCAGACAGTCCACACAGGAGAGAAGCCCCATAAATGTCTGGAGTGTGGGAAAAGCTTCAGAACGAGCTCAGATCTTAGTAGGCATCAGAGAATCCACACAGGAGAAAAGCCTCATAAATGTCTTGAGTGTGGGAAAAGGTTCAGAACCAGCTCAAAATTTCATAGTCATCAGAGAATACACAGAGGAGAGAAGCCCTATAAATGTCTTGAGTGTGGGAAAAGCTTCAGTCGGAGCTCAATCCTTCATAGCCATCATAGAATCCACACGGGAGAGAAGCCCCATAAATGTCTTGAGTGTGGGAAAAGCTTCAGTCAGAGCTCAAACCTTCGTAGCCATCAGAGGGTCCACACGGGAGAGAAGCCCCATAAATGTCTGGAGTGTGGGAAAAGCTTTGGTCAGAGCTCACACCTTGGTAGGCATCAGAGAGTCCACATAGGAGAGACTCCTTCTAAAGGCTATAGTGGAGAAAGCCTCAGTCATGACTCAAACCTTAATACTCATCACCAAATCCACACCAGAGAATAGTCCCATAAAGACCTTTAGTGTTGAAAAAGCATCAGTTGAAGTTCACACCTGAATATCCACCAGAGAATTCACACTGCTTAGAAGCCCTGTTAATACCCAGAATGTGGGCAAAGCTTCTTTATACAGTTTAAGCCCAAATAAATATCAGAGCATTCATACAGAAGAGAATCCCTATGAATGCCTCGAGTGTGGGAAAACCTTCCACTGGAGCTCAGACCTTTATTTCCACCAGAGAAATCACACTACAATGAAGCCCCACAGAAACAGTGAAAATGACAAATCCCTCCCAATGTCCCTTTATTGTACAACAGGGACACATAAGAACATAAAAACATAAGTAGTTCCATACTGGGTCAGACCTATGTTCCATCAAACCCAGCATCCTGTCTCCGACAGTGGTCAGCTACAGTAGCTAGAGAGAAGTCAACTACAGGTCACTGATGTGCGACCCATCTTCTGTTAACCACTACCGATAGCCAGGGAATGAACAGCCTTGTCTGTTGTTTCAGCCTAGTCTGTTAATGAGGTATCTACATAATTACTGTCTAGGAACCCAGTTTGACTAGTAGTACCAAGGATCTTTGTTTTTCTAAGAAAAACTAAATCTTTGTTTTAATTTTGGTGGGAGAGGGTAGGAGTGCGAGACAGTTTGATAATGTGGTTTCCCTGCCTGCCTCCCTACTCATTTCCCCCCCCCAGGGATGTCTGGCTTGGGAGTGGGGGGTACCCACTATCTTCTTGTGGAGTGAGGGATCTCCTGAGAGGGGAGATGTTGTGGGGGCAGCTGTGGAACCAATTGGGATCATGTTGAGCACCGGGAGGAATGGTAGGGGAGGACACCCTATAACGTTTGGCGCCACACCCAGTGCTCCTGTAAGCGGACACTGGGGCAGACACCTGGGTGGTTGTTACAGCTATAAAGCCCTAAGGAGCTTGGGCCTCAGGTATCTGAGAGACTGTCTCCTCCCTCCTGTCCTGTCACGGCCCCTGAGATCAGCCAGGAGCGCTCTCTTGCTGGGACCATCTGCCTGTGAAATTTCTGTAAAAGTACAGAGCGAGATGTTCTCGGTGTCTGCCCCACAATTATGGAACTCTCTTCCCTTGGAGGTTTGTCTAAGCCTGAGCCTATTCATCTCCTGGAAACAATGTAAGACCTTTCTGTTTGCTCAGGCATTTTGCAGGTAGGGTTAGAATGGGGGGGTGGGGAGTGTAGATGTTTTTATTTATTATAAGCTACTCTGAGCCTTGATGGGAAAGGTGTCATATAAACTAAAAAATTTCTGCTCTTCTCCCTTAAGGACTCAGAGCAGCTTACATAAAATTACCCTCTTCCACAGAGGGGTCAGGACATAGCCCCCTAGCTACCAGTCCCCGCTAGTACCTGCAAAGGAAGAGGATTGGGGCTAAAAGATCAAGACAAAGTGTGGGTGCACGGAGCCTAAGTTGTAAGTGAGCACAGTATGCGAAGCCATACAACAACTTCACTACTTACATGGTGTAGAAGTTAATGTAGGAGCCTTAACATACAATTTCCAGATTTGTTAAAGTTTGCTTAATGTGAAACTGCATCAACTACACTTGTAAAACTGTAGGTTTTTGATTGTCTAATATAGTTCATTTATTCATACATCAAGCAAAAACATTCAAGTGCAAATGCTCACTACTGTGACAAAGGAAAGAAAGCAATTGCAAGTCAAAGATAATTAAAAGATAAGTCCTCTAATAAAAAAATTGCTTTGCATTATGGCCCATGAAAGGCGCTGAATTGCCTGTTGATTTTTCTAAATCAGCACTGAATTTATTTGCCAGTTCCTCCTGCTTATTGTGAAACTCAATCATCCTCTGTTGTCCCCTTTTAATTTCATTGCTCACCTCAACCCAGTGTCTTTTATTTTCAGCAGACAGACTCATTATGAAATCCATTTCCTCCCTATGCAATTCTATTCTAGAATTTTCCTCTGCTGTGAGAATTTCTGCCTCACGTTCCATCAAATCCTCTATGGCTCGGTGTAGACGATGACTGCGTCACCCAGCTTCCTTCATAAGCTTTTCTGCAATTTCCGCCTCCTATTCCTTCTTCTTTCTCTGCCCCTTTCGGCTACAGTTAAAGGGCGCCGAGGTAGAAGTGGGGGCCTTGAGTTTTGATTTGGCTGTTTCTCAAGTACTCTGTAGCTTCTGCCGTGACGAGACAGAGAAAAAAGAAATTACTAATCCCCCGCACCCTCCACCCAACCCCGAGCAGAGACAGAGCGCACATACCCCAAATTTTGAGGGGATGGAGCAGGATCATTGCCAGCTTCATCCCCAAGGCGCGTGTCAGGCAAGTGTGCTGCAGTGACTCTGGGGACACCTCCCCCCATGGCACTGCATGGCTGCATGCACACGCGTGTGCGCACACACACAGCACCCTTCCCCCCATTTCCAGATTTCATGGGGGGTTGTGACGCATTCTTAGAGGAGTGTGTGTTCTGTGTGTACCTGGTCTTGCTCAATATCAGCAGCGATTTGGGTGTGCTCGATCTGGACAAATTTGAATTTAGCAGGGATGGGGAACCAATGAGTGCAGCAAGATGGATAGTCACATTGTGTCCACTCTAAGAAATGCTGTTCTCTATGGCCGGTGCGGTGCCTCCTGTGACATTTTGCTATTGACCATGAAGACATTGTCACAGGTAGCATTTCCTCACAGACTAAGCCCTCTGTTATATATTGCTACCACACAGTAGCAAGTCCTCCCGGGTAGCATTTACTCACACCTTAGTCTGTGAAAAATTACTAACTGGATGCAAAATGTCGCAGCAGGCAATTTCTCACCCTACACCTGAAAGAGGAAGTTGCAGGTGCTATTTGCATAAACACGCCCTGCAACTGCTTAGATGCATCAGGGTCCACACAAGTCCCCAAAGCACCCATCTGGTGGATAGAAAGCATCTGTGCTGAACTTTGTTGTTTTTTGCGATGCTAAAGGGGGGCTAATAGGGGCTGTAAAAACATGTCAATCTTTATACAGTACACTTACACGTGTTTGGGCTGTAAAACACCCAAATTTTGTTGCATTTAAAGAGGCGCTCAATTAGGGTTTGCCAGCTATGTAAATGTTTTTGGGACGCTTATGAGAAATACATGTTGCAGGGCCCTACATTGGAGTCTTAGGCAGGTGCCCTGCAACATGTATTTTTCATAAGTGTTCCTTAAACATTTGCATCGGTGGCAACCCTACCCTCAATAGGGCACCCAGAAGAGCTGGTGGCGGCGTTATCCTTCAGATCCACGCAGTCTCCTACACGAGCTCAGTCTTGCAACGCAAGCAGCACGGAGCTAGAGTCAGGAAGGGCGGGACAGCGCCTCCCCCAGGAAGACCATTCAGCTGCAGAGTTCCCAGCCCCGCGGGACTCCTAGCTGCAAGAAGAACTCCTGGTTCCTGCTAATCAGCTGTCCAGAGGGGAAGCAGCAGCGCCCCTTCTCCCAGCCCCAGGCAAGTCCACTCGTGGTGCAGCTGAGATGGTGGCAAAAGGATTCAAGAGTCTCCCCTGAGCTGGGGGCTTGCGGGGGGCACCATCCTCCCTCCCTCCTGGTGCATTTTCCCACCCTCTGAACTTGCTACCCTAGGCATCTGCCTCTCCACCTGTAGCATGAAAAACTGGTAGCTTGTGAAAACCGGCTCAGGGAAGCCATTAGAAACCAGGAGTGACGCCAGTGTTGGAGCCCTCCCCTGGGCCAGGTAATTGCTGCAGCAGCTGCCACCTTCCCTGTGGGGAGCTCAAATACTCAGCGTTCTCTTCCCCCCCCCCTTCCTGTAGCTCTTGTCCAGCTTCCCTGGCTCCTCACAGACTAGAGTTCCCACCTATGCAATTTTTAAAGTAACACTTATGGAAAAAAAACCTACCAACAAACAGATAACACTTACAGGGTATGGGGAGAGGTTCAGGCAGCTCCAGTGTGGAGAAACATCCCTGTTAAATTAGGGAAACTATCTGAGATAATGGAAAGCTGTGTCCACTGGGGTAAGGGAAAAGGTATCATTGGGGCCGCCTTTTTGCGAGATTTTAAGCTCACAATAAATTTGACTAATGGGATATTGTGGCAGCTCCCGGGACGTCCCCCTGAAATTTCAGCCATTCACCGCTGCGCAGCCCTTAAGTCTCTCCCCATTCTTCCCTTGATCAATGGACTCAGGAAGTTCCCCGAGTGTGAATTAGGGACAAGGCAGAGTGTAGAAAGGTGGTAGATTTGGTGCTCATTGAAGGAGAGGATCCCCCTCCCCAAAGGCAATACAAATATCCCACTGAGGCAGAAGAAGGAATACAGGTTACCATAGACAGCTTGTTGGCACAAGGAATCATAGTGCCAGTGCAGTCTATTTGTAATGCACCCATCTGGTCAGTTCTCAAGGCAAACGGGGTGACTTACAGAATGACTGTGAACTATCGAGCACTGAATTCAGTCACTCCTCCTTTTGTCCCTGTGGTAGCTAAGTACAATGAGATTATGGCAGCAGTATCTGCGAGATCCCACTGGTACTTTGTCATAGACCTTGCGAATGCCTTTTTGACCATTCCTTTAGACCCTGCCTGTTGGTACAAATTTGCCTTTACCTACAAAAATCAGCAATACACTCTTACTAGAACACCCTAAGACTTTCATTCCTCCCCCAGCATTTGCCACTCAGAAGTATTAAAGATTATTATTATAATTATAAGCATTTATATAGTACCAGCGGTGTACCTGGCACTTTACAAAAAACAAGATAGACATGGTCCCTGCCCGAGAGCTTACAATCTAAAGACGGGGCAGGGAGGGCAGGGAAGGGGGAACAGAGGGAGAGACAAGGGATATGATATTCATGAGGATTCGAGAGCTCAGGTACACATCCTTGGCTTGGTTACAGTAAATTATGAGTTTATAGGTAACAGGTGGGGGATAATCCTGGGTGGGGATGATAAGCAGGAGTTAGGAAGGGCAGAGCGGAAGAGGTGCGTTTTGAGGAGGGACTTGAAGGTGTGGAGGGTTGGGGCAAGGTGGATGAGGGCAGGGAGGGAGTTCCATGTGTGCGGGGCAGCAAGGGAGAAGGGACAAAGACAGTTGGGGGAGCAGGGGAGGCGTGGGAGGGTGAGGGAGGGGATAGAAAAGGAGTGGAGTGGTCGAACAGGAGTTCGGAGGGAGATCAGGGCAGAGCGGTAAGGGGGAGAGAGGTTGTGAAGGGTTTTATAAGTGCAGGCACAGAGCTTGTACAGAATACACTCAGGAAGAGGGAGCCAGTGGGGAGAGGAGAGGCTGCACATGGTCAAAGCAACGGGCTAGGTGAATGATCCTGGCAGCACTGAAATTACAAGGGCAGTTGCCTTTTTTTGCATATAGGGCAAAGGGAAAAGGGGCTAGGAATTTGTTAAATCTACCAAAGCTATGAACCTCATTTGCTAAGGCAGGGGGAGATTGCTAAATATTAAGTTCTATTGTACCATTTGATTAACAGCATTCAATATGGTACTGTTGTTTGTATATGTATTTTTTTCAGATGTTACCTTCTTATGTTCCTTTTATATTATATTTTATTTATATTTGTCAAGGCTGCAAGGCCAGTACAATAAATAATAAATTCAAATTCAAATCCTGGCAGCAGAGTTTTGAACAGAGATGAGGGAAGAAAGGTGAGAGCAGGGAAGGCCAGCAAGGAGAAGGTTACAATAGTCAAGGCGTGAGATGACTAGGGCATGAATGAGAGTTTTGGCAGAGGAGACAGATAGAAGAGGGCAGATCTTAGCAATATTGTGGAGGGAGAAACAGCAGGATTTGGCAACGAAGTCAATATAGGGTTTGAAGGTAAGGTGTGAGTCGAAGATGAAGCCCAAGCTACAGGCTTGGGGGACGGAGGATGGAGACCCTGTCTATGGCAATTGACAGGGAAGAGGGAGAGGAAGGATTGGGAGGGAAGATAAGGAAATCAGTTTTCACCATGTTCAGTTTGAGTTGGCGTTGAGACATCCAGGCGGAGATATCAGAGAGACCGTTGGTGAGATGAGCTTGAGCAGAGGGGGAGAGGGAAGGAGTGAAGAGAGAGAGTTGAGTGTTGTCAGCGTATAGGTGGTATTGGAAACAGTGGGAGGCAATGAGTTTGCTTAGGGAATGGGTGTAGATAGAGAAGAGGAGAGGCCCAAGGACAGAGCCTTGGGGAACCCTGACCGAGAGGGGACAGGAGGAGGAGGGGGAGGAGTTAGGAAGAGATACATTGAAGGAGTGGTCAGAAAGGTAGGAAGAGAACCAGTCGAGGACAGAGTCCCGGAATCCATGGGAGTGAAGCGATTCAAGCAGGAGTGAGTGGTCAACAGTGTCAAAGGCAGCAGAGAGATCAAGGAGGACAATAATAAAGGTGGTTGGATTTAGCCACAAGAAGATCATTGGTGATCTTAGCAAGAGCAGTTTCAGTGGAACAAAGGGGGCGGAAGTCAGATTGGAGGGGCTCAAGGCAGGAGTTGGTGGAGAGGAGGGGTGTGTTTAAAGGCAGAGGGGAAGGAGCCAGTAGAAAGGGAGAGGTTGATGATGTGCAGGAGGGGAGGGGCGATGGTAGAAACCATGGTGGTCAGGAGGCAAGTGGAGGGGTTGTAGGAGGAGAGCAGGGAAGAATTTCCTCAAGGGAGGTGGGAGGGAAGGAGGACAGGAGAGAGGTGAGGGGGGAGTAGTAGTAGGAGAGTACTTGGAAGAGATTTCCAGGTGGATCTTGTCAATCTTAGAGGTGAAAAAAAGAGCAAGATCATGATCAGAGAGAGAAGAGGGAGGAGGAGGACGGGGGGGGGGTTTAAAAAGGGAGTCAAAGGTGGAAAAAAGGTAGCAAGGGTCCCGGGAGCAGAACTCAATGTGGGAGGCATAGTACTGCTGTCTAGCGAGGGAGACAGCAGAATTATTAAGTAATGAGAGGCAGAATTTGAAGTGGAGGAAGTCAGTATAGTAGTGGGATTTGCGCCAGAGGCATTCAGTAGCCCGGGTGCAGGAGCAGAGATGGCGAATGGTGGGAGTGAGTCAAGGGTGAGGGTTACAGGAATGAGCTGGGTGGGAGGGGAGCAAGGGAGTCGAGGGTGGAGGCAAGAGAGGAGTTGAAGGTGGAGATGGCAGAATCGGGGGAGGAGAAGGAGAAGATTGAGAGGAGAAAAGGAGAGAGGGAGGAGGCAAAGTCCTGGAGCACAATGGCCTGCAGATCATGGAAGGGATGGGGAGATGGAGAAGAGAAGGGGGAGCAGTGGGAGAGGTTGATGGAGGCAAGGAAATGGTCCGATATGGGATGGGGCTCAAAGGAGAGATCGGAGGCAGAACAGTTCCTAGAGAACATGAGATCAAGAGAGTGACCATCAGTGTGGGTGGGGGAACTAGTCCAGAGGTGGAGATTAAAGGAGGAGGCTAAGGAGAGGAAGCGAGCGATGCAAGGTTGAGAGGGTGCATCAATATGAATATTGATGCCGGCAAGGACGAGTGTGGGGATGTCATCAGAAAGGAATAAGGTGAGCCAGGAGTTGAACTCGGAGAGAAAGGAGGAGAGGGATCCAGGTGTGTGTGCGGTAGATGACAGCAACACGGAGGTGGAGAGGGGAGTAGAGGCATTTGGAGTGAGCCTCAAAAGAGGGGAAGGAGAGGGGGGAGGGGTCAAAACTAGCAAGAAGAGGCAAGGAGGAGGCCTACCCCACCACCCCGGCCTTCGGAGCGGGGCTGATGGGAGAAGGAGAGACCTCCAAAAGAGAGGGTGGCAGGGATGACAGAGTCGGTGGGGGAGATCCAGGTTTCAGTAAGGGTGAGAAGGTGAAGGGAGCGAGAGAAGAAAAGATTATGGATATAGGGGGCTTTATTAGCAGAGGAGTGACAGTTCCAGAGAGAACAGGAGAATCACTGGGTTAGCCAAAGGTCAGTGTCAGGACGCTACCGAGGATCCTTCCCCAGAGCACCCTCTAGCCCCTGTCACTACTAGAATTTGCTCCCCAGGAGCAGGGGCTACCATATTAGACTTGGGTCCATTATAGCAGAGTGACAGGAGAACAGAGGACTTAGCAGTAAAGGGAAAAGACCCCCACTGGGAGATTCACAATTATCAGAGACCAAGAGGTTTGGTGGGCTATTGATCTCGGGGGGAGTACACATTGGATAGTCCCCAGTAAGCTACAGGGGGATGTGATACAGTTAATTCATGAGCAAAGACACAGAGGTAAGCAAGACACTTTGGATCGGGTTAGATACCGGGTGGTCGCCCCATGTGAAGGCCGATGTGCATCAGTGGTGTAATAATTTTCTGGCATGTGCAATGGTAAATGCAGATCACCAGACAGTTAAAGACCTGATCCAACACCAGTGCATTGAGGGCGCTTGGACCAGGGTACAAATAGATTACATAGCACCCCTCCTCACCACAAGGGGAAACAAATATTGTTTTGTCTTGGTGGATGCCTTCCACAAATGAGTGGAAGCATTGCCTTGCAAAACTAATACGCCTGCGGTGACTGCTAAGATGCTTTTTAACATTGTCCTTTCAAGATGGGGGATGCCCCGTACTATAAATTCGGACATGGGGTCCCACTTTGTAGGAGAAGTAATGCAGGAGTTATGCCGGGCTTTGGGAATTAAGCAGAGATTTCACATAGCAGGGCACCCGGCCTCCTCTGGGCTAGTAGAGCGAACCAACAGGACTTTTAAGGAGGCCCTGAGAAAGCAAGTCAGTTCAACAGGCAAAGATTGGGATGAAAGGCTCCCAATCATCTTGATGGCCTTGAGAGGGTCAAAGGCTGTTCATGGCTATACTCCTTTTGAGGTGATGACAGAGAGAAAAATGCAAATGCCTGAGTCCTGGTGGCTGGGAACTGAACTACCCAGTTCCTGGGAGAATAAAACAGTCTCAGATGAGTGGATCAGGACCTTGGTAGAAGAAATAACCAAAATTCATAGACAAACTGCTATTTGTCTGGGGGTAAGTGGTTGGGTTGGGTGAAGAAGCTCACTGTTTGGGAAATCGGGCAGCTGGTTATGTATCAAAGGTTTTCAGTAAAGGAACATTCTTTGACCCACAAGTGGAAGAGTCCAGGGCAAATTGTGAACAGATTTAGTCCTGCTGTGTATTGAACAGAAATTCCGGAGAGAAAGAGAGGACAGCCTTGGGGAAAATATTTTCACAGTTCCCAACTCAAGGACTGGAAGGACAAGTCGCCAGATTCTCCTGACTGTCTGTAGCAGAAGACTCACAAAGGTGAATCGCTGGGCCTTGCTAACCCGCCAGTAGGAGTCCTCTCTCCGCAGCAGCATGACTAGGAGAATAGGAGCAAGAGGGCTCAGGAGGCAAGTACTCCATCCTATGGCACAGCCCCAAAATGGCGTTTCAGTTAGTCCAGTCTTGAGGTTGGCAGCACGGGCTGGGGCCAACATTGTCCAGCACACCTTTCAATTTATATTTTGTTATAGTGAGTCCGGGGTCCACATCAGTCTCTGATGGACGTGGCCAGATGGCAAGCAACAGGGGGAGTTAGAGAAAAATTAGTAATTAAATTGTACGGGAACAGTTCCTCCAAATGGGAAGTGTACATGAGGGAAGATCCCCATGTGATTCAGTTCAGGGCTGGTCGGGATGGGATCCACGGGCATCCTGGGCACAGATATCCTGTACTATATGGGAACAGTTTACCCACTACCCCCATCCGGAGGAGGATGTGAAGCCAAAGAGAAAAGACTCCAGCCTCTGGGTATGGTGCGAGCTGCTACCTGGAGCCACAAACCCCAGCGTGTTCAGAGACACAAAATTCAGGGACCTGTGGCATTGTAAAAATCTCCACTGCCGCTTGGACTGTTGGAGTTTCCTTTCACATCGCGGTGGTAGCAGGTACTGAAAGCCCCAGAGACCTGGGAGATGAACTTTTAATTACCCTTACCTCCCCGGACGGAAGCACGGCTTCCCGAACTATGGTTAATTGGGAGCCACAGGGATGGGAAATTAAGGGTAATGAATTATACAAATCAGATCCACCTGAATGGGTTATTCCCCTCGCAGGGATGCATTGTGATACATTTAAGCTGGGAATTAGGCTCAGTTACTATGGCCATGTTTCCTTTCATGGAAATAAGATATTGGCAGGGGGTTAGAAATTGGAATTTGGAAATGGGGCCCAAAACCCTGTAGAGATTCACCCTTTGATTGAGCATGCAGAATCTCTTCAGAAATTAACAGCCCCGGTCATGGGCTCGCATGTACTCAAACTAGACCAGCCTGTGAAGATATTATTGAATCCTCAGGTGTCCCTGAAGGAAATCCAGGTTGATCCAACCGGCATGAATTTCCCAAGTGTGCCCCTTTTCTTAAAGTGGGAGGAATAGGGTGGTTCAAGTGGGTTTCCATGTGGCAAAGCTTGACCACCAGAACTAAGAATAAGCGTGGGTTAACGGATTGGTTGGGGCCGATAGGGGCGGGAGCCTCATTGATCGACGCAGCTAATATTGAGGTATTAATGAACAAAGTATTCTATGCCACCAAGGATATGGGGAAATGGAGTGCTCCCCTTACCAGGTCATTTGCTCACTTAGCAGAGGGGCAGATAGCCGTCAGTAAGATTCTGCCCACATGGGAAATGATCCTGGAAAAATATTAACTGCTCTTTCTTTCAGGAATAGAATCGCTGCAAAATAATGTCTCATTGGCGTTGGCTTGTGACCAAGCACAATGTTTTGCCCAAAGTGTAACCATGGGGATGATTTGGCAAGCTAAAATGGGACATATCCCCATCAAATTTATTATTTATTTATTATTAAAATGTATATGCCACCTCCTCCTGCTACAAGCATCTTGGGGCAGCTAACAATATTTTAAAACACATAACTAAAAATACAATTAAAAACAACCTAAAACCCCCAGATTAAAATAACCCATACCCAAACCCTCCCTAACCCAACCCATCTCCCCACCCACTACCCATCTCCCCCACCCCTACCCACTCCCTTCCCCGAAGGCTTGGACGAACAGCCAGGGCTTACAGGCCCAGTGGAAGGCCAGCAGACTTGGGGCCAGTCGAGCTTCCTCCAGGAGGGAGTTCCACAGTTGCAGTGCGACCACCAAGAACGCCCTCTCCATTGTGGCCCCCCAGCTAACCCGGAGGACCTCCAAGAAGGCACCCCTGGTGGACTGCAAAGATCGCCCCAGGTCCCGAGGATAGGAGGGTTCTAAGCCATATAGGGCTTTAAAGGTTAAAACCAGCACCTTGAATCGGGCTCGGAACGCTATAGGCAACCAGTGCAAAGCTTGGAGTACTGGTGTTATGTGCTCCCTATGGCCCGTCCATGTCAGAAGACGGGCCGCCGCATTCTGCACCAGTTGCAGCTTCTGAACCGACAGCAGGGGCAGCCCCATGTAGAGCACGTTGCAATAATCCAGCTTCGAGGTGATGAACGCATGGATGAGGGTGGCTAAGTCGGAGTCCAAAACATATGGCAGGAGCCTCCGCACAAGATGTAGCTGGTGAATGGCTCCCTTCGCCACCACCTCTACCTGGCAATCCAGCTGAAGGCTGGGGTCCAACAGGACTCCCAGCCTCTGGACCCGGGGAGTCAGTGGGGGGCAGACCCTCTCAATGAGGGGAGCCATCACCCCCACCGCCTCCATCTTATTGGAATTTAGCCTGAGTCTGCTCCACCGCATCCAGTCAGTCACTGCCTCCAGGCACCAGGAAAGCACTGAGACTGCAGGGCCTGGGTCAGTTGAAAAAGAGAGTTATAGCTGGGTGTTATCAGCATATTGGTGGCAACACACACCAAACCGTCTCACAACCTCCCTCAGGGGTTGCATATAGATGTTAAACAATAATGGAGACAAAATAGAACCTTGTGGTACGCAGCAAGAGAGGTCCCAGGGGCTAGATGTTTCAGCCCCCAACACCACCTGCTGTTCCTTCCTGAGAGGAATGAGTGGAATCATCCAAGGAACGTCCCGTCCACCCCCCCGGCCCCCCCAGGGACCACAATCATCTCAGCAATAACCCATGGTCTACTGTACCAAAAGCAGCTGAGAGATCTAACAGGACGAGTAGTGTTGAACGCCCTGAGTCCATCTCTCGGCGGAGGTCGCCCACCAAGGACATCAACGCAGTCTCAGTGCCATACCTTGGGCAAAACCCCAATTGAAAAGGTCTAGAAAACTGATGCCATCCAGGTGACCACGGAGCTGCTGGGCTACAACCCGTTCAATAACCTTCCCTAAAAAGGGAAGGTTAGAGACAGGCCGGTAACTGGCCGGTGCGTCAACGTCCAAAGATGGTTTCTTTAACAAGGGCCGCACAACTGCCTCCTTGAGGCAGTCCGGCACCCTGCCCTCCTGAAGGGAGGCATTGATCACCCCTGCCAGCCCCAGGCCCAAGGTCTCTCTGGAGGCTTTCACCAACCAGGACGGGCATGGGTCTAATTCGCAAAAGGTGGCCCTAACGGACCCCAGGACACTCATGGTATTGAATTGGTGAATTTAATTAGAGCTAAGTTAACAAAAGGAGAAAACGAACTCCAAGATTGGTGGAAACTGGTCAGTGTGAGTTATGACTCCATACAGGACCAGCTAAAATGGTTTGTGATAACTTCCACAGCTGCGGAAGCGCTGATGGTATAGCCAGTTGTCCTGCTGGGCTGGCAAATTAGCCAGGATCAAGTTTTGTATTCCTGGAACCCCAATCGATTCGCTTTTCCCTGGGAGGGTGGGTTTAAAACTGTAAATACTAGGGGGGTGAGCATAGAGAAGGGTTAGGGTTTATTTGTTTTGATAAGAATTAGAAATTCATGATTCCTGTTTTTCAACCTGTCCCTGGTAATGATTTTGTGTGTGCTTTTACTATTAAGAATGAGAACAAATCAGTAATAGTTTATGTAGGAAAAGGATGTGTATGTGTTAGAACTAAGAGTGATTATGTGATTATTAATAAGAATATTCAACCAATGATTCCCTTGTTTAATAGATGTTTTTGTAGTGTTGTTAAGATAATTGGGTGTGTTTTTAAATATGTAACTCCGGTCTGGACTGTCCAACACGTGAGGCTTTCCCCCTCCCTCTACCAATCCATTTACCCAGTCTCTTAGGAATGGGGCTATCCCTTCTTAAGGCCCTGTTCTCTCACCCCTCTTTAAAACAAGAACTACAGAAAGTGCAAGCTTCTGGAGAAACCACCTCCCTTGTAATACAACATCATATTCAGGCCATTTCCAAAATTACAGCAGATATAAAGGTGACAGGCCATCATGCCTGGTACGAGACATTGCTTGGCTGGAGCTCTCAGGTGACAGGTGTGTTTAATTTAATGTTCCACCCAATCGTGTTATTATTATTATTAACAAACATTTATATAGCGCCAGCAGTGTACCTGGCACTTTCCAAAGTAATAAAATAGACACGGTCCCTGCCCCTAGGGCTTACAATCTGAGAGTGTTGATCATTATCTTCCAGATTGGGCTCGTGTTTTGCATGTTAGGGTTGATATGGTGGATCAAGCGAAAGATGGCAAGGCTCAGCGTCGAGACAAGACACCGGAAGCGTTGAATATATGGGGGCAGTGGCCATTATTGTTATTATTATTATTATTATAAACATTTATATAGTGCCAGCCATGTGCCTGGCGCTGTACAGAACATAGAAATAGCCACGCCCCCAACAGGGATAATTGTTAGGAACGATACCATTCCCCCCCCCAAAAAAAGACACCCCCCCTCTTGGCAACACTCCATGAGACACATGTCAAATGATACAGGGGAGCAGAGGGGGGGAAAGGAAAAAGAATGAAAACGCCCGATGCAAAACCCATCTAGTCAGAAGGAATAAGAATGAAACAAGGGAGGCTCCCGGGTAAACAATGGAGCAGCCAAAAACAGGTGGCCTCCCTCTTTAAGATGAGACCTCACCAGCCACCTGAGACTCTGGGAAAGCAATAGATCAATTGTTTATATGAATTTTCTTTGGCTCTTGTATTCATCCTGCCATGCCCCCCCAGTGAATTCCTCCAAAGCTTTGTTCCCTCTGGTTCATCCTGCCACGCCCCCCATTGAATTCCTCCAAAGCTTTGTTCCCTCTGGTTCATCC
>QEPC01007661.1:79344-95557 GCA_003113815.1 Sphenodon punctatus | reverse complement strand
GAGTTGGTCCAAAGGTGGAGGTTGAAGGAGGAGGCTAGGGAGAGGAAGCGAGAGACTGAGGGCTGAGATGGGTCATCAACATGAATGTTGAAGTCACCAAGGATGAGAGTGGGGATATCAACAGAGAGGAAGAAAGTGAGCCAGGACTCAAAGTCAGAAAGAAAGGAAGAGAGGACCAGGGGGACGGTAGACGACAGCAACACGTAGATGGAGGGGGGAGTAGAGGCGCACGGAGTGAGCCTCAAAAGTTATGGAAGGAGAGAGAGGGGGGAGGAGAAATTGGTTGTCTGCCCTCCCCGCAGACTCCTGCCAGCTGCAACCAATCCAAGCACGTGCACCGGAGACTTCACATCCACGTGAATGTAATTTATCCCTTGTCTTTCCCTGTGTCCCCTCCCCTTGTCTCCCCCCTCCGTATCTATTAGATTGTAAGCCGTAGGCTACTAGGCAGGGACCACGTCTATCTTATTGTTCTGTAAAGCACCAGGTACACAGCTGGCACTATACAAATGCTTATAATAATAATAATAATAATAATAATAAATTATATAATATTATCAGCAAAAGCTTTGTAACAGTTAGAGCTATGTAGCAATGGAACAAGCTGCCTCAGGAGGTTGTAGGCAATAGAGACAAAATACTATCAGCATCTTTTACTCTTCCCACCTTGGGCGTATTTAGTCGTTGCCGCTTTTTCACGGACTTCAAAGGTCCGGGATTGAAGAACTCCCACGGGAGGGGTGGGGGGGATTCAGGCACTCACTCCCTCACTGGAAGTCACCCAAGCACCATTGGAAATAGTGGCGCCGTGCAACTCCCTCACATTTCCAGACCCAGACTCATAAAATCCCGGTTAGCCGAGGCCTTACAAGTCCGGGTCCCAACACGTGTGGGAGTCGTGTGGTGCTGCTGTTTACAATGGCACTCGGGCAACTTCCATGGGTGTCTGTGTGCGTGTTGTGTGCGTGCGTGTGAGCATCTAAATCCCCCCCAATGGGAGTTTGCCGACCCCAGACCTTTGAAGTCCAGGGAAAAGCGGCAACGTCTAAACTCACCTAAGGTGGGAAGAGGAAGAGCTGCTGATAGTAAGTAAACATAAAGCTTCCTGTCTACAGTTACAGGAAATGACTCCTTTCTGTAATGGCTTGTGAAACCCATTTCCAAACTGAGTCCTTTGTTCTTTGCATCTAGTAGACGAGCTCTGAATTTCTGTTCCCAGGCTCGCCGCCGTTTAAGGGTGTTGCATAGGTTTCCTCTTCAGACAAGGGCTGTGGGCTCACCACAGACAACAGACCTCCGAGGGGGGAGAGCGTTTGCGGAGGCAGGTCCCCTGTCAGTTTGCTGCCTACTGTGAGTTCTTTGAGGGGACTGGTGAACCCAAGAGTCTGTCTGTTTATTGCCGATTGCCTGTGAACGGAGCCCTGATCAACAGCTGTGATTGATGCAAGTACCTGATTGGCCCCGCTGTACCTAGAGACTCATAAAAGCCGGAGCTGCCCCAGCGTTGTGAGTGGGCAGGGAGCCCAGCGCACAACCCGGAGTTAATCCTGCCATGGTCCGGGGAAAGATTTGATCCCGCCCACTGTAACATCTGGCTGTTGGGATAAAAGGTACCACCACTATGGGTGGCCATGCCGGGGTAAATCGGGGCCACCCGCGGTAGCGTCTTGTCTGAAAATAAAGATACCCATAGTTGAACCCGGGCCTAGCGGGAGGGATGTTCTGAATGAGGAAAGAGAAATATTTACTGTTGTCCCTTTTCAATGGGGTTCTTACTTCTGCCCACTCCCATCCACATCAGCTCTGCTTGGGGTACACGGAAGAAAAAAAGAAGGGGGTGGTGGACACTAAAAATTACCCCTATGAGCAGGCACACTATTGCAGATGAAATAACATAGGGGGAAAAAAACAGAAAAACAAACTCTATTGGAGGCTGCCACTTGCACGGATACAGAGGCTGCCTTCAATAAGCTTTACCCCAGTTAGAGTGCAGAATGGGGGTGCTGAACCTTTGGGTTTCCCCTCTCACTGCAGCTTGGTGGGGTGCTAGCTGCAGCCTCCCTGCTCAGCCTCAAAACCTGGGGAAGTGAAAAGCTGAAAGACCACAGAGAATAACCTGACGTGACAGCGGGCTGAGCTCAGCAGGCTGTGGTGTCAGGAAGGAGGAAGTGGAAATGGAGGCCAAAGCAGGGGAACTTAAAAAAGCAGCAGCAGCAGAGCCTTTGAAAGCAGCTGTCAAAAAGTGTTTGGCTGGGTGGGCCAGTGACACCCGTACAATGGAGCGGGGAGCGTTGAGCAACTGGTTTCCTTTTGCAGGCAGTGACCCGTCCAATAAGCTTTTTAGGTGCTGATACTTCAGCTTTTACCGCTCAAATCACTGAGCAGTGGTCATTAAATCCACTATAGGGTCTTTCTTCAGAAATGAACTTTGACAAATATATCTATAAAATAACACTTACAAAAATGTCTTATATGAAGCCCAAAAAAGCCCCGAAGGAGTGTCAACTTCATCTCTGGAGTGGCTCTCTAAGATGAAATAGAAAAAGCTTCTGTAAAAATTAAACAAACGCTCTTAATAGGTAAACCCCTCTCAGATTGTAAACAAAAAAGTCAATCAACAGTTCCAAACCCCCAAATAAATAAGGAGGGGGGAAATTCTTCCTTACCACTATTAGAGGAGAGTAAGGTTGACACACTGGTCAGCGATTTGAGCAAACTGATATTAATAGATATATTAATTTTCTTTTCACTAGTCTCCTTTTGGCTATTGGATTTGCCAGTGGGGTACACAGGGGAACTAGATTTCCCCGTGATAAGAGAGAGTGGGGGGGGAGTTAGTTAGTTAATTATTTGTCAACAATGGTTTTTATTGGATTCAATTGCAAGTGTTGAACATCGTGAACATTTGTTTCATTTTACTTTGTTTTTGTAGATTCAACAGCCTGGTGTCCTGAAGAAGGCCTATGGCCGAAACAGGTTAACAATATTGTTTCCCTCTTGTCTTTTCCGAGCTGAACTTTATACAGTTGGGTTTGCATGGACTTTAATATTATTATTTCACACATCGTGTGGTTGATTACTAAATAAGTTTGTTTTTATTATATTGTGTGTTTATCATTTTTCATAGTTTATAGTTTGTACACAGAAGAAAAACAAAAAGAGAGACCCCCTCATTCAAGGTAATTAGCAGGTGCAGAACTTCCCAGTCTAGGATTAAGGCTTCGTGCTGAGACTGGATCAGTTTAGTCAAGTAACACATCCAGCATTTCATTGCAATCCTGCAGACAAGCCAGTTGTCCTGGCCCACAAGGGCAAGCCCCAGAGAGGAACGATTTATTTATTTAGACTCTACCCTTCCTTTAAGGCTCAGGGCGGCTCGTCTCAGCGGAGCGCATTCAGGATTAATGTTCCAGTTACATGGCTAGAGAAATGCTCACGCTCTTCTCCCTCCCACCCTCGTGTGCACATGCATGATCCTGCTGAGCTGAGAAGAATAGCAAGGGTGTAGCTACAAGAGGGACTGCAGGGGCATATATTGATTCCATTCATCATAGCCTAGCTGTGGGCACGGATATTAGACCCCATTGGGCGACAGCTTTTCATTCACAAAGCTCTCCTTTCCCCCATAACATTCAAATGGAATTGTGTTGTCTTTCTAATTGGAGCCAGGTTCTAATCTCTTATCTGTAGCCGTAAGGACTGTGTTCAGTGTTCTCAGCTTCGGAAGAGATATACAAATGCCATATAATCTCAGTCCAATTTACCACTTCTATTAGCCATTTCCAGAGGAAACCTTAAACTAGTTCCCAGTCAGTCCTTTTCAGGGAAACATAGGGGGAATAAAATGTGCCCACAACAGTCCCCTTTCCTTCTCCTTGATTAACCAACTCCCGGGAGCCCCTGCCCCCACAGCAAGCAGCCTGTTTCCCCATAGTAACTCATTGACTCAGGATCTCCACCTTCCATCTCTAGTTCCCGTGGGTGGTTTATGTACCAATTCAAAGGCACCAGGGTGGCTTAATGCACTCCTGGGTCACCAGGTTAGCCAGGTCTCTCATCACACCCCATGTGGTCAGTCCTGAAGTCTGTGGTTACCTTGTCAGCTCCTTGTCCATCTGTTTCTTCCCAACGTCAGTTCCTGCCTCCAAACTCTAGTCTCATCTTTTTCTCCTCCAGCTGCGCTGCTCCTGAGATTCGTCTGGAGGAGCCAGAAGCAGGCGTGTGAATGGGGACTCGAGATTCACCTCCCTTGCAGAAGAAAGTCTTGAAGAATGTGGCTGCAGATGAGGCACCGTTCCAGTGGGCAGTTTGAGCAGTAAAAGTTGAAGTATCAGCACCTAAAAAGCTCATTGGATGGGTCACTTCCCGCAAAAGGAAGCCAGTTGCTCAGGGCTCCCTGCCCCATTTTTTGGTAGCCTGTAACAATGTCACTGGCCCAACCAGCCAAACACTTTTCAAGAGCTGCTTTCAAAGGCATTGCTCCTGCTTTTTCAGTTCCCCTGCCTCGGTCTCCATGTCCACGTCCCTCCTTCCTGAGCCCACTGCCACGTCAGGTTCTTCTCTGTTGTTTTGAGGCCGAGCAGGGAGGCTGCAGCTAACACCCCACCAAGCCGCAGTGACAGGGGAATCCCAAATGTTCAGCACCCCCATTCTTCAGTCTAATAATCGGGGTAAAGGTTATTGAAGGCGACCTCTGTATCAGTGCCCGTGGCAGCCTCCAATGGTTCCCCTGATTCAGGGAGTGTCAGGGACTCCCTAGTTCTGACTCTGCAGCTCCCCCTTCCAGCTGAGCTGTGATACTAATCCTGAGTCAGCCCAGCTCAGCCTCCTCCGAACCTTTGAGACTAGCTGCCCCCAAATTGGCCACCCACACTCCACAGCCGACTAGATTAGCCTGACAGCATCTCAGGCTCCTCAGAACTGGCCAGCACTTCCCACTGGCTCTGCATGCTCCTCCTAGCTCCCGTGCTTCTTACGCAATTCCTCCCCCCCTCCTCTTCAACATCAGTTTCTCTTCAGTTTGTCTCCCAGCCTCATACCTGCCCATTCCTTGGCTCCCTTCTCCTCAGGAAGAATCCCCCGCCTCCCCCCAGCTTAACGCCTGCATTGGCTTCAGACCCCAGCTGGCTTAATCTTTGGAGCAAAGCCTGCACCCCAAAGTGACCTCCTGGCCATTGACCCCTGCACGGGTTCCGAACCCGTTTGTCCAGCCCTTTGGGCCCTGATCCTGCAGGGCCTCACCACCCTCAAGCTGCCCACATCTTGTTTTCTTTAACAGGTAGCTACTGATAAGGGACCTTCTCAAAACATTACATTCCTAGCCTGCAAAACAACTATTAAGGGTTATACAAAGCAGGCTAGCAAAAAGTCATGCAAACCGCTCATAACAACAAGATGGATTCCAAAGTAAGAGCAGGCCGAATAAGACATATAAGTGTCCCTAACTGGCTCCACCGGTTTACAATGGGTCTTCTGCAATCTTTCACTACACCAGCGTTACTCGGAGCCTAAAGGAAATAGAAACTGGAGCCTCAGCAGCGGAAACTGTTCTCAAGCCAGGATGATGGAGTGGGCTGTTAGTTACCCTCATGATGATAGATGTGTGGCCAGAGAGCACAGCGGCAGGGTTTTCTTCCCCCACTCCTTGCTACAGAGTATTGCCTGAAGGAATAGAGCAAGGGCATTCCTCTGTGCCTTTTGCATTGTGGGAACTGCCAAAGGGAAGGGCTATTGAAATGCAGGGCAACCAGCAGCTGTGTGAATGTCTTGCTACTCTATGCTCCGGGGGCCTGTCATTCTCTCACCGCCCCCGCCCTGAGGGCCTGGGTGGTGGTGTGGGCTTACTCCTTGCTAAGCACTGCCAATTCAAAACCCTCTCCCCTCCTCCCTCCCCCTCCTTCCCTTCCTTTGAGGCCCACTCTGTGCGCTTATACTCCCCTCTACACCTTCGGGTTGCTGTCATCTACCGCCCCCCGGGTTCCCTCTCCTCTTTCCTCCCGGACTTTGAATCCTGGCTCACCTTCTTCCTCTCCGATGATATCCCCACTCTTATCCTTGGTGATTTCAACATTCACGTTGACACGCCCTCCGCCCCCTCTGTTTCCCGCTTTCTCTCTCTCGCTTCCTCCTTTAATCTCCGACTCTGGACCGACTCCCCCACTCATACTGACGGCCATTCCCTCGACCTCGTCTTCACTCGAAACTGTTCTCTAACTGACCTCTCCTTTGACCCCTTCCCTAGTTCTGATCACTTCCTCGGCTCCTTCAGCCTTTCCCACCGACCCCCCTCCGCCTCCCCCTCTATGCGCCCCTTCCGCAATATGCAGGCCCTTACTCCCTCGGAGTTTGCCGCACATCTTTCCCCCCTTCTCCCCCCCGTTTTCGCCTCCTCCTCCCCTGACTCTGCTGTCTCTGCTCTCAACGCTTCTCTCTCCTCGACCCTTGACTCTCTTGCCCCCCCCTCTGCTCGCCCCGTCCGCCCCCTCGACCCCCGCCCCTGGCTTACCCCTGCCATCCGCTACCTCCGCTCCTGCGCCCGGGCTGCCGAACGCCTCTGGCGCAAATCCCGCTCCCTCCCTGACTTCCTCCATTACAAATTCTCCCTCTCCTCCCTCTCCTCGGCTATCTCCCTAGCTAGGCAGCGCTATTATGCCTCTAGGATCGAATCTTTCTCCCGCGACCCTCGCCGCCTTTTCTCTACTTTCGACTCCCTTCTCAAACCCCCCTGCCCTCCCCCGCCCTCTTCCCTTGCTGCTCGGGATCTTGCGTCGTTCTTCACCTCCAAGATTGACAAGATCCGTCGGGATATTGCCTCCCGCCCCCCTCCGCCCCCCGCTCCCCTCCCGCCCCCTCCCCCCCCCCCCTCCCTCCTCGCATCCTTCCCTCCTGCCTCTCTCCAGGAAATCTCTGCTCTTCTCTCTTCATCCAACCCCTCCACCTGCCCCCTTGACCCGATCCCCTCCCGCCTCCTGACCTCTATTGCTCCCACTGTCGCTCCCCCCCTTCTGCATGTTGTCAATCTCTCCCTTTCCACAGGCTCCTTCCCCTCTGCCTTCAAACATGCCACTGTCTCCCCCATCCTCAAAAAGCCTACCCTGGACCCTTTCGATCCCTCTAGTTACCGGCCGGTCTCCCTCCTTCCCTTTGCTTCGAAGCTCCTGGAACGTGTCGTCTACTCCCGCTGCCTGAACCTCCTCTCTGCCAACTCCTCCCTCGACCCTCTCCAGTCCGGCTTCCGCCCCCTCCACTCTACTGAAACTGCCCTGGCCAAGATCACCAATGATCTACTTGTCGCTAAATCGAAGCGCCACTACTCCGTTCTTGTCCTCCTTGACCTCTCTGCTGCCTTTGACACTGTCGACCACTCGCTCCTCTTGGACTCGCTTTACTCTTTGGGCTTCCGTGGCTCTGTCTTTGACTGGTTCTCCTCCTACCTCTCTGACCGCTCCTTTAATGTCTCCCTCCCCGAGTCGACCTCCCCCTCCCTTCCCCTCTCGGTTGGGGTTCCCCAAGGTTCTGTCCTTGGCCCTCTCCTCTTCTCTATCTACACCCGGTCCCTTGGTGAAATTATTGCCTCCCACGGGTTCCAATACCATCTCTATGCTGATGACACCCAACTCTATCTCTCTACCCCCTCTCTCTCCTCCTCTGTCCGCTCACGCCTCGTCGACTGCCTCTCTGATATCTCCGCCTGGATGTCCCGACGCCAACTCAAACTGAACATGGCCAAGACTGAACTCCTCATTTTTCCTCCATCCCCCTCCTCTCCCTCTGACCTGACCATCTGCATTGATGGGGTCACCATCCGTCCTGTTCTCCGTGCCCGCAGCTTGGGCTTCATTTTTGACACGCACCTCTCCTTTAAACCTTACATTGACTCTGTGGCCAAATCCTGCCGATTCGCTCTCCTCAACATTGCCCGCATTCGCCCCTTTCTATCTGTCTCCTCGGCCAAAATCCTTGTTCATGCCATGGTTATCTCTCGCCTCGACTACTGCAACCTCCTCCTTGCTGGCCTCCCTCGCTCCCACCTGTCCCCCCTTGTGGCGATCCAAAACTCTGCCGCCAAGGTCATTCACTCTGCCCGTCGCTTCGACCATGTGACGCCTCTCCTCCTCTCCCTTCACTGGCTCCCCCTTCCTGAACGTATCCTGTTCAAACTCCTGGTTTTCACGTTCAAATCGCTCCATGACCAAGCTCCCCCTTACCTCTCGGACCTAATCGCCCTACGCGCTCCTGCGCGCGCTCTCCGCTCTTCCGCTGTCCCCTCCCTCGCTCTCCCTCGCTTCTCCTGCTCGCCCAACCGCCTTCGTCCCTTCTCCCTCGCTGCCCCGCATGCCTGGAACTCCCTCCCTGCCGACGTCCGCCTCGCCTCCTCCCTCCGCTCCTTCAAATCCCTCCTCAAGACCCACCTTTTCCATGCTGCCTTTCCCAATGCCCTCTAGTCTTTCCCCTTGCTCTTACTGTCAGCCCTCCTCTGCTGACTGCTGCTACCGACCACCTTGTAACCAAGCCAAGTACACGCACCTGAGACTTCGCATCCGCCTGAATGTTTGTTTGTCTTCTCCCATGTCTCTCCCGCTGTCCCCTCTCCTTGTCTCCCCCTCCTTGTCTTTTAGATTGTAAGCCACAGGTAGGGACCGCATCTGATTGTATGTTCTGTACAGCGCCAGGTTGCAACTGGCGCTTTATAAATGTTTAATAATAATAATAATAATAATAATACTGGACAAAGCAAACACAGTTTAAGGAACCAGTGGTGAGTTTACAAAGGGGGCAGGGGCTGTGCGAATGAGCCCAATTGGTGCTTCCACCTGCACATCAAGCAAAAAAGAAATGCCCCTCCGCCGGTCTGCTTCCGGGGAGGAGGCTGCCCAAACATTACTTTGGCTCAAGGAAAGAGCTGCCATTGGCCTGGAGGGGGCAGGCTACAAGTACTGAAAATAAATAAATAAATAAATAAATAACTACAGATTTTCATGAAGCAACGGGAAGAGAATGGAAATCACGCACCGGCTGTCCAGTTGAGAACTGTTGAGCTATTTCCAGAGTTGGCCATCTTCCTTCCGGAGCCCGATTCAGATTTTGGCAAATCTGAGGAGTAGCAGGAAATCCTACAGGAAGCAAAGTGGAGACACTTCAGTGTGGGATATCCAGGGTCATTTCTCTACCCACCTTTAATTCCCTGTGGAGCTGTTTCTGGGGAAACGGAATAGCTATTTGTTTTTGGAATTGGAATCCTGACCAAAAAAGAAAACATGGCTTGCGGCAGCCATTTTGCAAATGAGAAATTGGCCCTGCTGGTCATTTGCACATGCACAATGTTTGGAAGGGGGGGGGTGGGGTAGTTTTATAAAAAATACTTTGTCCTATTCCAAGATATTGACTGTTCCGATATTCACTCAGCCAAGGGGGTTGGAGCAGACCGCTGTCTGTTCTAGGGCTGGAACATGAATCAATCTTATTCTTGTGAGAATCGAGAACCGTTAGCGAGTTCCCACCAGGATCTTGCTAATCGAGTGAGATTCTCAGGAGAATCTTGCTTTAAAAAATAAATAACTGTGCACACGTAAAATGACTGCTGGGCTATTCTGCGCACATGCAGCCTTTTCCAAACAAGGCAGCCATTCTGCAAAATGGCAATGACGCTGCTGGCGCCATTTTGGAACAGGGCTGTACATCAGCAGAATGGCCACTGTGGTCATTTTGTGCATCCATGGTCTTTTTGAAAAAATTAAAAATAAAAAAAATCAAGAAAATCTAGATGAGAAATTGTCAAGATTGGGGTTTTTCTCGGTTCTCATTTTCTTCTTGATTCTCATAGAGAAGCTTGATTTTTTTATGGGAATTGGAGGGGTGGGTGGGAACCAAGATTGAGTTTGAGCTCCAGTCTGTCCATATCCCCATCCACCTTGGAGCTATCAAGTGGAGATTACATGGCTCTGATACATCCGAGTTTTGTTAGCTAAATTGATCATATCCCTAAACAACCCTGTTCCTCAACTCTCTTCCCCACGCCACAGAAACAGCCTGGAAATTTTGTCCCGAGTTGGGGAAGAGATAGCCGCAGTAGTCAAGGAGAAGCTTGGGTTTCTTTAATCAAACATTTGTGGGTTTCCCAATGAAAATCTGGAGATTTTTGGCTTTCATTTTAGAAACCAAATATTTGCTTTCTAGGGGCAGAAAAAAAGCTTTTTAAATAAGAGTTCAGAAAGTTCTTAGCAGCTCAGAAACAATAATAATCATAAAAACAATATTTATTAATTTTAGCCTGGATTCTTATGGAAAGAAAGCTTATGCAAAAACCTTGTTTGTGTGTCTCATTAATCACTTTTGTTCCTCTCCAATTTCAACCAAATTCACCCGAGGAGCTAAAAGCAAGTAAAACCCCCCAAATTTTGTAACGCTAGACGTACCTGGAAGGGAGAGACGGCACTGGATGTAACTGAAAGATCTCAGTGATTGTCACGAAGGCCACACAGGAGAGATACTGAACTATAGATCTAACATATATGTAAAGCTAAAGGTTAAACATGGATGTAATGTTGAGAACTGACAACTCAATTCATGTAATCATGTAAGTGTAAATGGAGAGTTGGGAAATCCCTCCAGGAAATGGAGAGAGATAAAAGGATGTGTTTTCAGAAGAGATACCAGACAGAAACCCATTCAGGTGCAAATTAAGTTTGCCTGTGTGCCTACCTGCTGCCTTTGCCTACGTGCAGACAGGCATGACCTCTCCAGCTTCCCCTGAGCGGGAAAAGTTAAACAAAGGACTTTGAAAGGCTATTTAAGCCAAGAGTCAAGACAAAGAGGAATCCATCTTCTGCTATCTCTTGGAGCCGAGAGCTCATCTACACCTTTCATGCCAGCAAGCGAGACTGCTGGAAGACACGCGGTGAGAGAAAGAACTTTGATTTCTACCGACTAAGAGACCAAGCACCCAGCCCTTACACCTGGCTGTAAATAACCTCAAGCTTATGGACTTCCTATAGGGTAAGATTTATATAGGGATTCACCCAGTATAGAATAGGAAGGCGTTATATTACTTTTCTTTTTATTAGCCATTCTGTATCAAACTATCATGGCTTATGTAATCCATAAACTTTCTTCTTATCTTTATGAAGAAGTGTCTGTGGTCTAACATTGGGAACACAAGCAAGCATCTTGAGCTTGCAAGCTCTTGCGAACCCAGAGAGAGAGAGAGAGTGTGTGTAAATGGGAAGTTTTCTGGACCTTGGGTGGCAAAAGGATTCTCCCCTCTGCAGAACCTGATCAGTCAGAGAGATAACTGATTCAGGTGGTGATGGAGAAAAACCCAATATTTTGTCTTGTCCTATAGTACCCTCTGCCATCTTGGACAATATTAAAGAGTTTATAACCTATAGCTACCCCGTCATGCTAGGAATGCTTGCTTTACCTTTTAATATTAGACAGACTCTGGTTCTCCTCTGTTAGATAAGCCCTACCTTTGAAGATTACCTTGTTTACAGGACTGCTCCTTTATACAATGGGTTTCGGCCTAAGATTAGACCCTCCTAAACCTCCCTAATTCCTTTCTTATCTGAACTTAGAAGTGAACTGTCCCTTCTCTAAATAATGAGTTTAAGAGTTATGTGGTAATGGTCCTAAAGTGCGCAGATGCGACAAAACATATATGGGCCTCCGCCCAAGGATTTCAGTATAAAAGTATAGTACTCTTTGTTGTAGGTGCGCTCAGGGATTCCTTGATCCTAGAGGCCCACAACGCTTTGTGTAAATCTGCTGAATAAAGAGTATTTTCTGTTTGCAGCTGCAGCCTCCTCGTTTCAGATCTTTACCCACAGAAAATCCTCGTCAGTGGGCTGTAAGTAAGGGAAATTGAGCCACCCAACCCTGGAAAGTGGGGTGTTGGACCCTCAAACCCGTGACAGTGACCCACAATAAGATCTGAAACAAGTATCCGCAGGTATCTGGTTAACGCCCGACAGATAGCAGGTTAACGCCCGACAGATATCCGGTTACCCAAATTACTTATTTACTGTGATATCGCACATTTCTGTATAGCACAATGCTGTGTGCCCAATTTGTTCTTTTAAAACTCCCTCTCACCAGACCTGATTTTAAAGTGAAATGTTTGGTTAACATTCTAGCTCCATCTGCAAACAAGATGGCAGTGATCCTTTATTCCTGCCTTACCAGAACCAGCTGGGTGTCAATCACAAACAAGGAGGCACCATGCAAGGAGCAGTAGCTCTGGCTGAAGGTCCAGTTCCTTTCATCCAATGAGAAATAGTAGCATTTCCCCTGGAATCCGTACCAGGCATCTGGGCAGGTAGTGTTGATGGGGGAAGGGCAGGATGGGCACGGTGATAATTTACTGGCTGAAAAGATGCAAAAAGCAGAGTGACTAACCCTGGTGCTAATCACACAGAGGTTTGCCCTCAGGGGGGCTAGGTAACTCGGCCTTAAAATGTTCTCAAATGATAGGGGGCTGGGAATCAGGATTTAGGGGCATCTTCAGGAGTTGGGGGCTGTAAGGAGGATGTGTTGCTTCTTTGTGTTTGGTTCCTCTGGGCTGATTTTAGGGAAGGCTTAAAACAGTGCTTAGCATGTCACTTTGGTTTGCACACTACCCACCTTATTCACAGTCTAGGGCATATAAAGTTACGTTTTACAGTTTTTATATTAGAAAGATGGTTTCATTTTCATACATCATTGTGCTCAGTGTTTCACAGTGATTAAATAACAACAATCATGACCAACAATTACAGTGACAATCAATCAGTCTAGCTATGTGAATATAATGGAATTGTCAGAATATTGCTTTTTACTCAATGCACAGTGGCACAGTTCTGTTAATCGTAAGTGTGGGATTAGACATCCCCCCCTCTAGTCACAGGAGCGTTTCAAGAAAAGGGGAGAGCAATTTGAAGGACTGAGGGGCTCTGGCAGAGTTAAGCCACATGGGGCTTTGATCCTTTAAGAGATTCAGTGCTGGCTACTTGAGGTGCGAGCAAAGATGCAGCCCCCTCCCCTACTGGAAGTGGGTTAGTGCCTAATTGTGAGCGCACCTGTGAATAGGTGTGATTGAAGCCCGTCCTAGGGGACTAAGCCTGAGCAGTCACTCAGAGAGAGGCTGTTGTGGGATGAAGAGTCAGAGGGAGAGCTCTGCCCTGGTCTGAGAGACTACAGAGGCTTCAGAAACTGCTGGGGGGAAGCAGCACTCCAGAGAGGAGGTAAAGCCAAGGGGTGGCTCTCTGGACCTGGGAGCCTGGCAGAGACTATAGAAAACAATTGGGACAAAAGAGAGAGATATGTACGAAATGCAGTAGGGGGCGCTGTACAGCGAAGCCACCCGCCTTATTGGGTTACGTCTAAAGATCGCTGCCACCACCGGGAACCAGGAAACTAGAGGGATTCACACCTTCCCGGCTATGTGAACCCCCAACACAACTCTGGCTCTTCGCCAACAGCTCCCCCAAAGCGGTCTCTTTCCTAGGCACCCCTCTTGTTGAGGCCAATTGCCCTAGAGACGCTCTCTGTAGGCAAAGTTGCAGAAAACTGTGTGTCTTGCAAGGACTCTCCCTTTGTGGGTACAAATCCTTCTAACCTTTAAAGGTGCCAGAGGCTTTCTCTTTCCAGCTGCTGGTCTTTTCACTCAGGCACAGATATGCCCGTTTTACAAGACAAAAGAGATACTTTATTGACCAAACGCAGAGAAACAAGTTTGACAACAAGGCTAAGATAAAAGGCTTTGGAGAGAGACGCAAACTTAAAATAGTCTCACATCTTGGGGATCCTGGTTTGGGTAGCTGCCTCCTAGGACTGAAGTTAGAAAGGCAGTTGCTGGTACTCAGAGACTCCTTTTGATCACTCGTGTAGATAGAAACAAGGGAGGCCCATGTCTAAGCTGGCTCCCTGCCAGCAGCACGTTGCAGTTTCGAAAAAGTCAGAGAGAGAGAGAGAGGAAGGGGTGTGTCATGGCTTTTTAAGCTTGACCCTTCCTCCCCTTTGGGAATCGCCCCCAGGTAGGGGTTTCTCCAATCCAGGTGGACAGCCTGAGACCTCTGACCTGTGATGTCACTGAGTGATTTCAGATGTGACGAGGCAGCTTTCGCCCTGTCACGGAATCACCCTCGTGATTCCCCACCGGGATCACTCCAGCACAGCCAACAGACGTGCCGGCTGATGCCGGTGGGGAATCGGGGAGGGGGTGGGGCCTGTCTCTTATACACATCTAGATGTGTATAAGAGACAGGGTATACTGTGCACCTACCAGTACAGCGGTCTCCCTGCATGCTCTGACAGAGGCAGTGTCAGAGGTGGCGCTGCGGTCCTCCAGGAATGTTGGGGGACCTCAACATTCACGCTGATGCTGTGCTGGGGGGAGCCGAGCAGGAGTTCATGGCCGCCATGGCAACCATGGGCCTGTCCCAGAGGGTCAACAGCTCGACACATCTTGGAGGACATACCCTGGATCTCATGTTCTGCACTGGCCTTGAGGTACGTGCTCCGTTAATGGGGGAGATATCAACTATGTGCTTGTCATGGATGGATCATTATCTCCTATGGACCTCCCTTCTAGCGCATGTCTGGCCCCGTCAGGATGCGGGATCTATTAGGATAGTCCGCCCCCGGAGGCTGATGGACCCGGTGTAGTTTCTAGGCACTCTGGGGGAAGTTACCCTCTGACCTTGGCAACCATCTCATCGATTACCTTGTTAAACTGTGGAATATCTTGCTGACAAAGGTCATCGATCAAATGGCTCCCAGGCATCCGTTACCCAGGCGGTGGCCCCGCAGGCCTCCTTGGTTTTCTGAGGAACTGCGGGTGCTGAAGCAAAAGGGGTCGACGGTGACGTAGATCTCGTACTGAAGCCGACAAATTATGACAGAGCTAGTTTATGAGCCTATGCCGTGGCTATGTGGACAGCAAAGAGGGAGTTCTTTGCTGCCCTCACGGCATCTGTGAAATCCCGTCCAGCGGAGTTGTTCTGGGTAGTGCGGGGGCAGGTCAGTTCGGCCACCCTCAACCCGGGGGCTGAGTCAACTTCCGCCTGCTTTGACTTTTTTGCGGATTACTTCACAGAAAAAAATTGCTCATGTTCACCAAGACCTCGATGCCATACTTAGTGCAGCGGAGGTGGCAGAGGGTGTAGAAGTCCTGGCTTGTCCGATTTCGTGGGATTGCTTTCAGTCAGTGACACCCGCTGACGTGGTGGGGGTGCTTGGGGTGGTTCAAGCCACTTCTTGTGAATTAGATCCGTGCCTGTCCTGATTAAGATCTGCCAGGAGACACTGGGGCCATTACTGGTCAGGGTGGTCAATGCCTTCCTCCAGGAGGACAGGGTGCCGAGCTATTTCAAAGAGGCGGTGGTGCAGCCTCTGCTCAAGAAACCATTGCTTGACGTTGACTCCCCTGCCAGTTACCGGCCTGTCTCTGCCCTTCTCTTTTTAGGGAAGTCCTTCAATGACAAGGGCACAAAGTAAGCAAATTAGGTATTATGAAAGACAGTGGGCCAAGATGAAGGTGGATTTTGATATGGGTAATAGTGGCCGTTTCTGGGCCTCACTCAATACTATAATTAATCCAAGAACAGAGGCTGGAGGGCCAGAAGTTTCTGGAGCTGATTGGGAGACCTTCTTTGGGGAGCTCTATTCTGAGTGTCAGGAAGGGGAGGGGAGTGTGGTTCCTGATTGGGGAGAAGGGGCTCCTTGGAACTGGTACCCAGAAGAATTTCCCCCCCAAGTTATTCTCAAAGCTATATTAAGCTTGAAAACAAATAGGGCCCCTGGACCTGATTGTATCACAGCCGAAATTTTACAGGCAGCCCCCACTTGGTGGGCTAAGGTCTTCTCTATCCTCTTCCTACAAATAGCTAAAGCAGGGAAGGTCCCTGAGTCTTGGGTACAAAGCTTGATAGTCCCCATATTTAAAAAGGGGAGTCGGAGAGATCCCTCATGTTATCGCCTCATTAGCTTGATTTCAATAGTGGGTAAGTTGTTTGCCAAGATTTTACTAACTCATTTGGATAACTGGGCAAGAAGCGGATCTTTAGTACCCTTGGAACAATTTGGCTTTGTCAGAGGAAAATCAACAACTGACTGTTGCTTTATTGTGCAGCACCTCATGCATAAATATGGTAAGATTAGGAAGGGCCAGTTATATTTAGCCTTCATGGACCTGACAAAAGCGTTTGATAGTGTCCCAAGGATAAAACTATGGAATAAA
>QEPC01007661.1:49425-61721 GCA_003113815.1 Sphenodon punctatus | reverse complement strand
CTGTTCACCTGGCCCAATGTCTTCCGGGATCTCCATTGTATCAGAGTCCTGCAGATCCAGTATCCACGGCTCTTCCCCTCGCTCCATCTGGTAGATCAGGTCTGGTTTCTGGATGGGCAATCCTGCCCAGAGGAGAGAGAAACGAGATCAGGGTTTGCTGAGTGTTCATCCCATACTTGGGGTAGAGTACGTTTCCCCTCTGCTTTCACGCCCCAGCATGCTCGCTGCTCTCCCTTCTTCTGCCTGCCCGAGAGTCCCAGACAGCCAGGGGAGGGGGCTGCTCCCTGAGATAAAGGGCTTGAATGGGGGCAAAGGGAGTGTTACGGGGATCTTTATTGAGGAGGAAGTCAGGGACTCCTTGACACTTATAATTTCTTAAATGAATATGTATTTTATTTCATAACCCAAATAGACCAATCTTAATCTAAATCATTCATTCGTTATCTCGTCCATACCAAGTTGGGTAGAATACTAGGTGGGCAGCCTAGCGTTACTGTCATGAAGCAGGTACTTGCAAGTGCCTGCAGCTTCAATGGTGTGCGTGTGTGTCGCTCCCCACCCGTCCTTTCTTCAGTTCTGCCTTTTATAGGTTTTTCAGGCAGTCTTAATTTCCTGTTTCTTTGGACACACCCAGTCTATTTTTGCCCCTGCACAGTCTACGATGGAAGTTAAGGCGTTATCCTCATGTGCGGTTAGACTGCTTTGTGCTGATAGTTGCAAAACAGGAACCGGGTGGGAGGGTTCTAAGCTGCACTTTTTCTACAGCCTTTAGTAACGTCCCATAGTCCATAGACTCTGTCGTGTGACAGGAGGAACAGCAGCGGCTGACAGGCCGACAGCGGGATGTTGACCCCCACCCTCCTGTCATTTCGATGTTTGTGTAAGACCTGGCTGTTCCGCCAGGCTTTTGGAGAGAGGGGGTGGGTAGGGTGGGTGGTCCGGGGTGTGTGCGTGTTATTATTTTTTTATGTATATGGGATTTTTAACAGTTAATTGTTTTAATGTTTGAATTGTTCGCAGCCCCGAGCTGCCCTGTGGGCTGGAGGGGCAGAATAGAAATCTTTTATAAAATAAAATAAATAAAATAAAAGCTGCAGCTACTTGCCCCTGGGGAGCCACGGCTCTAGGGCCAGGGAAGGGAGTAAGAGCAGCTAGCCTGCCAGGGAGTCCAGGCAGAGCTGGGAGAGTGGCAGTCACAGCAGGAGTAAGAGCTGCACCCTGCACATCTCCCCAGGCTGGGCAGAGGGGAGGAAAACCCAGCAATCCCTACTGCCCCCATCTCCTGCCTCAACCTCCCTACCAGCAGAGGGCAGCACTCACCCTACAACACTGTTTTCAGCAACGTGAGGACTGGCTCCCAAGGACCATGTTCTAACAAGGTTGCACTGCTCTTGCGTACACTCTAAATAAATTATCCCTTTGTTTTGTGTTCTCTCTGCCTATTCCTACAACTAGGGCTTTATATGGTTACCTCGCCCATGTCCAAGATCTGTTTTTTCCCTACCTACAGCCCCCTCACAAACTATTTTGTTCTATCCGCTCCCACCCAAGTCACTGTCTCCTCCCATAGATACCTGTCCTGTCCTGCATTTCCTCAGTCTGTAGCAGAGACCCATATTCACTGGGTTTTCCCTACTGGCCTCAAAGGGCAAAACGCAGAGAACGGAAGTCACCATCTATAGTTGTGACTTGTTACCTGCCTGAGGAAGGGTCCCGTGTGGTCTAAAAGTTGCACAATCTCCCCAACAACAGTTGTTGCAATTAAGGAGATCACTTGAACTACTTTGTCTCCATCTTCCATGTTTGGGACAAACACGGTAACTTCCCCTCTCTATGTTTACAGCACTCTCGTAAGTAGCGGAAAGGGAAGGATCCTTACCCAGCGAGGCCACGTTCTGGTAATTCTCCTGCATGACTCTGCTGTAAAGGGCTCTTTGCTCTGGGTTGAGCAGGGCCCCCTGCTCCCGGGTGAAATACACGGCCACATCCTCAAAGGTCACCGCCATCTGGAACAACAAGCCTCGCTCAGAATTTGCTTCCCCCAGCAGCGCTTTCTGCTCAGGGCTACAGTCCCCAAAACTGTATTCGGCCCCATTGCAAAGTGGAAATACAGGCCTGCAACCTCAGACAGCAACACAGAGATGCTGAGATGCACACCCTGGTCCTTCCTGGGAAGGGAAAGGTGCGGGAATGGAGAATTTAGTTCCCAGCAAACCTCTAACAAGCCAGGAGGGAGAGAGTGACATGCAAACCATCAACGGATTCAATTCTCCAGCCTGAAAGAACTAAACTGGTTTTTCCAGGCAAGCTTAGAGCAACCCCTCCCCCCGCCCCACATTAGTTCACACAACCATGAAATTTTCTTTGCGTGTCTGCTCAGTGGCTCCTGAACAACCTGCGGAAAGAACTGTGGCCTTAAACTACTGGTTAGAAAGCTGCCAGTGTTTGGAGACTCACACCCCATTTGGAAGCATCAATATGAAAAAAGAATTTCTAAATGTTCATCTGACACAAAAAAACAAGCAAATCCAGCCCCTCACAAGCATTGTGTCCAGAAAATAGTTGAGCTGGTTACAAAACCTTAGCACCAGATTGTTTAAATGAGGGTTTAGATTTTGGCTGGTTTTTTATATGTTTACTGATTTATATACATATGGGATTAAATCAGAGGATATAGGAAGGTAATATTTACCCAATTTTGCAAGAAAATGATAGATTCAAGATGGAGAGAATGCAGGCAGAATTCACCAAACTTAGGTTAGAAAGGCAAGAATGCCATCACTGCAGCTACCACCATATGAGCTGAAATCCAATTAAGCGGATACAGGTCAGTATATTCACATCAGCAGTTCAACCTTTACAAAGCCTTTGCAACCCATTTAGTTGAAACCCAATTAAGCTGACAGGAGTCAGGCCTTCTATATTAGCAGTTCCCTTATATAAAGTCGTTGGAATCCATTGCTTGGCCAGTTTGAGCATTGACCTGAGTGGAAAGATGGTATGAGTTGATTTGAACAGAAAGGTAGATGAATTCAATGCCCTTGGAGTAAGAGAAGCAAATACAGCTATACAGAGTCTTGCTGACTGGGCAATTTGGTATATAAGAATGTGAGCAATATTGGTTGAATTTGCTCTTGCACAGGCTTTATGAAACTCCATTTCATGTGATTTATAAAGGTTAGACAGCCAGGTAGGAGATTTTTATCTTTACATCGGCTAACTGTTCAGCTTTTTGTTACCAGCTTAGCTATTTTCCTTTTTTTTTTAAAAAAAGGGGGGGAGGAACGTTGTGAGATTTAAGAGTGGTTTGGTTTTGCCCTTTCCCTCTATGGGGCCTTTTATAACCATGCATGGTTGATGGTTCATAGGGACGGTTTAGGAGTTCATTCAGGCATCTATAGGACTTCTATGGTTCAGGGTACCTGTAGAACTGTAGGAAAGAGTTTGATTAATTACAAAGGCTTTTATATATATATCAGACACGAGATTTAGTTGATAATTTATACAGCATGTGAGATGTTATAGTGATTCAGATCTTTCTTTCTACAGTTTTTGCTGCAGCAAATAAATACACCATATACCCTGTATTCCTGGACACACATATATGCCATTGAGATCAAATTGGATGCCAAACTCAAATCTTGCCAAAAGGCATTGACTGTATGTATCATATACATTTTTTAGACATTTGTTGGGGTCCTAGATTGCAAGAAGGGTTAGTTGGGAGGTGATGAATATTCAAAATACTTCTATAGACTTTGAGTGATGGGGTTTATTTTTCAACTATAGGAATGAAGCCACTTGCTGGACCTTTTATAGATATTGTTTATTTGCCAAAAATATTGATACACATCTGTCTTTTGGATGCTTATACAAGATGCTCTCTGCCCAATCGAATATATGAGAAACAGCACTCTATATATAATGTTTTGGAGTTATGGCCCATTAGAAATATGTATACATTTTAGAATTATGTTATATTTAATTATTATCAATACAAACCTACATTACACAAAAATTTGCTGGGTTCCTAGATTGTAGGAAGGGTGGGCTGAGAGGTGATGAATATTTAAAGCCGCCCACTTAAGTTTAGGGTTGTCATATATGCAAATTTTTAGAGGGCACATATGAGAATTACAGGTTGCAGGGCTGCATTGGAGCCAATGCAGACCTGCAACCTGTATTCCTCATACGTGCCCTCTAAAAACTTGCATATATGACAACCCTACTTAGGATATGGTTTCAGTGGGTTGCTTTTGCTTGTTGTGTGTTTGCGGGTGCACTGCTGGTTTACCCCCCCCCCCCCTCCCCCAGGCATGTGCAAAGGCTGTGGCCATTTTCTGGGGCCCCACTGTCATGGCTACTCGGGGTTAAAATTGGTCCCTTTCCTACATGTAAATTGTCTGCTTTCTGTTTTCCGGGTGGGGGACCTAGGGGCTTGGACGGAGGAAGGGTTTCTAAAAAATCCAATCTTTGCTGGAATGTTCCTTGCATTTTAAAATGACCCTGCCCTTTGCAGTTTGGTGGGATGTTGTGAGTAAAAACAAAATGGCCTCTGCCTCTCTAGGAGAGAGGCCATTTTGTGAATGTGTGTCTACTGGTTGTTACTACTCTTTTATAAAATGGTCCTGACCCTCCCGTTGCTGTTTTACAGCTGCTCCCCTGCTGCTAGAAAGTTGTTTGGTGGCAATGCCGGCCTGCAATAGGGCAAACCGTTTAAAAAAGGCTTGTTTGCTCAGACAGGCATTTGGCTGTCAGGGATAGGGGGTAGCTACTAAGGATGCTGGTTTCGAAGGGCCTGTTTGGCTTGCAGTGCCAGCCTGCAACTGGCCAAACTTTTTTTAAAAGGCCTGTTTGCTTGGAGAGGCGTTTGGCTGTCCGGGATAGGGTGTAGCTACTATGCTGCAGACAACAAAGAAACCCTTTCCCCCATTAAACCCATCTCTTTCCCTTCCTCTTCCCGTGCTTCAAAACCAAAACACACATGCCGCCACCACCACTTCACCTCTGTCCTGTCCTTCTCTTCCGATTCGGTTTGTTGCAGGACAGGGAGCTAATTCAGTCCTCCCAATTCTCCAAGCCAGAAGGAAGACTTATCCCAAAGCCTACACCTTCAGAAGAGTATAGGTGGCCAAGGATGGCATAAAAATCAAGGATTCCAGGTTCAGGATAAAGGTAGGCGATGGCAACGTGATCTATTTTTCAACCTACTATGGTTAATTTGGACCTGGTGGGAAAGAGAGTGGACGGGACCCAGTAAGAAGGCTCTTATCCCTCAGTGGCAGTGTTTCACACAGCAGCTTTCCCAGCGTTAGCTAATGCAATGTCCATCCAATGTTAACCTTGGGAACTCCTTGCTGCTGGGTTATGCCATGCCACTGGCCTACCATTGCCCTGGCTCCGCCCTTAGGCTAGGCTTTGCCCCCAGGCCCGCTGGCTCAGCTTCCAAACCCACCAGCCACCACTGACCCCAAAACTCAACCTTATCCACAAGACAATAATCATCCCGTTTAACCTCACAAAAACCCTGTGAGGTAGGTCATTATTCTCATTTTATAGATGAGAAACTGAGGCCGGGATACAGCGACTTGCCCAAGGCCACCCATTGTGTTCATGGCCGATGCATGGTTTTCCTGAGGTCATGAAAACATACACATCTAGAAGCTCTACTAAACCCCACCACCCACAGATTAGCAGCTGATCACACAGAGATCGCTTAGCCTGGGGTTCATCTTTTACTCCTTTAAATCACAAATTGAATCAGTTGCTAAATCCTGTCATCTTGTCGCATTGTGCCTCAGTTTCCGCAAAAGGAAAACGCGCTTAGTGGTCCAGCCTGACATAATCTGGTCTGGATATAGGGTGACTACTTTCCTTTATGTGAAAAGTTTGAGATTGCACCACGCTTAAGAGCTAGACCAGCCTAGTATGGTATAGCAATGATAATAATTTGTAAGTAAGTTCATGAGACAAAGAATTTATAAAGCATAAGGTTACTTAAATTCAAATAAAATATCAACATGGTACAAAAGAGAAACAGTCAGTTACAAATACATGATTTAAAAAGACATTTCTGTTCAAAGAAACAGTTCTGTTATAAGTCAAAAGATCTTAACATCTATAAGAAATCAGAGAAACAAAAAACCTATGGTTTTACAAACTTAGTTAAGGCAGATTCATATTAACCAAACTTTAACAAACCTAGAAATTGTCTGTTAAGGCTCCCGCCTTAACTTCCACACCACGTAAGCAGTAAAGATGTTGTACGGCTTCGCATACTGAGCTCGCTTACAACTTAGGCTCCATGCACCCACACTTTGCCTTGGTCTTTCAGCTCCAATCCTCTTCCTTTGCAGGTTGGGGGCAACACTAAAGCTAGCACGGTACGCTCCTCCCTGTCTAGTATTACATCGGTACTCTACTTCCAATGTGGCAAGAATTTTTCTTTCGTTTACATTTCACATCTCCATTCTGTGGCACTAGATCAAATACATCTCCCCAGTACACAGGTGACTACCAGCATGTAAATATGCCACCATCAAACAACTACATGGACCAGTTATGTCCTTACATTTAAATTCCTTTTATTTGGGATCCGCACCTACTCTAACCCACTACTTATTTGCCCCCCACTGACTGTGGCCCAGTAAGCACCACTTCAGTCTTAGAAGATAGAAAAGTTTGGACCTCAGCTTCCACCCCCCAGCGCACCCCCAGTTCAATCTACCAGCTTCCAACCCCATAACACACAACCCAGAGGTCTGGACTACCCAATACCAACTTCAATCACCTCCCAAAAAGTTACAAGACTCTTAAGCACTAAAATGAAAATCATCTCTAATAGAGAATATGACGCAGTGTGTGAGATGACAAGCTCCCCACCCCCCCAAAAAACCCTGCCACACCACCCAGGAGAGAAGGTGGAAAACACAATGATTAATAGAGACTAGAACAACAAGGACGTACCTATGGTGCTTAATAGTATGATGGTAGTGTTCCCCATAGTCTCCTATCACTCCTAATCATTTACATCACCAAAAAACTTGAGATTGTAGGAATTTCTTATGTCATTCCTCCTATTATTCCACCAGGTTCCTTCCTTATATCCTCCTCCCTATCATTCCACCATCTCTCCCTGCTGCCTTTGTTATTATTCCACAGCATCTTGCCTCCCCACTCCCAAGGATGCATCACCAGTGTATTATTTCACAGTTAATAAGATAAAATTTAATTCTAAATTAGCATTGTTTCCTCCATTCCTTCCACTGGCCTTTCCATGCATTTAATGTCAACATGGACCTAAATTCTTATTAAACACTTACACAGCATTCTGCTCAGCTGTAGTGTTGCCCCCAACCTGCGAAGGAAGAGGATTGGAGCTGAAAGAACAAGGCAAAGTGTGGGTGCGTGGAGCCTAAGTTGTAAGCGAGCTCAGTATGCGAAGCCATACAGCATCTTTACTGCTTACATGGTGTGGAAGTCAAGGCAGGAGCCTTAACGGACAATTTCTAGGTTTGTTACAGTTTGCTTGGTATGAATCTGCCTTAAGTAAGTTTGTAAAACCATAGGATTTTTTTCCCTCTAATGTGTGTGTTTTTTAAAAAGTAGATTGAAAAAGTAATTAGTGATTTGATGGAAGTTGCTGAGACCGAGAGATTGTTACATTTCTGTTACATGGGGTTCGGTAGAACAGGAGATACTCACAGAAGTTGATCCCACCGGCCAAACTTGTCTCGATGACAAGGGCCGCAGAGATCTCTGCGTTCTCAGGGGCTTCCCCAGTCACCTCTGACTGGGACATCGCCCCGAACGCAAACCCCACAAGCCTTGTGGGGTCAGGATCAATGAGCTGCTTTCTTGCCTCCTCTCCCCCCCCCACACCATGTCTGGCCCAGAACCCCGCTCCATGTGCCCTGCCAGAACCGATCCAGCCCCGCCCAACATGATCACTCCTGCCCTACATCCTATGTGAAGCCCAGAGCCACACGTATGCACGCACATTCCTAGGACTAAGATGCCGTTGCTATAGATCTGGCTCCATGCAGCATCCAGCAGCCCTCTCGGGCCCCTCCATGGGACAAACAGGAAGATTCTTCCTACTGTCCTCAAACAGTTTGTCAGGGCTTCCCCTCTACAGCCCCCTTTTGGGGTTCAGACCCCCACAACCTTTCTCCCCTCCTGGCCAACCTACTACCCCTCTTCTGGCCCTCCCCTCCCCCCAGTTCTTTCAGACACTCAAGGTTTCCCTCCCAGCACCCACACTGGGAAGCATTACTCTGAGAGCACGTTCAAACAAACTTTAAAATGCAGCTTTTCCTAAATGGAGTCAATTTTAATATGCGCTTAAATAAACCCATGTGCTATTCACACTGGGTTTATTTAAGTGCATTTTGATATTGACTGCATTTAGGAAAAGCAGCATTTTAATGTATGCCCAGCACAGCCCCTCAGGTGGGCGGAGAGGAGGAGGAGGAGGAGTGGCTGTCATGTCAGTTACACAGCGCTGACCTGCACAGCACTAAACATGCCTGTTGCCATAACTTCACCCAACTTCGCAGATACCACTTTCTCCCTCTCCCTGCCCAGCCCCACTGCAAACTCCTCCCTCCCCCCAGTCCAGCGGTTCTTGTTATTACTGGAGTGGGCTCCGATGATCACTGGGGCTGGGATCCCTGCACGGAGCAGAGAAGGGGCTCCAGTCTGCTACTACTACTGCTGCTAGCAGCTGGAGCACTACTAAGGAAAGAAACTCTCCAGCGGGTCAGAGAGGGAGGCAACAGCGATTAGGCAGCCCAGAGCCGGGGAAGCGAGGCGCTGTGTAACCGACATGACACCGACATTCTGACAAGAGTATTATGCAGGTCATGTCAAATGTGTGCTTGTAAAGGTAGCTTTTGGATGCCCCCAAATGCTTAAACAAAGGAAAGTACTGCTAAATAAGCACATAGAGTCCTTCACACATCATTATAATACGCAGGGGAATGAAAAAAAGCCCTCATCTCCTGGTTGTGGGAATGTGCTCTGCGATGCAAACGAAAGGGGAGTCCCTAGCCTTGGTTTTTCAGGAGTACTGGCACCTACTCATCTTCCTGCTCACACACGTCAACGCTGGCCGGCTTAGGGCACGGGGTGTGTGAACACTTCAGCAGCAAAACACACCGACATCAAGTTGGGGGGGGGGGCTCCCCACAACCTTCTCATATGCCACCCCCATATCCCTCTCCCCCCAGAGCCCCCATCCCTCAGCCCCCCTCCGGCTCCCTCTCCCCACAAAGCCCCCCTCCCCCTCTCCTGTTCCCTGAGCCCCCTCGTGCTCCCTCCCCCACATGCTCCTCGCCCCCCCACCTTGGCGTGCATGTTCTCCTTCGCCTTCTCCTTGTCCCCGATCAGGGCGCGTGGGGACCTCCCGCCTCGGAGAAGCCCACGCAGCGCCAAACCCCTCTAGCAGCCTCCAGGCCCCTCAGCACCGCTGCCCCGGAACCGGAAACCCCGCCCCGGAACCGGAAACCCCACCATTGGAATCAATGTCGGGCGCTTCCCCCGCGACCGAGCCGGGGCCCCGCCCGGGAGAAGCGGGTTTTGAAGAAGCGGCTCTGGCCCCGGACTAGGTTTTGAACCCGCCCCCGGGGGCTCCCTGGCCGCTTCCCCACTGGGAATCCCGGGCAGTAGCCGGTGTCCGCAACATTGAACCTCTCCGCCCCGATGATCCCGCGCGCGGAGACTGACCCGTCCCTCCCGGTTCCAGCGCCGCCTCCTCGCCCCGGGCGCGGTTATTAGACTCGCGGAGAAACACCCTCCCCAACCCGCCGTCTCATCTCATCTCATCCAGCTGCTGCAGCAGCAGCAGCAGCTGCTGGGGGGCTTCAAAGCCGGCTCCGCTCGGCCGCCCCCTCAGCCCCCGGGCTCTAAGGGGGGGGGGTTAAACTCTATTTTTAACTATTGACCGTGCAGTTGAATGTGGTTTGTCCGGAGTAAGCGTCACTGACTCCTTTCACTGGCCCCGGAAAGGGGGGGAGGGGGAGAATGCCTCCCGCGCTCGCCACTGGATTATTCCCTTCTTACAGCGTGTGCGGTGCTGCAGGTCACAATTAGCCAAGACCGCTTCAAATCAGCCACTTACTCCGGAGTAAGGGGCTTGAGGCTCGGGTTCCTAGTGTGTTCCCCGCGTACTCCCCCAGTCCCCCCCTGGGGGGGGGGGGCCGGCCCTCTCCGCTTGTAACAAGAGAAAACCACGCGCCACTCGCCTGAAATATCTCTTCCCCTCCCCCCCCTTAAGAACCGCCTCCTCCTCCCCAGGACTTGCTCTATTTTCCACCTGCTTCCCTGGATCGATTTGTTAAAAGCAGGACACCAGGCTCATGCACCCTAGAGCCAGAACCCAGGCTGCCTCTGCCATTGCAGCTCCCAGTGTCGCCCCCCCCCTTTCACCTGTTGACTAGGGGTTGCTGTGCACAACTCACTTCATCCCCCCCCCTATTCCGTGCTGTCAGAGAGAGAGTGAGTCTGCGGCTGGGAGGGGTTTCATCAACACTTAGAGGTCCCAGCCGCTGTACACGCCCCCCCCCCCCCAAAGATTGTGCTTCGAAGCACTAGCCCTGGCTGGTGGGGGGGTGGGACATACTGTGCCCATAAGCTGGGGAGAAAAGGAAAATCGCCCCAAGTCTATGAACAGCGATTGGAGACTCGATGAACCCATGAGAGCATTCCAGCACTTATGTGGGCAGTGCAAAAAGGTAACAATGCTGGCCTTAAAGCACACTTAGCAGAGATGAATGTTGATTTAATTGATTCCTTTGGATCAATGTTTAAGTTTCACGCCACTGATCTTTCATTATTTATTATTATTATTATTATAAGCATTTGTACAGCACCAGCTATGTACCTGATGCTTTACAGAACAATAAGATAGGCGCAGTCCCTGCCTACGGCTTACAATCTAGTAGACATTGGGGGGGAGACAAGGCGAGGGGACATAAGGAAAGACAGGGCAGCAGACATCGGGAAAGGTGGGTTTTGAGGAGGGGTGTGGAGGAAGGGAATTCAGGCTTGGGGGGCAGTAAGAGAGAAGGGATGAAGGCAGCTAGGGGAGCAGGGGAGATGGAGAGTGAGCAGAGGAGGAGCAAAGAGTGCATACCGGAGTGTGTAAGCAGACTAGAGCTGAGAGGTAAGGGGGAGCCAGGTTGTGAAGGGATTTGTAAGTGAACACCAGGAGTTTGTGAAGGATGCATTTGGGGAAAGGGAGCCAGTGAAGAGAGGAGAGGCTGCATGTGGTCGAAGTGATGGGCTGAGCGGATGACCCTAGCAACAGAGTTTTGGATGGAGATAAGGGGGGACAGGTGAGAGTGGGGGAGGCCAGCAAGGAGGAGGTTACATTAGTCAAGGCGAGAGATAACCATGATGTGAACAAGGGTTTTGGCTGAGGAGACGGAGAGAAAGGGGCGAATCCGAGCAATGTTGTGGAGGGCGAAGCGACAGGACTTGGCAACAGAGTCGATATAAGGTTTAAAGGAAAGGTGAGTATCGAAGACAGAGCCTGATGGACAGGGGAAAGGGAGAGGAAGGGTAGGGAGGAAAGATGAGCTCAGTCTCAGCCATGTTGAGCTTGAGCTGATGTTGGGACATCCGGGCAGAGATATCAGAGAGACAGTTGATGAGGCGAGCTTGGAGAGAGGGGATGTGGAGAGAGTTGAGTGTCATCAGCATAAAGGTAGTATTGGAAGCCCTGGGAGGCAATGAGTTTGCCAAGGGACAGGGTGTAGATAGAGAAGAGGAGTGGACCCAGGACAGAGCCTTGGGGAACCCCAACCGAGGGGGAGGGAGGAGGATTTGGAATTGGGAAGAGACATTAAAGGAGCGGTCAGAGAGGTAGGAGGAGAACCAGTCAAGGATAGAGACGCAGAAGCCTAGGGAGTGAAGGGAGTCCAGTAGCAGTGTATGGTGGACAGTGTCAAAGGCAGCAGAGAGAACAAGAATGGAGTAAAGGCGCTCAGATTTAGCGACAAGTAGATCATTGGTGATCTTGGCAAGGGCAGTTTCAGTGGAGTGAAGGGGGCGGAAGCCAGATTGGAGAGGGTCTAGGGAGGAATTGGCAGACAGGCGATCCAGGCAGAGGGAGTAGACAACCCGTTCCAGAAGCTTAGAGACGAAGGGTAGAAGGGACACCAGCCAGTAACTAGATGGGTCAGACGGGTCGAGGGTGGACTTTTTGAGGATGGGGGAGAGAGTGGCATGCTTGAAGGTGGAGGGGAAGGATCCAGTGGAGAGGGAGAGATTAAGGATATGTAAAAGGGGGGGGG
>QEPC01007661.1:10284-23861 GCA_003113815.1 Sphenodon punctatus | reverse complement strand
CCCTGGCAACTGGGGAGGCTGGGGAGGGGAAGCCCCGAGGGTTTTTTCATTCCCCTCCCCTCATGGAATCTCCTGCCCCGCGTCCCCGCAGCGCAGGCTGGAAATTCTGCGCTGGGTTAAGCGGGGCAGGAGATTCTGCGGGGGGAGGGGAATTCCGCGGGAAATCTGCGATTCGCAGACCCGCGTTTCCCTCGGGGCCCTGGTTATAGAGTGTCCTCCCCCTAGCATTTCTCCCCATGCTCAACACAATCCCAATTGGTTCCACAGCTGCCCCCACATCATCTCCCCTACCAGGAGATCCCCTGTGCCACAAGAAGCCAGTGGGTACCCCCCAAGCCAGACATCCCTGGAGAAAAAAATGGGCAGGGAGGCAAGCAGGGAAACCATGCTATAGCACTATCCCCCACTCCTACTCTCTCCCACTAAAATTAAAACACAGATTTAGCTTTTCTTAGAAAAACAAAGATCCTTGGCACTACTAGTCGAACTGGGTTCCAAGACAGTAATTATGTAGATACCTCATTCACAGTCTAGGCTGAAATAACACACTAGGCTGTTAATTCCCTGGCTATCGATAGTGGTTAGTAGGAGATGGGTCACACCTCCATGACCTGTAATTGACTTCTCTCTAGCTACAGTAGTTGACCAATGTTGGAGACAGAATGCTGGGCTTGATGGAATATGGGTCTGGCCCAGTATGGAACTAATGTTTTTATGTTCTTATGACTGTCCCCATTGTACAGTAAGGGACACTGTGAGGGATTTGCCATTTTAACTGTTTCCATGGGGCTTCATTGTGGTGTGATTTCTCTGGTGGAAATAAAGGGCTGAGCTCCAGTGGAAGCTTTTCCCACACTCAAGGTGTTCTTAAGGCTTCTCTTCTGTATGGATATTCTGATGTTTGTTAAGGCTTGAACTCTATAAAGAGAGTTCTTTTGCCCACCTTCAGAGCATTAACAGGGCTTCTCTTCTGTGAATTCTCTGATGGATATTCAGGTGTGAGCTCCAACTGATGCTTTTTCCACCCTAAAGGCCTTTATGGGGCTACTCTCTAGTGTGGATTTGGTGAGGAGTATCAAGGTTTGAGTCATGACTGAAGCTTTCCCACACTAACAGCCTTCATAAGGCGTTTCTCCTGTGTGGATTCTCTGCATACCAAGACTTGAGCTCCAACTGAAGCTCTTCCCACACAAAACATTTATGGGGCTTCTCCCCGTGTGGACTCTCTGATGGCTACTAAGTTCTGAGCTCGTTTCTGAAGCTGTGGATTGTCTGTCTAGCAAGGGATGAGCTGGTTCTGAACATTTCTTCTCACTCAAGACAGTTATAGGGCTTTTCTCCTGTGTGGACCCTCTGATGGCTACCAAGGTCTGAGCTCATTTTGAAGCTTTTCCCACACTCAAGATGTAACAAATTGACATGATTTTGGGCCAAACTAAGATATTAATTTCCCTGCTTCAAAAGTACTGAACCAGGAGATGCCTCTGTTTGATTCAAGTAGGCCACTCTGTGTTAAATTGTAACCAAACCAAACTTGCCTTTCTGACTCTAACTACTAGAGTATACATGGGGGAATTGTTGCAAATAACTCTGTGTAACTGAACCAAAAAGATGCTTCCTTGACACAAATGTAACAGCAATATACACTGGATGCTATTGCACCCATCATTGTGTTAAAATGTAACTAAGAACACACACTGGAGCTATAATACTTGAAATGTAATTGTATGGGCCAGTGGGATTGTCATTTAAAATTATGTAGAATGTTAGAAATTAGGCACGATACTATTACGTATATGTGTGATGCATTTGATGTGAAGAACAGAAGTATGAGTAAAATAATCAGTATTAGCAATGATCAGGAGTTGGCCTGAGAGGGAGCAACTGATGCTGTAGAAGTGAGCAGGACCTCTTGTTCCCCAAACAAACTACGTTGGTAATTCACAGGAACTGATAACAGAGGCCAAGCTGAACAAATAAGAGTGTGGTTGTTATCAAACAATATATGACTCTCAGAAGGATGTGCAAACTACTTGAGGGCCAGGAAGCGTGACCCCCCATCTCCGGAGGGAGGAGGAGGGGACATGACTTCAATGGTCAGAACAAACCTCACATCATGACTAAGCACCCCAGATTTGGGGCAGCCAATGAGAGTGCTCCACAAGCTTAGTACTAACAACCCCGCACTCTGAATAATCATAAGACAGCCACAGCATATAAGGCTTGGCTCTGGATTAGTTCTTTGCCTTCACGGTCCTCGATCGCCAACCCCTTAGGGGGGCCGATGAGCTCAGTGATTGCCCTTTTTGGGACCCCTTTATTTAGGGGGTTCTACAATGGCTTCTTGGGGCCCCCTGACTGCCTTCCTCTGGAACCAGGCCATCAGCCTCCGATCACGTAAGAATATGTGCTTTTGTATGTATTTTTAGGTAGACAAGGGTAGATGAGTGCAAATGTGAATGCAAGTCTCTTTGGTAACTGGTATGCTAAATTGTTCTGATCTTATTAAATAAATGCTTATTTGATAGAATAAAAGACTCATTACTAAAATAAAAAGAGGAGTAATTCCCTCCCCCTCTCAAACTAAAGTATTTTCACTAGATCCTGAAGAATTGAAAGGGAGCTGCTCTCTCTCTCTCTCTTGTTAAACTACATTGCAGCGGGCCTCTCCCCAGAACAGAGATAGCTGGTTTGGATAATTGCAGTTGCCTCCCGTGAACAGGGACAACTGGTTTGGTATTTTGCAGAAAAATCTCCCCGGGTTAAAAGGTAGCTGGTTGGGGTAGTCATAGTTGTCTCTCTTGGACAGGCACAGCTGGTTGGAACTCATAATTTCTTTAGGAGCTATTCAAAGTAGAGAGAAGCAGTTGAATCCCTTGTAAATTAATTACAAAGACAGTTATAGGGCTTCTCTCCTGTGTGAATTCTTCGATCGCTATTGAGGTCCGAGGTCTCACTGAATCTTATCTCACACTCAAGACATTTATGGGGCTTCTCTCCTGTGTGGATTCTCTGATGTCTAGCAAGGTTTGAGCTGTTTGTGAACATTTCCTCATAGTCAAGACATTTATAGGGCTTTTCTCCTATGTGGACCCTCTGATGGCTACCAAGCTCTGAGCTCATTTTGAAGCTTTTCCCACACTCAAGACACTTATGGGGCTCTTCTCCCCCATGTGGATTCTCTGATGTCTAGCAAAGTGTGAGCTGATTCGGAAGCCTTTCCCACACACAAGACATTTATGGGGCCTCTCTCCTGTGTGGATTCTTTGATGTCTAGCAAGGTTTGAGCTGTTTGTGAACATTTCCTCACACTCAAGACATTTATAGGGCTTTTCTCCTGTGTGGACCCTCTGATGGTTAACAAGCTCTGGGCTCGTTTTGAAGCTTTTCCCACAGTCAAGACACTTATGGGGCATCTCCCCTGTGTGGATTATCTGATGTCTAGAAAGGGTTGAGCTGGTTCTGAAGCTTTCCCCACACTCAAGACATTTATAGGGCTTCTCTCCTGTGTGGATTCTCTGATGTCTAGCAAGGTGTGAGCTGATTCTGAAGCTTTTCCCACACTCAAGACACTTATGGGGCTTCTCGCCTGTGTGGATTTGCTGATGGCGACCAAGGTGTGAGCTCGTTCTGAAGCTTTTCCCACACTCAAGACATTTATAGGGCTTTTCTCCTGTGTGAGTTCTTTGATGGATATTGAGGGCTGAACTCCAATTGAAGCTTTTTTCACATTCCAGGCACTTATAGGGCTTTTCCCCTAAATGGATTCTCTGGTGTTCAGCAAGTTCTGCTTTATTGAAGTTTCTTTCCCCACATTTGCAGCATTGGTGTTTTTTCTTCCCCAAGTCTACTTCACTTTTGTTCATCTCCTCAATACCTTCCCCACATTGAGTGGATTCACTCTTGCCCTTTTCTGAGGGATTCCCCTGTTCTCTTTGTGCATCGCAACCATTGTCGCTGAATTCTGTCTGTTTGGAAATATTCCCTCGAGTTCTTTCTGGGAACATGTCACACAGTTCTATTTCGTCCTCGGCACCCTGGTGGGGAGTCCCCTCCACGTTCTCTGTCAATGTCCCACTTCCTGCAGAGATACAAAAAACCCAGGTAGGAGTCAATGCCTGTAACAAAAGAGTCAATCTCTAAAAGGGGAATGGGAAACATCTACTATAACTGTGGGGAGGTCTATCGTCATTCTCATCCTAGATTGGTCTCACCTCCATAACACTACCCTTCCATTTTCATTCTCACGCTATCAAAAACTATCATTTATCCAAGCACTGAAGGGTCTCTGGTAGAAGGAAGGGGCACTAGCCATAGAGACAGACCCATTCTGTCTGTTGGAGAGAGTCCTGTGTCTCTGAGGGACCCATCCCAGGCTGGTAGTAGAGGAGGGGGAGCCTGGCCTAGGTGACCTCCCAGTTTCCATGGATTGGGAAACAGAAGGAGATTCCACAGGATCCTTCCCTCCTCTCCCTCTGAGTAGACAGGGGTCAGAGGGACCCAACACCCCTGGTCTGCAGCAGGCAGAAAGTGCTGACTGGGATTTCCCCTTTTCTGCCTAGGTTAGCAAAATCAGAGAAAAAGCAATCAGCCCAAGGGTTTCTGCTGCTTCTAGACCACCGAAAATGGGGGCTGCAACCCCAAAGACTAGACTGAGGAAATGGGAGCATATGTCACTCCCACCAACCTTCCCTTGAAATACCCATGTCAGGTTTTGTCAGCTGCACAGTTTCCAATGAGCAGCCACGGCTCAACTGTGATTTAAGCTTCTTTCACACTCAAGGGATTTTCTGGGGTTCCTTCTTTTGGGCCTTCTGATGTAGAACAAGTTCTGGTTTTTAACAAGTCCCAGGCTTTATAAAAATGTTACCCAGGATTCCACATCCTGTCCCATGTGGTTCTGTTGGCTCCAGGTCTCCCTGTAGACAGGCCTGAACTTAGGGGCAGGCCCCATAGGCCCGGGCCTTGGGTGGTTTTTTCGAGAGCAGGGAGCCACTTGCTGGCACCACCCACTCTGTTTATTTTTCACCCTGCATGGCTGGAGGCTACTGCCCACAGCCAAACCCTGCTGCCTGGGTCACCATCACCCTCACCTGCCTCTGCCTGCTAGAAGTGCTTTTTTTACAAACAACTCCTCCCCATGTGAGTGATCAGAAGATTGTTGCCTTGTAAAGAAGGTTCTTCGGGATGGCGCCTAACATTTCCACAACTGGCTTGTGCATGCTCAACCTATTCAAATAATAGACCACATGATGGTCTTGAGCTCTAGTATAAAAAGCACACACACCCCCCCTCAGAATGACAGTTCCTTCCAACCCTTTCGAGACATGCTCACCCTATTGAAATAGAACATGTGAGGGTCTCAAGATCCTCTAGTATAAAAAGCACTCTCTCCCTCAGAATGACAGTTCCTGCCAGCCCTTTCTAGGAATATAAGAAAAAAATTCCATGCGGCTCTGGAAGGGTGGTGGTTGTGTGAATGTTCAGACCCATCTCGAAGAACCTTATTGACAAGGCTGAAACCTTCTGTTCTTCTTTGAGTGGGTCCTCAAAGGTCCTTTTTAAATGGCTCTGCTGGGTGGGGGATCCATGGATGTGCTGGTGCGTGGGCAGGGCGTGCACACATCTGCACATGCATCCCCACTCACCCCCACTTATCTGCACCCACGGAGCAATTGCTGTTTTCCCTGGTTGCTCTGTGTATGAGGATGAGTGGGGGGTGAGTGGGGATGCATTAGGTGAGAACACGCATACACCCCCATTCACTGTGGATGCGTGTGCCACGTCGTTCACATTGGGTCCCCCACCCATGAACACGCAGCATGGGGGTGAGGCTTGGCTTGTGGCAGGGCTGGTTGCTCTGTGCATGAGGACGAGTGGGGGGTGAGTGGGGATGCATTAGGCGGGCACACGCATGCACCCCCATTCACTGCAGATGCATGCACCACGTCGTTCACATGGGGCTTTCCCACACATGAACATGCAGCATCAAGGTGGGGCTTGGTTCAACAAAGGGCTTGGTTTGGGGGCAGCAGCCTGAGAAGGGCCATGGGGTGCAAAATTCCTAACTCTGGCCCTGCCTGTAGAGAAGTATCTGCCTCATTGTCACATGTTCCCCCATCACCTGTGAGGACAAAGAAAGAATCCAGACATCAATAGCTCCCTCTGCTGGGGAGACGGAACCCCATTCTGTCCCCATTTCTCATGTATACCTTCAGGGAATGGAGCTGCAGCCAGGTGCCTGCTAGAATGGGGGAGAAGTCATGAGAGACATTGGCTATAACCACTTCTGGCTGAAATCTTTGCCTGGAGGATGTGGGACAGAATTGGCCCATCTCATCAGATCACTGTTCACCTGGCCCAATGTCTTCCTGGATCTCCATTGTATCAGAGTCCTGCAGATCCAGTATCCACGGCTCTTCCCCTCGCTCCATCTGGGAGATCAGGTCTGGTTTCTGGATGGGCAATCCTGCCCAGAGGAGAGAGAAACGAGATCAGGGTTTGCTGAGTGTTCATCCCATACTTGGGGTAGAGTACGTTTCCCCCTCTGCTTTCACGCCCCAGCATGCTCGCTGCTCTCCCTTCTTCTGCCTGCCCGAGAGTCCCAGACAGCCAGGGGAGGGGGCTGCTTCCTGACATAAAGGGCTTGAATGGGGGCAAAGGGAGTGTTACGGGGATCTTTATTGAGGAGGAAGTCAGGGACTCTGACACTTACAATTTCTTATATGAATATGTATTTTATTTCATAACCCAAATAGACCAATCTTAATCTAAATCATTCATTCGTTATCTCATACCTACCAAATTGGGTAGAATACTAGGTGGGCAGCCTAGCATTACTATCATGAAGCAGGTACTTGCAAGTGCCTGCAGCTTCAATGGTGTGTGCGTGTGTCGCTCCCCACCTGTCCTTTCTTCAGTTCTGCCTTCTATAGGTTTTTCAGGCAGTCTTAATTTCCTGTTTCTTTGGACACACCCAGTCTATTTTTGCCCCTGCACAGTCTACGACGGAAGTTAAGGCGTTATCCTCATGTGCGGTTAGACTGCTTTGTGCTGATAGTTGCAAAACAGGAACCAGGTGGGAGGGTTCTAAGGTGCACTCACCCATAGCTGCACTTTTTCTACAGCCTTTAGTAACATCCCATAGTCCATAGACTCTGTCGTGTGACAGGAGCAACAGCAGCAACTGAGAGGCCCAGACAGTGGGAGGCGCTGGAAGCATAAAAGCTGCAGCTACTTGCTCCTGGGTACCACAGCTCTAGGGCCAGGAAAGGGAGTAAGAGCAGCTAGCCTGCCAGGGAGTCTTGGGAGAGTGACGGTACAGCAGGAATAAGAGCTGCACCCAGAACATCTCCCTAGGGTGGGCAGAGGGGAGGAAACATCGGGAATCTTTATTGCCTGCACCTCCCTACCAGCAGAGGGCAGCACTCACGCTACAACACCGTTTTTAGCAATGTGAAGAGTGGCTTCCAAGGACCATGTTCTAACAAGGTTGCACTGCTCTTGCATACACTCTAAATAACTTATCCCTTTGTTTTGTGTTGTCGCTGCCTATTCCTACAACTGGGGCTTTATATGGTTACCTCACCCATGTCCAAGATCTGTTTTTTCCCTACCTACAGCCCCCTCACAAATTATTTCATTCTATCCACTCCCATTCAAGTCACTGTCTCCTCCCATATATACCTGTCCTGCATTTCCCCAGTGTGTAGCAGGGACCCATATTCACTGGGTTTTCCCTACTGGCCTCAAAGGACAAAACGCAGAGAACATGATTCACCATCTACAGTTGTGACCTGTTACCTGCCTGAGGAAGGGTCCCATGTGGTCTAAAAGTTGCAGAATCTACCCAACAACAGTTGTTCCAATTAATGAGATCACTTGAACTACTTTGTCTCCATCTTCCATGTTTGGGACCAACACAGTAACCACTCCCTCTCTATGTTTACAGCACTCTCATAAGTAGCAGAAAGGGAAGGATCCTTACCCAGCGAGGCCACGTTCTGGTAATTCTCCTGCATGACGCTGCTGTAAAGGGCTCTTTGATCAGGGCTGAGCAGAGCCCCCTGCTCCCGGGTGAAATACACAGCCACATCCTCAAAGGTCACCGCCATCTGGAACAACAAGCCTCGCTCAGAATTTGCTCCCCCCAGCAGCGCTTTCCGTTCAGGGCTACAGCCCCCAAAATTGTATTTGGCCCCATTGCAAAGTGGAAATACAGTCCTTCAACCTCAGACAGCAACACAGAGATGCTGAAATGCACACCTGGTCCTTCCTAGGAAGGGGATGGAGAATTTTGTTCCCAGAAAACCTCTAACAAGCCAGGAGGGAGAGAGTGACGTGCAAACCATCAATGGATTCAATTCTCTAGCTTAAAAGAGCTAAACTAGTTTTTCCAGGCAAGCTTAGAGCAACCACTCCCCAGTCCGCCCCACCCCACAGTAGTTCACACAACCATGAGATTTTCTTTGCGTGTCTGCTCAGTGGCTCCTGAATAACTTACGGAAAGAACTGGGCCCTTAAACTACAGGTTAGAAAACTGACTGTGTTTGGAGACTCACACCCCATTTGGAAGAATCAATATGAAAAAAGAATTTCTAAATGTGCATCTGACACAAAAAACCAAGCAAATCCAGCCCCTCCCAAGCATCGTATCCAGAACGCTCATTACACGCTGGGATTGGGAAGTTCCTGGAACAGTCACCTCAAAAAGGTTGAGCTGCCACTTTCCCCAGGAGTGTAGCTGTCACAGGGGGAGGGGGCTCAGTTGACTCCTGCTGGGACCTAACTCGAGAGGGAGCCTTTGCCAGTGTCCCGAGCGCCACTAGGAAGTTTTCAGAGTGGGTGAGGGGGAATCAGGACCAACACTCAGCCCACGGCCACTCTGGAAATTTCCTACTGAGGCTCAGGCCACCTGAAAAGGACCCAGTGAAGAAGGAAGTGATCAGAGTATAATGACTGTAGGACTCTTAAGTAACAGAGTACAGTTACTTAAAACATAAGGCCCCTCACAATCCCCTTATCTCCCAGACTGGCAGTGCGGTTCTTGCTTAGAAACGCAGAAGTGCCAAACAAGTTCATTTTTAAACACATCAGTACAGGGTGCAAGCAATGGAAGGCTTAAACAGTTTTTGTCTTTTTGGATGGAAGGAAGCAGAGAACACAGACACGAGTTAAAAAGACAACACTGATTGATTTAAACACAAGGTCTGGTGGGGGTGAGTTAGTGGGTCTCCTTTTCCAAAGAGCTCCAGGTCCCGTGCACTAGCTACAAACCACCAGGTTTCCCTGCCTCTGTCTGTGGAATAACCCAATAACGTCCCTACCCAGGTTCATCTCCAATACCTTATCCCCAAGACAAGAATCATCGCCTCCCACTTCTCAAAATTTCTCAAAAAGGCAACTTCTCAAAAATTTACAAGCCACATGTAAAGGTCCCAGTGAAGAAGGAAGTTCTCAAAGTGAGCAGAGGCTCTGGTCAACAGGGCCGGCCGTAAAATTTGTTGGGCCCAATGCATAGCTAAAACGTGGGAAGAGGTCTGGACTTTGTTCCTGTTTAAGTATTCTGTTTAAATCTTGAATGGTGGGTGAAACCACTGGCTCTCTTTTCCCCCCTATTGAATTTAATTGACTTAAAGGCAGCATTTGATTCAACAGATATCATGCTCTGAAAGTCAGCCCTCAAACTATCATTGCTGCTTTATACTGACAACATGGTTATTATCTCACTTTCTCCTATCGGAATGAAAAGGGCTTTAAACAGCCTTGAAGCCGAGTCTCTATCTGTTAAGTATCAAAAGAAAAGAAAACTATTGTTCTGTGGAAGGAGCAGGATGCCCAATTGGGTCACTTACTTGGGAATTGGGATTCTAGTTGATGAATAGGGAGGTAAGTCGGACTGAGGGTAATGTCCTGCATCATCCACTAGGAGGCAGCACTAAGCTGTAAGCTTCTGATTAGGGAAGCTCTCCCCTCTCACTCCAGTTGTAGGAAGCCGAAGAGTAGAACCTAAATAATTGAGGAAATAAACAGAGAACCTCCCTACCTCTAGTGAATCCTAACGCCCCTAACTGGCCTATAAAGGAAAAGAATTGAGGTCCAATACCGGACTTCAGGTAGAAGACCTATTACTGTATACCCTATTTCAACATCCTCTGAAAGGGAGGGCCGACTTACCTCCCTATTCATCAACTAGAATCCCAATTCCCAGGTAAGTGACCCAATTGGGCATTCTAGTGGATGAAGCCCGGTAAGTCAGACTGAGGGAGGTAACAAGCAGTCGAGTCGGCTTTGGGAGGGGCATAAATAGGGTACACTCCTTACTATCCTGAACTAACTCGGAACCCCTTGGAGAATGCGGCATCCGAATGCCGCCTCTGCAGAGTCCAAGAGGTCTATTTTATAATGTTTGGTAAACGTGTGCATGGATTTCCAGACAGCAGCCCTGCAAATCTCAGAATACGAAGCCCTGTGACAGAAAGTCCAGGAGGTAGCAGCCGCTCTGGTAGAATGAGGCAGAGTTCTTGCTGGGGGCGGGATACCCGTAGTCCTATAAGCCTCTTGAATGCAACACGAAACCCAGTGAGAGCTAACGGACTTGGAAGCCTTCCTGCCTCTCATTCGGGGTCTACAGTTAACAAACAGAGCTGAGGTCTGTCTAAACTGGGTAGTCCTATCCAGGTAGAACTTCAATGCCCTCCTAAAGTCTAACAAGTGCCATAACTTTTCTAGAGGGTGACTCGGTCTAGGGCAGAAAAATGGAAGAATTATCTCCTGTTCCCTGTGGAAGGAGGAGTCCACCTTTGGAATGAAGGCTGGATCCAGTCTCAAGGAGACCGACTCTTTCCTGAACCGGCAACGGTCCAGGTCCACGGAGAGGGCCCCTAGCTCTGACACTCTACGGGCCGAAGTAACGGCTATCAGGAACACTACCTTAGTAGTTAGAAAGTAAAGCAAAACCTCCTGCAGGGGTTCAAATGGGAGTCCCGTGAGCACCTTGGAACTTGAGATTCAAGTTCCAAGTGGGAAAGCTACGTACTATGAGCAGGGCCATCTGCCTAGCTCCTTTCAAAAACCTCTTGAGGTGAGGATGAGATGAAAATCTATCCGTGTCCTTTGACAGCATGCTATCGATTGCTGCTAGCTGTCTAGCCAAGGTATTAGGCCTGAGTCCTTTGTCTATGCCGCACTGCGTGAAAGCCAGGAGATCTGCAACCAACGTGGAAAAGGCGGACACTTTGTTCAGGGCACACCATGCCGTAAATGACTTCCAAGAGCTCTGATAGTTCCGTCTGGTAGAAGCCCTTTTCAAAGCCATCATCGTGGTTACTACTGCATTCGGGTATCCGAACCGTGCCAGGGTCTCAGATTCAATTGCCATGCTGTCAGTCTGAGCATGCTGGGATTCTCGTGATGTATGGGGCCCTGGGTTAGCAGATCGTTGAACAAGGGTAGAGTTCAGAACGATCCTTTCAACATTCAGAGGAGATCCGTGAACCATAGCCAAAATGGGGCGATCAGCACTAGATGGGCTTCGTCCGATTTGGCTTTGAGAAGTGTCCGCTGGATCAGGAGAAATGGTGGGAAGGCATACAACATCCCTGCCAGCCACGGCTGGAAGAGAGCATCTGCCGCCACTGCTTCCTGGCATTGGTGCCTTGTGAAGAACTGTGGGAGCTTTGCATTGGTTGTGAATGCGAAGAGGTTGAAGGAAGGTTCCCTGAATCTGGCCATCAGCTCCTGGAATACTGATGTTTTCAGTGACCATTCTCCTGGCTGGATGGTCTTCCGGCTGAGCCAGTCGGTTTCTACATTCACTATACCCCATATGTGTCATGCTGACAGCGACCAGATTGAACTCTCGGCCCACTTGAACAGTTGGACAACTTCCCTGATCGCGATCCTCCTTGGTGATTGACGTAGGCAACTGCAGTTACGTTGTCCGATAGGATTTGTACACGGCGCCCCAGTACTTTGCGAAGCCCAGCAAAGCTATGCGAATCGCCGATAACTCCAAGCCAATTGATGCTGTTTCTTTGATCGGAGCTCGACCAATGCCCCTGCACCGCCTTGTGGTCAAGGATGGCACCCCAACCTTGTAGGCAGGCATCCATGGATATGACAACACGTACGGGAGGATTCAGCTTCACCCCTGTGGTGAAGCTGTTGGGTTCCAACCACCATTGGAACAATTTGACAGTGGAGTGGTCTAAATGAACTGTTATTTTCATGTTGAATGCCAGCTGTGACTGAAACAGCCGCAGAAACGCTTGGAGAGGTCTGGCATGAAATCTGCTCCAGTGCAGGTGCATGAAACAAGAGACCATGAGTCTCAACAGGCTTGTCAACTTCTGAATGGATACCTTTGGGAGGTCCAACGTTTCCAGGATCAGATTCCTGATTTTGTCCTGGAGGCTCAGAGGAATGAACAGTTTCCCTAGTGACGTGTCCACGATAATCCCTAAGTGCTCCAACCGTTGAGTTGGTGAGAGATGGCTTTTGTCGCGGTTGACCACAAACTCGTGGTCCTCGAGATACGCCACTGTCTTGTTGACATGGTCCTGGCAAACGTCCCTGTTGTCAGCTTTGATGAGCAGGTTGTCTAGGTACGGGAATACAGCTATGCTGCAGAGTCAGAGATTGGCAATCAGGGGGACCAGTACCTTCGTGAAGGTCCTTGGTGCCGTGGCCAGACCCAACGGGAGAGCCCAAAACTGCCAGTGGTACCGGTGGTAGGGAAATCGTAACCATCACCTGTGAGCCGGATGAATCAAGATGTGCAGATATGCGCCTTCTAAGTCTATTGACGCCAATCAGCTCCCGGATTGGAGGGAAAGGGTTACTGATGTCAAAGTCTTCATAAGGAACCTTTGGGTTCTGAGATGCTTATGTATTTCAGGTCTAGTATCGCTCGCCACGATCCCTCCTTCTTTTGCACCAAAAACAAAATTGAATACAGTCCGGATCCTTGTTCCCCAGCTGGCACTGGCTTTATTGCCCTTGTGGTTGCTAGCCGTTGAATTTTGACTGTCATAGCGAAATGCTTTGCGCTGATGATCGAAGTCAGGGAGATACGCATGACGTCTCTAGGTCTTTTTCAGAGTTCTATTGAGTAGCCTAGAGCCATGATGTCGAGTATCCACCAGTCTGTGGTTGCCTTCCTCCACACGGATATGAATGGTTGAAAACGACCTCCTACCGGGATGGTCCCTGCATAGGAGGGACCTGAGTAGTCAGGGGCGCTGCGTGGAGGAAGGGGGGGGGGATTTCCAAGCTTGATAGACCCCTGCTGCCGTTCTGCCTGTTCTGTATCCTCTTCCCCGACCGCCTCTGGGTTTAAAGGTGTAACCGGGGAGGGGTAAGGAAGACTCGCACAGGCACGCACACGTACCCAAGGCTGACCCTGTTCTGTGCAACACAAGCTGGGAAAGAAAGCCCGTCAGGATAGAATGGTAGTCGTTACCTTTACTTAAAGAGAAAGAACAGACCTCTATCGTCATAGGGCGCACGGAAACAGGGAAACCAAGGCAGCCCCAAGGTCCACGCACCCACACACTCAAGGTCCACGGGGGGGGGGG
>QEPC01007656.1:0-24198 GCA_003113815.1 Sphenodon punctatus | reverse complement strand
GTACAATGGGGTGTCGGTTTGGAGGAGAAATTTTATGTTGGAAGCTGACCTGCAGGTCCACTCTGATGCCACCGGGGCACAAGGATTTGGGGTGTATTTCCAGCATCAGTGGTGTGCGGCCACCTGGCCAGCTGAGTGAGCCCAGGCCGACATCACTAGAGATCTCACATTCCTCGAATTGTTCCCCATTGTAGTAGCTGTCAGATTATGGCACAGTAAATTGGCCAACAAAGTAGTGCTCTTTTGGTGTGATAATCTGGCAGTAGTTCATATAATTAATTCCTTGACGTCCCGTCCCAAGAGGGTTATAGGTTTGGTCAGGCACCTGATGCTGCTGTGCCTCGAGCATAACATTTTGTTCCACGCAAGACATGTTCCTGGACTCGAGAATGAGATTGCAGATGCTCTCTCTCATTTCCAGATAGAGCGTTTCAGCGTGCTCACTCCGGAGGCCAACGAGAACCCAGAACCCATGCCGACTGAGCTGTGAAACCTTGAATCCTGGAGTTAAGTTCCTTGGTTCAGGCCTCATTAGCGGGGCACACCAGGGCTGCATACCATGCAGCCTTCCAGACTTTTCAGTTGTTTCAGGTGCAACGGGGTTGGACCACGGGTTTCCCAATTCCTGAGGCGGAAGTATTGCAGTTCGCCATGTCATTAAGGAATGACGGGCTGGCGAGATAGTAGCGGAGTCTGTCAGGGGTAGGTCAGGTAGGGCAATAGGGTATCAAGATATCCAGTAGGATAGTGGGCAGGTTAGAATTCGATTAAGGGTATTCAAGACTGATCAGCGGGGAAAAGGGAAGATGATTAGGCTGGCCCGGACTGGTGATGCCAGATTGTGCCCAGTTTTGGCAGTCCAAGCTTATTTGGCCATTCGCCCCCCTGTGGGGGACCCTCTGTTTTGCCACCTGAATGGCAAGTCAGTTACCAGATATCAATTTATGGCTCTCCTTAGAGCCGCTTTGGGGAAATTGAATATCCCGCCCCTGGATTATGGTTCTCATTCATTTCGCATAGGCGCATCAACTTTTGCGGCACAAATGGGGAGGTCGGGCCCTGAGATACAGGCTATCGGCCGTTGGCGCTCAGCAGCATACCACGCCTACATGCGCTGACTGACATTAATACACTGATTTAACCATGCCATCTCCTTCCATTGACAGATCGTNCCTTCCTCAGGACAATGTCATGAATAGTGGCCCTAGGGTGAACATCTGGCAGCCACCATCACACGAGCAGGTAACTCCAGGGTTAATAGGGGCTAATTTGTGGTAACATCTTGTCTGTTTACACCTATTGTTTACATTCCAGAGGGAGTGGTGTGCAGAATGGTGGAAGGGACAGGGAGTGTGAGGCACTAGCCAAAGTTAGTTCTATGTGGCTGTTTCCTGGTTGTACCTCACCCTCCCTCTTGCTCCCCCTCGGGTGCATACTAGAGGTGAAACAAAGAGTAAATTTTTTAATTTGCAGATATTATTCACATTTTTGGATAGTTGTCCAAATATTAAAAAAATATATATTTGTACCTGAAACAAAATTCATTTATGTGAGTTTATATAGTGTTTCATCAACCTAATTCTGAGCATGAGAAATTGCTGGTTAGTGGCTATGATATTTGCCACTGATATTGATTCCTGCTCTTGCACACTCCACCCAAGCGGAACATACCCTGGAAGTATACTTCTGCCAGAAAGCAGCATACCCTGGAAGAGGGCTTGCAGAGGAAGGGATGGTGCGCTCTTGGGGGTGAGAATTTGGCTGAGGGGGAAAGGAAGCTTTGACTCCTAAGCAACCCTTGCCCAGCCCCAAACCACCCTGAGATGTCTTTTGGGTGATGGCCATACTCTTTCTGCTGATGGGGAGATTGGCATGCACAGAGGCTCCTCTCTCTTTTCATGTCTTGGGGGCATGATCTGGGCCACGGCTTTTCATACCGAGAGTTATTTTGCAATTCACACAAAGCTGTAGGCTGAGTTGTATCTCCAGCATCTCCAGCTACCTTGAGATATGATGGTTGTTATGGCAACCCCACTTCATTGAATAGCAACGTATTAAACACATAACAAATTGGATAGATGCACCAGAGTATTTCCTTTTGAACATGAGTTTTCTTCCTCTCTTATTTTTAACAGAAAAGAGTCATTTTAATTGCTATAGGTATGTGTGTATGTGTATATTATATATGTACACACACACACAAGCAAGGTACAATGTGTTAGCTTACCATCCCAGTTTATCACCCTTCCTGAGTGTCAGTGAGAGGCAGGTGTGAGATGTGGAGAGGGGTTTATCCCATAAAAGTAGAGATTTTTGATCAACTATCAGCATGCATACAAAATAATCCCTTCTCTGCTCCAAAGGAAGATTTCCTAAATTCCCAGCATTGGTTCACCTTTTTGGGTGGTGAATTGTCCTAAAAGAGGAATTATATTTATATATGCTTATCTACCTTCTACTTGATTATGTCGTGATCCTTCAAATGGGATGCCTGCCATTTTGACTGACACCTCAGGGATTGAACTGGGGAACTTCCCTATCTAAAAGCCTGAGTCCAGGTAGCCAAAGTTAAATCACTGTACTGTGTGTGTGTGTTTGTGTGTGGCCTCAATTTACATCCTCCATTTCCACTAGGCCTCAATTAACTCAACTCAGTATGCCACATAGTTTCAGTTGAAATATGTTTCTCTTTTAATCAGTTTAGCATCAGAGATTTCAGGCTCGTGTTTCCAGGTTAGTGCGTAGGATGTTTATTAATTTGGCTGTAAGGATCTCTCATGAATGTTTCATAGACTTTCTAAGCCATTTCAGCAGCCAGCAGATAATTTATTTTTTAAGTAGACCCTTATTCTGTTCTAAACAATGAGATAGTCTCTGAATTATCTGGAGTGCCTCTTCCATTTTCAGATTAGAAATAGGTAACTCCTGACTTACAGCTCGATTTACTTAGGATTTGTCTTCACAAATGTTTGCTTGTGCAATGACCTCCTAACTTGCTTTAACCTTGCCTGCACTCACAGGAGTTAAAGCCAAGATAAGAGGGGGAATTAATTACCTGTCCAACCAAGCAGGGTTCAAGTGGGGGGCATGTTTATGTCTACTTTTCAGTGCCCGTTCTCTTGTTTTCATTTCTCCATGCTGATCTACTGCTGGCAAACCTCAGCACTTCCTCCGTTGTGTCCCTCACACTCACACAGCATCTCAGCCTCACTGACTGCTTCTTATTCAAGCCTTCTCTGTTGACAGTTCTTTTCAGTCTACACAAGAGGGAGATCAGGGGGGTGGGGGAAATATCTATGCAGTCCCTGAAGGGGACGGACCACTCCATATTGTCCAATGGCTTCTCATACTGGCCCTTTTTGCATGAGATGCCCCCGCCCATCTCCATGCAGTTTTGCTGCATGGAGAAGGGTGGAGGCACCCATGTGAATGCCACAGTGAATAGGCGGGGGGATGTGCCTACTCCCGCGTTACACCAATCTCTACCCATCACCCATGCACAGAGCAAAGGACTCCAATGCCGGTTGCTCCGTGGGTGGAGGTGGGTGGAGATGAGTGTGTGTCTGTTGGAAGAGTGCCACACCCATCTCCACCCCCCACTGCACCAAAACCCCACGCTCCCATGCCTGTGGGAAAAGGGCTACTGTTTCCTCTAGATCAGATTCAGGCAGTGTTGGACACTGTCATGAGCAGGATACTAGATTAGATGGTTGGCTGGTCTGCTCCAGTCAGTGTGAATGCTCTTCTGCTTTGTACTGAAAGCTAAGCACAAATATTGTGATTAAAGTGAAAAGCTTGAAAAGCTTGACTATTAATATTAATAATGATGATGATAATAATTCAAGTATTGATTATTAGTTATTATTATATTATTATTAATAATCATAATCATAATCATGATGACTTAACAGCTAGGTTCTTTTTAAAAACTCATGGGTTTAATGATAATACCCTCCACCACAAATCACGGTGGTGAGGGGTTGTCACACCCCATTTCCTCCCTCCCCTTCTCCAGAGGAGTGAGGGAGATGGATGCGTGCAGCCGCTGCTTGCGGCAGTTGCTCGGAGGCTTGGATCCACCGCAGGTAGGTTGCAAGATTGACTGGCAACCCTTGCAACTGGCGTGAAAAATTAGAGCTGCTGATTGGCCCCTGGAATCACGTGGGGCAATCAGCGGTGTCTGAGGCTCTCGCTGCTCACTCCAGGAGGAATGGGGACATGAAGACCCCCTGGGGAGGGGAATAGGAGCAGGGGGAGATAGGAGCAGTGGGAGCAAGGCAAGTTACATGGCACGGGGGTGCAAATGGGGCCCCAGGGATGGGGCTGAGGCACGGGCCCAGAAGGCCCAGAAAACAATGACAACCCAGAAAGGGGCAAAGAAAGGGGGCAGTAAAAAGGGGGCAAAAGCCCCCATGAGTGGCACACCTGGGAAAGGTGGCAAGAGGGGACAGGGAGGAGTGGACCCGCCCCTTCCCCTGCAGTCAAACCTGAAGCCCCCTGTGGCTGGAAAGTCGGCTTGGCAATGCCTGGCAGCTTGCGAGGCGGCAGTGTTTGGTGGGGGGATGCCCCTACCAGGAGCGGGACCTAGTGAGGCTGAGCAGGGCCAAAGGGGTAGGCATCCCTAGGCCAGTAGTTGAGGCCTTGAATAAAGCCCTGGCCCCAGAATCCCACGGTGGGGCTCAGCAACATGTGGGGGTGGATACCTCATCTCAATGTTTCTGAAAGTGGGCTGAGGAGAAGTGTCCGCCAGGCAGGTCCTCCTGCCCGGTTTGCAGAAGGGGAGTCAGGAGGGCAGGTGGGGGGCAGGGTGCCAAGGGCATCTCAAAGGGAGTCCTGGGTTGATATGGAGGTGGAGGCAGGTGAAGGGTGCACTGGGGGAGATACGGAGGCAGAGGAGTTGCCTCAGGAGGAGGGGCCTCCCCCCGTGCAAGTCTTTTCCAGGTACCAGCAGGAAGCCTGATGCAGCAGTGAGGACCCGCGCTTGCTGGCACGGATAGAAGCCCTGGAGCGGGCGATCGCAGTGAGGGATTGAGACAGTGAGGGGGGGGAACACAACAATATACGGTACCGGTACAAGGTAGGCAGATGGGGGGGACAAGGGGACCCATGTTTCAGACTAGTATCCCCCCTCCAGTCGCAGGTTTAGGACCTTATGGCACTGATAGCCCTGATGAAATTGGGAAAGGGTGGCTGGGGGCTCAGAGCACTGGTTTAGCCCCCCCCCCCAGCAAGAAAGCACCCATCGTATTTGTGGTGGAATGGGGGTTGGGTACAGGTGACAGCCCCCATCCCTCGGGGTGCAACTGCTCAAGGAGCAGCCTAGGAGACTTGGGGTTATGGGGGGCTGCCCCCTGCTACTGGGCAGACACAGGCCCAACAGGCCTTGAAGGTTTGGGGTCTCACCCCCCATGGTTCAGCTGCCCTGGTGACTGGGCAGCCCAGTGGTTTCAGGGGGGTGGCTGTACCCAATAGCAGTCAGTCGGGCCCACTTAATCAACTCAGGGGCATGCTAAGGATGCATTGTGAGCAGGGCAATTTGAATGCCCCCCAACCTGGGGGGCAGGTACAAGGGATACGCATGCCACAAGGGTGGCCGGCTATAGTCCAAGGGACTGGTAGGCAGACACGGGGGCAGGTAGACTGAGAGCAGGGGAATAGTGTATTCCCAGGGTGGGTTGCCCCAGTACAGGCACTTCCGATGACGTGGGCTCCACAATCCACAGGGTCTGGGTTGCCACACCAGCCCGCACCCACGGGGGGAAGTTTTGTGGATTTATCAGACCCCATAGGGGAACACTTATTACTGGCCATGAGGGAGAAGATTTGGAGGGGAGAATATGTGGATATTTTCACCCTCCTCTTCAGAGACGCTATAGTGGAACCTGGGGAGGAGGGCAAAAAGAAGGAGAAGGAGAAGTACAAGCACCCGAAAGCCGACAGAAACTGGGCCAACTGAACGGCTGCCTATGCCATATACCATGGCGTGCAGTTGGAAATGTTCCCAGAGAAAGGGCCAGTACTCCTCAAGTATGTGGAGATCATTCGAAGGGTATATGAAACAGGGCCACCAGGGGCGTGTCTCCGGTACAATGAGGCCTTTAGGCACCAGGCTTAATTTAAGCTGGCGCTCTGGTGGGACATCCATGCACAAGACTTATGGTTGACATGCATGAGTGATTTAAAAGGGGCCCCCAAGACAGACAGTGGCCACCTCTTGGCTAAAGGGAGTGTAGCCACGCTGAATGACTGGGGCAGGGCAGGGGGCAGGCAGACAAATTTGGGGAGCATTGGGCAATGCTGAGAATTTTCCCAGTCGGGGGTGTGTACTCATCCCATGTGCAGGATTCGGCACACCTGTCCCTCCCACGGAGGGTTCCACCTGGCGGCTTCCTGACCCCAGTCCAAGCCAAGGGCAAAGGGAAAGATGGGAGCTGGTGGCGCTTCAAAAGGGGCACAAGGGAACCTTGGGGGTGGCGGAACAGGAAAATCCAGTAATACCGGTGAGAGTCGATAGGCTAGCAGTAGCCTTGCTCACGCATCCTGACAAGGAGGAGGTGAGCTATGTCATGAGTGAGTTTAAAGAAGGTTTTAGGATACCAGTAGGGGTGGTCCCATCAGGTAGAGTGCCCCCCAATTTGAAGTCGGTAGTAGACATGGAGGAGGTTTTGGCGGAGAAGATACAAAAGGAAGTGATGGACGGTAGAGTGGCTGGCCCCTTTGATGTGCCACCACTGAAGGGAATGGTCTTCTCCCCATTGGGAATAGTACCAAAGAAAGCCCCAGGGCAGTTCCGCCTGATCCATCACCTTTCGTATCCTCATGGCCGCTCGGTGAATGACGGGATACCAAAAGACCTGATGACAGTACACTATGCGTCGTTCGGTGCGGCTGTGGAACTGGTCAAGCAATATGGCACCGGGGCATTGATGGCAAAATGCAATGTTAAGTCAGCATTCCGTCTTTTGCCAGTTCACCCGGACAGTTATCACCTATTGGGCTTTCAATTCCGGGGAAAATTCTATTATGACAAGGCCATGCCCATGGGGTGCTCCATATCGTGCTCGGCATTCGAGCGCTTCAGCTCCCTGGTGGCATGGATCGTACGTCAGGAGGCAAGTAGTGGCGGTATTACCAAATATCTCGATGACTTCCTCTTCGTTGGCCATGACAGTGTGCCTGAGTGTTTCGAATTGGTCGCCCTATTTGAATGAATAACTGCGCATTTGGGTATCCCCTTAGCCCCAGAAAAGATGGAGGACCCTTCCTTAGTGCTCACTTACTTAGGGATCGAGTTGGACTCTACCCTCAGAGTTTCCCGCTTGCCCAAGGATAAGGTAGTCGCGTTGAGGCAAAAAAAATCGAAGAATGTGTCTCAGCCAACAAGGTGACGGTTAGGCAGCTCCAGTCACTCATCGGTAGCCTAAACTTCGCGTGCAGGGTGGTTTCACGACGTAGGGCATTTTTGTCATGATTGTATGGGAAGTTAGCTGGGGACCTGTCGCCTCATTATCACATCAGGGTGTCTAAGGAGATGAAGGAGGATTTGAGGGTATGGCTATTATTTCTGGAGTGGTACAATGGGGTGTCGGTTTGGAGGAGAAATTTTATGTTGGAAGCTGACCTGCAGGTCCACTCTGATGCCACCGGGGCACAAGGATTTGGGGTGTATTTCCAGCATCAGTGGTGTGCGGCCACCTGGCCAGCTGAGTGAGCCCAGGCCGACATCACTAGAGATCTCACATTCCTCGAATTGTTCCCCATTGTAGTAGCTGTCAGATTATGGCACAGTAAATTGGCCAACAAAGTAGTGCTCTTTTGGTGTGATAATCTGGCAGTAGTTCATATAATTAATTCCTTGACGTCCCGTCCCAAGAGGGTTATAGGTTTGGTCAGGCACCTGATGCTGCTGTGCCTCGAGCATAACATTTTGTTCCACGCAAGACATGTTCCTGGACTCGAGAATGAGATTGCAGATGCTCTCTCTCATTTCCAGATAGAGCGTTTCAGCGTGCTCACTCCGGAGGCCAACGAGAACCCAGAACCCATGCCGACTGAGCTGTGAAACCTTGAATCCTGGAGTTAAGTTCCTTGGTTCAGGCCTCATTAGCGGGGCATACCAGGGCTGCATACCATGCAGCCTTCCAGACTTTTCAGTTGTTTCAGGTGCAACGGGGTTGGACCACGGGTTTCCCAATTCCTGAGGCGGAAGTATTGCAGTTCGCCATGTCATTAAGGAATGACGGGCTGGCGAGATAGTAGCGGAGTCTGTCAGGGGTAGGTCAGGTAGGGCAATAGGGTATCAAGATATCCAGTAGGATAGTGGGCAGGTTAGAATTCGATTAAGGGTATTCAAGACTGATCAGCGGGGAAAAGGGAAGATGATTAGGCTGGCCCGGACTGGTGATGCCAGATTGTGCCCAGTTTTGGCAGTCCAAGCTTATTTGGCCATTCGCCCCCCTGTGGGGGACCCTCTGTTTTGCCACCTGAATGGCAAGTCAGTTACCAGATATCAATTTATGGCTCTCCTTAGGGCCGCTTTGGGGAAATTGAATATCCCGCCCCTGGATTATGGTTCTCATTCATTTCGCATAGGCGCATCAACTTTTGCGGCACAAATGGGGAGGTCGGGCCCTGAGATACAGGCTATCGGCCGTTGGCGCTCAGCAGCATACCACGCCTACATGCGCTGACTGACATTAATACGCTGATTTAACCATGCCATCTCCTTCCATTGACGGATCGTACCGTGCTCAGGAGGGCAAGGATTTGGATATGCGGGCACAGCTTGGTGCGCTGGGCAGCGAAGGAGACATGGGAATCACCAGCTGGTGCCCAGATGGGGCTCTCAGAATGGGCAGTAATCAACTGGCATGGGAGGAGTGGTATGAGGTGGCGCCAACTGCTGCCTATGCTGGGGGAGCTGGGAAGATGGCATAGGTCAGATATATTGGTTATTCACCTTGGGGAGAATGATTTGCCAGGACTCAAAGGGGTACAGCTGATTCGGGTTATAAAGAATGATTTGTGGGAGGTGCAGCGGTATTTTCAGGGAATTAGAATAATTTGGACTGAGTTAGTGACCAGATTACGGTGGTGGGAGGGTGACTTGACCAAAAGAATAGATAAGACATGGAAGACAATTAACAGGGAGATTAGGAAATGGTTAGTTTCAATTGGATTTGGGACAATTATCCACACGCAAATTACCTATAAGGAAGTGGGTTATTTTAGGGCAGATGGGGTACATTTGTCTCCGGCTGGCAATGCTATTTATCTCGGAGCTCTCAAGGCAGGTTTGGAAATGGTTTTGCGATTAGGTGTGGGGGCCTGGATCCGTCTAAGTATTGTTGGATCCAGGGTGGTGGGGGTCCAGTGTCGTTTAAGTAGGATAAAGAAAATTAGGAGTCATCTCCTTAAGGGATGGGGAAGCCATGTGTACCGCGGTGCAGGGTGCACGCGGAGTGCTGATTTCCCTGGGAGAAGGGTGTCAATGAAAGTGACAGGGCATTGTAAGGTCTCCCACTGACAGGCACCTCAATCCTTACTCAGGTCCGGACAGACAATGTCCCCTTTGGCCGTGCCCTCAGCGCTGGACTAAGGGGAGACGTTTTACAGTTTGAAGAGGCTTGGGAAGGTATTTCGCAGCCCCCTTCTGTTGAAGTTACTAGTTATGGTTGATACTGGACCCGTATCGCAATAGGCGATGTCACCCCGTCACCTGTTCAGCTATTTGTAATTTGGATAATAAAGGGTGCGGCCATGTAAATCCAAGATCTATGCCCTGTGTTGTTTGGAGGGGGTGGGAGTTGGTGTGCCGACAAATTTCTCTTGTTTCATAGGGGTGGGGGTTAGACTCATGATTTTGGAGTGAGCACAGAAAAAGTGGTAAGGTTGACACCTCTCTGGGTTTTGCCAAGAGACGTCGGACTGAGCCTCAATTTCTCCAGGTGAAATCAGCAGCTGGGAGATAGTGGGGAAGCAGGACTGGAGCAGGAGTGGCAGAACAGGACGCTCCTTTGCCCCTCCCCATAGCAGTAATGGTGGCAGCAGTGAGGAATCCTACTTCCAATCCTGTCTCACCAGGAGCAGCACAGGGTGCCTCTCCCCATTCTCCCTCCACGGTGGTGACTGGCAGCAAGGATGGAGTCCTGACACCGGTGCCTATGGTTCCTGCCAGTTCCTCCTCCCCAGGGAGCAGTGGGGTAGCCCAGGGAGGAAGAACCAGGGGGAGCTGTAGCAGCAGGTGCAGGACTCTGTCCTTGCTGTTGCCACTGCTGCATAGAAAGAGGAAGGAAGGAAGGAAGGAGAGAGGCACACACTGCTGCACCCGGGAAGACCTGAGCAGCAGCAGGACTCCATACTGCAGGTGCTGTTGGAGGAGTGAGGGGGATAGAGAGAGATGCCCTGCACAGTGACTCTGACTCTGGCCCCACTTTCTCACCAGGACCAGTGCTGGCACTTGTTGAAACCCCTTCCCCCCTTCCTGTTCCAAATGGGATGGGGCAAAGGACTCCTTGCTGACATAAGCCTATCTGTCTGTGGAGCATCATGACAGGAAGGTGGCAGCCCTAGAGAGTGGGCAAATGGGAAGATGGAGACAAAAAGTATGGCAGATTCACCCTCTGAGTAGACTATGATCTCATCTCACCTAGTTGCCAGTTCCAGGCTATACATTCCGTCTCAGGCCAGGCCTGACATTCACTTTGAAAGTGTGTGTTTGTGCATGTGTGAGAAAAAACTAGCCCTTCTAAGTGCAAGGCAGCTGTTCTCCTGGGCAAGATCTTTGAGCATTGTGGCATTCAAGAGAAGTTGGAGCAGGAGAAACACAGCTCCAGCATTTCAAGACTAATCTTTGAATACTTTGCAATGGCAACTTGCATAATTAAAATTATCTGTCAAGCATCTAGATAGAATGAATATGAAATAGCATCCCATTTATATTCATGGTTATGGAAGTCACTGCTGTCTTCAGAATACAAACTGTTAGAGTGGCAAGGAAAGAGTCACTGTAATGGAAATATATGTTAATTCTTGCTAATTGGACATACTGCTGGAATTACACCCTATGCAAACTTTCCCCGCCTCTCAAATTTGCTTGCAAGCTACTGTACTCAAACTGAAAAGATTGCTGCTGTAAATATTTCCACAGGACGGTCATTTGCTAATTGCAAAGCATCTTCTTGCAGCTTTTCCCAAAGTACAAATGAAAACACATCAGGAGAATGATCCTGAAATGACAGTGTCCTGGCAGGAATGGCATTCAAAGTTTGAGGACTATATTGATTTCCCAAGTATTATTGAAAGACCATGAGAAGTACAACATGGTATTGCCATTGTATTTTTATTTTTTTTGGTCCAGCAATCCATGCATCTAAATCCACTGTGAATCTCAGTCAGATAGCTTGTGGGGTGGGGGGGTGTATGTCATTGTAAGATTCAGAAACTACATTTCCCAGCAAGCAATGCTGAGAACAGGAAGTGGATGTGTTTGTTCTAGTCACATGGCTTTCAAACAGGGAGCGCCAAGGTGGTCACCCTACATTTGGCTGGCCCCACCCAGAGCACTCCAGGTTTCCTGGGGGTACTCCATGAGTGGATCTTGTACATAGTTATACACATTTAACTTGAGGCACTGTATGTGGCTCCATTGAAGTTAATGTGACTGCTAACAAGTTAAGCAGACCAGTAAGTATCTGCAGGACTGATGCTCCTAAGTATTGATGCTGCAAAATGCTGGGCAGTCTAGCTTTCCCCCATGGTCATTTATGTATGTGTTTAAATCTAAGCATGAGCAGCTTTGTCAGAGTAAATTATTATTATTATTATTATTATTATTATTATTTATTTATTTATTTATTTATTTATTTATTTATTACCAAGCATTTATATAGTGCCAGCAATGTACCTGATGCTTTACAAACTAATAGAACAGACAATTGAACTTAAAATTAAGCACCTGCTTACATGCTCAGGGTAGACTGCTCAGCACCATGCAGGATCAATATCATGTGAACTTAAATGTGTTTTGCTGTTGCATTTGCACATGTGAGTTTGAAACATGACTGCACCACTTGTCAGGAATTAGCCATCTTGCTTGAATGCCTGTGAGATGTGATGGTGATTGAGATTAATTTATGTTAAAACTTGTGGGATTCCTCCCAGTTATGCAAATAATAAGTACCAAACTGTCCCAATAAAACTTGTGAGTTGGGAATGTTACATGATATAAGCACTTTACATTATGTCCCATGAATTGTACTGGCTTCTCATTAACTCAAAGTTACAAATAAAGATGCTGCATTTAGTCTGTAGAGTCCAGCATGATTTGGAGCCCAGCTTCAATGGGATTACTCCAGAGAAAGTGGTTTGTAGATCTCATGACAGTAGTTACATACAATAAACCATTTACTGCTTGACAATATTTCGTTCAAAAGAAAATTTCATAACATTCCAGGAAGAGGCATTGCAAAAACAATTTAAAATTCTCTTTCAAAACGAGCAGGCTTAGTGGAATGGGGTGGGGTGGGGGAAAGCCTGTGAAGTTTTACTGCTGACAAAAATTATTAGGGATATTACCAGTCAGTGGAAAGAGATGTGTCTTATAAAGGGAATTTGACTCACAGACTAACTGTGTGAAAAAAGGTTAATGTACCTCAAATGAATTAATGTAATTTTTCAACTTCCCACAGTTGAGATTCAGAGCCAGTTTGGGAGAATAAATTATAAATGACTGGATGTTTTTTTAAAAAAGGGGTGGTGGTGGTGGAAGAAAGCCTCTGCATGAAAGGAAGAAAAGGATTTGCTGAGTCTGTGACTCTCCTCTTGATGTGAAGGCATTTACAGGTAGAAATTCTTCCAGCATCAATAGGAGCTACACTCACACGAATACAAATATCCATGAGATTCTAAATTGACCCATGCAAATACTTTTCTCCTGTTACCTGTATGGTAGCTATCTGCCACTTTTTTCCCTTCCATATAAAATGCAGCCTCAAAGATGAAACAAACTTGAAAGCTGTCTGCCCACCTTTGGTCTGCTCTTAACAAGAAGGCTCATAGGGAATGGAGTTAATTGGTGGTCAGTTTCCATTCTGGAGGTGGGGTTGGTAGGTACAACCAGCCTTTTCACCCCTTGGCAGAAGTAAAAGTCAAAACTAATGGTAGTTTCAGCAGATTAATGTAAAATATCCTACTTCTTTGGGTCAGAGGCCCTTTTCACACAGATATTCTTAACACTGATAAAATGGGTGTTATGTTTTATTATAAATCTTGTAGGGCACCCAAAGAGCACACCTGCAGCCCTGCATAATGTATAATAAAACGTAACACCCATTTTTATCAGTGTTAGAGTGTCTGTGTGAAAAGGGCCATATTTGTGTAGCCAAAGGAGCAAGTAGATTAGCGTACGGCATTGAGCAAGACTCCATACAGACAGGGTTAACATGAGAATCTTTGGAGGAGATCGTCACCGTGCCTTAGTGGGCTGAAGGATGGCAAGTAAAGCAGGGCAAGAGATACCTCCTCCGCAGCCAGTCAGTCTACAGGCCAAAATAGTCACCAAAGCTCCTTCACGCTAGAAGTGTTAAGAACAAAGAATGTCTAAAGTTGTGAATCCTATAGCCCCTTTCTCAGGGCCACTCCTAATAAGGCCACTCTAGGTGCAATTGCCAATTATGTATATAAAGCATAATTTTACAGTGGGAGCCATCACTGCCTTTATCTCAGCTGATGGGTGACTTGTCCATGTTCTTTCACAAACTGCCTGATGTCTGTCTGAAGACCTTTTCTAAAGCCCACTCTTAGGGTAATTTCAGACATGACAGACCCAGAGGCTGGCCACGCTGAACCCTGGACCGGGATCCATCTCGGATCCCGGTCCATGATCAGGCTGTCGGTCCTTTAGACGTGCTGGCCTGATGGCTAACAGGGATCGGGTAGGGGGTGGGGCTGCATGGCACGATGTGTGGCCACACAGCCCTGCCCCCCCCACTCCCCCGACTGACCGCCCTCGGGGAGATGGGCAGGCGCAGCGTCTGATCAGGCCACTGCGCCTGATCCCGTATTGCAGTTGGGGCCATGATCCGGGATGGGCCAAAGGTAGCACACGTTATTTTTGGCCCATCCTGGATCGTGGCCACTCTAACCACGGTTCTCGACCTCCAGCCGCCCGGAGGTTGAGAACCGTGGTCAAGCTTGATCCTGGCTGGAGGTTCACCATGGTGAACATCTGGTTGGGACCAAACAGATGTTCACGGAAATGCCACCACCACAGGGAATCCACTGGGGTTCACTGTGGTGAAAGATGTTTTTGTAACATCTGAAATTACCCTTAGTCAGCTGATCCATCACCTGACTTTCCTGGACTACAACTCCCCTAGTCCTCTTCACCTCCATTTTCTCCATGCCCAACTCTAATTGGAAGGCAGTCCAGCCTCATTGGTGGTCCATGCAGCTGGGTCCAGATTCAAAGGTCCTTTCTTGCACTGCTGTGTAGCAGTCTTTGGACTGTTTCTGCCCTTCTTTCACCCTGGAGGGGATTCTTCGGAGGGCCTTTTTGGATGAGTGCTGTTTCTCGCAGATTGCAGAGTCTAGGAGAAAAAGTAATGTGTGTGTGTGTTATATCTGTCCTCCCCTCCCCGCCCCCCCCCCAATTCTGGAAGTTGGCCGGCATAATTGAAAATAGCGCAATTGTGCATAGACGAAGATCTGGACCTATGAAACCTTGATATCGGCGTTTCATAAGTCCGGATATCTGTCCATGCATGAGTGCACTGTTTTTAATGGTCCTGGCTGACTTTTGGAATTGCGGGGGGAGTCTACACCCACCCCAATGCAACTTTATTTCTCCCGGACTCTGCAATCCATGAGAAACAGTGCTAGTCTAAAAATGCCCTGAGAGTCATAAAATTATAATTGAAAGGGACTTCAAGGATCATTTAGCCCAGTAGTTGTCAACTAGTAGGTCAAGCCCATCAGTGGGTTCCAGAAGCATCTTCGGTAGGAGCTCAGGGTGGCCTGGAAGGGCGGGGAGATCTAACCCTCCTTCTGCTGGCTGCTTGTGATGTTGAGGACTGACTACAGGATAGGGAGAGAAGGTGCTTGGCTTCCCAGAGCTTCCCCATCTCTCTGTATCCTGTTGCTTTTAGTCATCTCTTGCTGGCTCCATGATGGGATTGTCCTCCATTGCTGCTGTTGCTGCTATCGCAGTCAAAATAAGCCCTTTCTATTGCTGCTGTTCAGCCAATCCTGGTGATGGATGTTTTTAAAGGTGAGTTCTAGATTTTTAAAAAAGATTTTGGTGGCTCTCAACTACAAATGATTCTCCAAGAGTTTCCCTGCCGTCACCCATTTTGTGTGTGTTCTGGTGGGCTTTTAACAACTGGTTCCCTTCTGATGATCTGGGATGAACTGGTAACATATCATCCCCCTTCTGTGGTTCTCAGGTCTCTGCCTGAGATGGAGTGTCTGTGTGTGTCCCACACCTGGGAGGATAGTTCTTGGTCTTTGGGTACTCAAAATCTTTGATTTTCCTTTGGACATCTCTTTGGTTTTGCTTTGGGCATCTCTTTGGAGTTGCTAGGCCCATCCCAGGGCATCTCCCAGGGAAATGGAAGTGGCAGCTTGCTCATGGGCAGCACATTCATATGGACATCTCTCAGAGCAGTGGCAAATTGCACCATAAGGCAAACACTTGGCCCTTTTAAAACAGGTCACAGTGCGGGATGGTGGTGGTGGTGGTGCTCTGGTGCAGAGGTCGGGGTGGGGAGTGGCAGTACACGGCCGCACACCCATTTCCACCCACCTCCAATCGCTGTTCTGGCCAATTGCTCTGTGAGTGGGCTATGGGTGGAGGTGGATGGAAATGGGTGTACTGCGGGAGCGTGCACACAAACCCAGCCACCTGCCGCAGTCATTAAATGGGCAGCACCCACTCATGCCCACGCAGTGGATCTGTCTGCACATGAGTGGGCCCATCTCGTGTAAAAAGGGCCTTTGCTGTAAAGCAAGTTGGATCCAAGGCTGCCAGCTTTCAGAGACACTCAGCCAAGGTGCACAAGGAAATGCTGGGGAGAGGAGAAAGGGGGAATGGGTAAGACTGGAATAGCTTTTTACCAATTCCCCCTGCCCGTTGGGCTGCCCCAATGATGCAGACCCTTTAAGGGTGTGGGGGCTTTGTGCCCTCCCCTCAGTGGGAGAAGGGGGATGCATACAGCAGCGGCTTTGCCGCTGCTGGAAAGCACTAGTGGTGTGGTTGGCATGGCAACTACATCAGGTTGTCGCGCGATGGCAGTCTCGTATTGCGAGACCTGCCGGGCACCATTTTGAGGATCGCCACCCAAGCCTCAGTTGGATCGGGCAGCAGAGAGAAGCGGACCACCCACCCACCCTGATGAGTGTCACTGTGGGCGCCAGCTGGTCGCTTGTTTGAGGGCCAGGAAGGAATTTTTTGCAATCATATCAGATTTGCCATAGATTTGGTTGTTTTTTTGCCTTCCCCACAGTGCATTCGGTTGGAGCAGCATTTGTGATTGCTGCCAGAGTTAATTGCTATGTTTGTCACTCTCTTTAGCAGGGGTCCAGTTAAGGATAGGATAGTTAGTTAATTAGATTAATTAAAAGGGAGACATCTCCTAAAAGAGCTGAGGTTGAGGAAGGAAGCAAATGCAGGTGCGGCCAGGTTCCTTCCAAGGCCCAGGGGAAAGGAATTAACTCGTGGACAAGGGGGTCCAGAGGAGGCCGCTGCCTTCTCTCATGTTCCAGGTCACTATGAGGCTATGATGCCTTTGCAACCAGCTGCATGGCTGGGGGGGAGAGTGACCTAGCATAGTTAATTGTAGCACGTAAGGAGGAGGCACTGAGGAAACATCAGACCGCCTGCACAAGTTCAGGCTAAAATATATAATTATGGACCTTGAGGGAGTTAGCCTTCCTCCTTACCAATTCGTTTAATAAAGAGTGAGGCCTTTTAAAATCCAACTAATTGTGTGTGTGTCTTCCTTCAGGGGGTGCTGGGCAAAGTGATATTTTGAGCTAAAGTTGTGTGTAATTTTGGGGAAATGACATTTCCTGTGTAATCTGTGCAGCATGAGTGGGCAGTCTCAGAAATTATGATGATTATCTTTTTTATGGAACTAGATTTGACAAAGTACAAAAAGTAAATAAAATGCAGTAAACCATCTAAAATTCAGTTTGACAGTAACCCCTGTCCCCATTTGGTTCCTGTAGGCTCCTGCTCTGTTCTTGCTCTCCCAGCACTCAAACTGCTGGCTTGCCTTCCTCGGCGAGCCTCTGCAATGCTGCTTTAGTCAGGACTCTGGCTGCTACCCATCTATTCCTTCCAGACTTTCACCCCAGCTGCTTGCTGTCTCTTCTCTCCAGCTGAGATGGTCACAGTTCCCAAAAGGAGCCAAACTCAGCTGTTCAAATCAACCACTCAGAGGCCAGGATACTGGAACATGAAAGCCCTCCCTCTGTGATTGCCAGGGCACGTTATCATGACTAGAAAGCCAGATTCTATGGCTCCCTTCCTGTCTCAGGTTCTGGCCAAATGGAAACATTCACTAGCTTGCAGCTGGGACAAAAAACTTGAGACCACAACTTGAAACACATGATTTCAAACAGCGCTTCAAAAGCTGGAGAGGACAGCCTCTCTGTCCTAGCCAAAGGGTTAGCTTCAAGGGGCTACTCCTGAGTAAGTGGTTTGAGGATCCCAGCCTAGGTGGTTAAAAGTAAGCAAAATAAAATAATTTTGTGTCTCTAAGGGCAGTAACAGAACACACACACACACACACACACACACACACACACTTCCTATCAATTTTGACTAATTCTGAAGAATTCAGTTTTTCTCTAGGACCATTAAGATTACCTTTCTTTATTTTCACATAGAAATCAATGCATTTTTTAAACCAGCCCTTTTAAAAAATTTGAATTCAGATTTAAGGTTCAGGACTGCTTTTGAACCTCTTGCAGTCCCAGACTTTAAAAATATATAGCACTTTTATAAACCAGAATATTTTATGCTCCAGGTAGAACCTTTAATATTTTTAAGCACACAGGGTTTTACTTCTTCTCATCTGGATACCTAATATCCTGCAGTGGGCTACTTTTCATCAAAACATGTTTCAAATTGTATGTGATCAAGAAGTGAAATTCTCATTGTGATTTATCATTGCACAAGACAAGTACTTTTAATTGCTTCACTCCAAGACGAATGGTGACTGGATTCAATTTTGCAAATAATTCATGAGCTTTCATGAATATGTATGCCATATCAGTTGCAAGTATAGCATTATTAATCTGTCTTTTCCCAAGAGTAGAATAATGAATGGAATAAAAGGGGATTTAAGAAGAAGAATGGACTAGAAACAAGGGTTTGGAAGGAAATGGCTTTTATTTTTAGGGTTGGTTTAGTAAATGTAACCTGTTTACTGCAGGGTTCACAGCTGCAGGGTTCTCTTGCATTAGTCATGTTCTTATTTGTTGTAAGTGGTCCCCTCCCCTCCCCCATTTTCATAAACATCTGACCACGGTTACGACAAATATTGTGTGTGTTTGGAACACTCACCAGTGTGACACTGGGTATTTTCAGACGTTACGAGATCACAGTGAACCCCCGTCAATACCCACATGGGGTCAAAGCACCCTGAACGTCTGTTAGGCAGCCGCCGGATGTTTGCCATGGTTTGCCTCAATTCCCATGGGGTCAATTTCAACCACGCTTCCGGGGCTCACTGCCGGACAATCCCCAAAAGCGTGATCAAAGAGATCTCCGGCGGGAACCAACAAAAACTCACGTCTGGCCAGTGACCACGGCCCGGAATCCACGGCGGGATTCCCGGCCGTGGTCAAATCAGGTGGGCGCCATGGCCGCATTGGTCGTGGCGCCCGACCATCTCCCCAGAGGGTGGGCAGCGGGGGAGCATGGGGGGGCCGGGCCGTGCAGCTGCACGTTGCACCGCGCAGCCCTGCCTCCTCCCTGATTCCCCGCCGGGATCAGCCGGCACATCTGTTGGCCATACCGGAGTGATCCTGGCGGGGAATCTCAGGGGTGTTTCCGTTACGGGGCAAAGCCGCCCCGTCACGTCTGAAAACACCCTAACTTGGCCCTAACTAGTGCTGAAACGAGAATCAATTTCTTTCTCACAAACATTTTATGAGAATCGAGATTCGTTACTGAGATCTTGGGATTATCTAGATAATGGTTCAAAAATTTCAGATGAGATTTTTTTTCAATATACTGTTTACCATTTACTATTACCGTTTACTATTTACTCTTACTGTTTACTGTGTACCGTGTTCTTCCCAGTAATGTGCATGTGCAAAATGGCCTCTGTGGCTGTTCTGCACATGTGCAGCCCCTTCCAAGATGGTGCCATTTTGGAAAAGAACAGCCATTTAGCCCCTTCCCCTATGCATGATGCTTAGGGCACTTCACAATGGTAATACAATAATAATAATGTAATATTACAATAAAATACAATAAAACATCTAAAATCCATGCAAGTCCAGTTAAAACACTTTAAAGGGGAGGGTAAAGGGCAGGGGAGACATTAAGGGGTGACAGCAAATAATAATAATAATAATAATAATAATAATAATAATTAATTAATTAATTAATTAATTAATTAATAATTTCTAAAGTGCCACTAGTTGCATGCAGTGATGACTTCTGATTTTAGTGATGACTAGTGATGACTTCTGATTTTAGGCTTCAAAAATATGTAAAAGCACAAGACCAGCAATAAAATTACAAAAGCCAGCAACTCCATAATATGATGAAAAACTTTGAACTAACCCAAAGCTCCCCAAATTTTTGCCTAAGTGACACTATATTAAATATAGTCCTAAGTCCAGTCAGCAACGTATGTTATACAATGTACAAAAATGTCAATAGGGGTAGCTAAACCAATCTGTAAAAGGGGTGACCTTCTTGCGGTATGACCCATGACTTGGGAACCCCTGCTTTAGGACTTCGTCCTGTGCTCATTTTGGTCTTCTCCCCAGCTCTGGTGTTCTTTTTTTTATGCAGTCTCTGCCTTAGGTCCCATGTTCCATGAAGGGAGAAAGGAAGGGAGAAGTAGCCACAGGAGGTACATGGGCCAGCGTGACGCCCTGGCAGGCAGCGGGGGTTGCAGGGAACTGGAACAGCATGATCTCAAGAGGCAAAAGTAAAAGGTGCTGAAGATCAACCTTGAGATGCAGTTAAGAGCCTGGCTGGGGAAGCAGGCTGAATCTTGTCAGCACACCCCAAACAAGACAGGACACGATTGTATGGATTTAACATGGCCGCACCCCTTATTAATCCAGATTACAAATAAACCAAATAGGTGAGGGGGTGACATCGCCTATTGCGATCAGGGTCCAGTATCCAAGAACACAACTCGATTAAACCTTTAAACTCAGGGAAGGTTTCGATATACTCTTGATAACCTTTCCCAACAACAACGTCTCCCCTTCGTCCAGCGCCATGGGCACAGCCAAAGGGGACATAGTCCATCTGGATGTAAGTAAGGCATAAGGTGTCCTTTCAGTGGGTATGCCCTACCACCATCCCAGGTCACCTCTCCCAGGGAAACCACGCTGGGAAACCATGCTTCGCTTGCCATACCCTGCAATTACGATAGGCATGACTTCCCCATCTCTTAAGGAGATTACTCCTATGTTCACTTATCCTAAATTAAACTGATACTGGACTCCCGCCAAGGGTATGACAAATTATACATGACCAGAAGTCAACATCAATTCAAGCAAGCACCACAATACTAATGGCCAGCCAAAATTCCTCATACTGTAAGGAAGGCAAAAAAACAAGAAGGCCCTGTGACCAATTTTTCTTGCCAAAAATTCCTTCCTGGTTCATTCTAAGGCAACCAGTCGTAACCAAAGTATGCAGGGAGGGAGGGTGGTTGCTGCTCTGTTCCCCGCTCCTCCTAGAGTGAACAGGGAATGCCCACTCATTGCTGCTCCACCCACGTGATGGCGAAGCACCAATGAGGACTCAGCCTTTTTGCGCCTGCTGGCCCAGGTTGCTGGTGCAACCCTTGCTGGCATCGGTTGCAGCCACCGCACCAAGCATGCTGCAGATTGCAGCCCCACGGTGTCTTGTGCCCTGCCTTTTCCCCACAGTGCGTGGGGCGGGGGCACAACAACATCCCTGCTGCCCGGATAGGGAGGAGGGCCATTCTTGTCCTAGGAGTCCCTCTGGGTATGGGCTATGGGGCTAATCTTGCACCCTTACTGCATCTGCCCCATTTCTCCACCACACTCCTGCATTCAGATTCTGCCCCATCTACCGTACACCTGCCTTTTTAAATAGGTCAACTAAAATGCTGTTATAAATTTGTCCAAATTTACATGAACAAATGCAAACAAATATATGCTAATTAGCACTGTCAGATTTTCTTCTCTGGGAGAAGTGGCCACCCTGTGTATACTTGCACACTTTGTGAATCAGCAATAAATCTGAACTTCTTTTCCTTTTGAATTGTCTTAACACAACATGAGCTCAACAGTCTTGCATAGTCAGAACATGCCAGATCCAACAAATGCTGTTGTTTGAACTTAGATTTATCCTGATGCACAGATGTAGCTATTTGATACTGTATAGCACATCTTTAAAAAAACAACATAATTTTCAAAACAAAAAGGAAAGCTATTTGGAGGAGAAAATTTGAACTTTGCTTTGGAGAGCTGTCTTCTACTTTTCTGAAGTAATTAATTCTAGTACTTCTCAGGAGGGAGTTTTCCTTCCTTTAGGTATGCAAATTACTTTTATACATATTAGTAATTAGAATGATAATGAATAAACCATTGGAAGAGGAGGCTGGCCTATTTGCTTGCTGACTCTAGGGGAAAGGAGGACTCTCTTGAACTGTGCTACTGATTCATTGTGCTGTTCTATGCTGGGCTGTATGCCATCAGTTACAATACTGTACTTACTTACTGCATGCATTGTAACAAAAAAGCAGATAAAGATACTGAGAAACAAAGGTCACCTCAAGTTTGGAAATCATTGCTGTAAGGATAAGGAAGAACTTCCAGGGGAAGAGGAGGACAGAGACTGTCCCCTGCACCATTCTGCTTTCTCACCAGCATTTGGGTTTTTTAGATGCTTGGATGAGTGAGTGAAGCTGCTGCCATTTTGAGGAGGTCAGTGAGTGCCACTTTGGCAGAAACTAGAGGTGGACATATCCCCCCTTGCATTGTACTTAGGCCACTTTTAGATAAGCGCGTGGTGCGCTCGCGCGTGGTTTCCAAAATCCCACGAGATGGGATCAGACGAGACGCTGCCGCTAGTCATGCGCACGGGACCGGGAAGCGCATTCTTTTCAAGCCATGAACTGACCAGGAGTCTGATCGAGGTAGGTGATTTGCAACTTGAAAAGAATGTGCTTCCCTGTCCCGTGTGCATGACTCACGGCAGCTTCTTGTCTGGGATTTTGGAAACCACACGCGAGTGCACTGTGCGCTCGTCTAAAAGCGGCCTTAGAGCTGAAACAAGAATCTTGTGCGTTCTCGTGAGAACGCATTAAATTCTCCAAACCACTGTGTAAGATCTTGCCGAGATTTTCGCCAGATTATTGAAAATCTCATGTGCACATTGCGCATGCCAAAGTGGCCGCTGCAGCCATTTCTGCACATGCACAGCCCCTGGTGGCCATTTTGCATATGGACAGAGTGTGTTTTGAGAGTTTTTGAGAATCATGAGAAATTCTTGTTGCCTTCAAAACACTCTGCAGATGTGTATAAATGGCTCCAGCAGCAGTTTTGCTCATGTGCAGTGCTGATTTTTGGCCGCACAAATTTTGCACAAAGAATCAGCTGATTCTCGACTCAGTCTCACAAATCTCACTGAGAAGCCAATTCTTGCTGAGATATGGCAAGAAATCTTCGGCGAGTTTCAGCCCTAATTGTAATGTTGTTGCCCTACTGCTGAAAATAAACCAACCTCTCATCTCCTGGCTGACTACAATTAACGTTGTCAGCTTCCACATGTTAGTTTTCATGGAAGTTGTAATTTAGTCAAGTGTTTAAGTTTCCACATCCACGTCATCATTATATTATCTCTTCCCCATCAGCAAGTAGAGGAGGCCCCTGCAGGACCCATAGTTCCCTGTTCCTGTTGCATTGACTATTCTGGGGACCACCATTTTAATCCAGTAAGTGCACCAGTGGAATTGACTACACCAGTTGCAGAGGGGTAGAGAATCAAGCCCAGGTTTTCTTGACTGATTGAATACTCTGACTTTCAGACCATTCATTATTTCCCCATTCTATGGGTAGTCTGGCTTCCCCACTCTCTATTTCCTGGCAGTGCAGCAGGAATGGAATTAAGGTACAGTGAAGAATATAACCTGTCAAAAGCTTTTAGAGTGACACCAAAGCAATATGCCTCTGTTAACTCTGCAATTCTAGCGATTGACTCCTGAAATAATCACCTATAGTTCCCATCAATGAACTATTAAACCCCATCAGCTTTCTTCAACGTGCTTATGTTCATCAGATTCGGCAGCGTCTGCTCTGTTCTGTGAAGATTGCAAGGGAGCACCCTGCATTTCCAATTTATTTCAGCCTGATTTTCTCTTCTCTTTTTCTCAGTTGAGATGATGGCAGCCACAGAATACAAACTTTAATGATAGTTAAGGTTATGCACATCAGTGTATTATGGGGGTGAGGGTGGGGTAGGTAAGTATGTGCTCTGACCACAGGGGAATGCTCAAGGCTGTAGTCCTCCTTCCCTGACCCCATTAGGTCTGTCTGTTTGTGCCCCTGGGCAGGGGGGTGAGGTGGGTTGTTTGCCACAGAAGACAAGCTGCAAGACTGAGATATGACTGCTGCTTATTAAGTCACAAGAACCTGCCTTTCAGATGATGCCATAGTATCCTCTCACACTGAGGATACTTCTCCAGTGGAGGAGAGCCCAACAGACAGGAATAGGATAGCTGTAGTAGTGGGTGATTCAATCATTAGGAATACAGATAGTTAGGTTCATGACAGCCATGAGGATTGCATGGTCAATTGTCTGCTTGGTGCAAAGGAAGCAGACCTCATGCAATGCCTAGACAAGATTTTAGCAAGTGCTGGAAAGTAGCCATTTGTCGTGGTCCATATCAGTACCAATGACATAGGAAGGTGTAGGAAAAAGGTTCTGGAGGCTAAATTTAAGCTTCTAGGAAGGAGGTTGAAATCCAGAAC
>QEPC01007654.1:5720642-5735578 GCA_003113815.1 Sphenodon punctatus | reverse complement strand
AGGTCCATTAGCAGCTATTAGCCAGACAGGATCAGGGAACATGACGGGAGCTGGGGGAAAACAACAGGGAATGGATCCCCCATTGTGACCTGTTGGGTGCTTCTCCCAAGCCACCGTGACTGGCCACTGTCGGAGACAGGATGCTGGGCTAGATGTACCATTGGTCTGACCCAGTATGGCACTTCTTATGATCTTAAATAATTATGACCACTGTACAGTGAATTTCAACCAAATCAAAGAGTATAAACTTCCAATAGGATGATTTTTGAAAAAAGAAAGTAGTAGCGAGTCCGCCCTAAAGACGCTTTAAGTTGAAGGTACAGAAATAAAGACTTTGTTTTCAAAGGGATGTAAAGAAGTTGGTCACCCAATTCCATTAATTTTCAATAGGGTTCTTGTATCTACACCCTTTGAAAATTAAGAATTCCAGTCCCAAATTCTTAGACTCAGTGTGGCAAAGTTTTAAGCAAACCACAATATGTGGCTGCACACAGAAGACACGCATATCTCTATGAAAGGAAGCAGGAAGGCAAGATAAAACAACAAAACACAGTATGGTTAAAAAACAAGGGTCAAGAAGCTATTCTAGTCTTCAAAAAAAAATTTGAACTCAAGCGTCAGTTAAACAGAAAGGAGTACAAACTGCAGTTGTACTCCTTTCTGTTTAACTGACGTTTGAGTAAAATGTAATAAAGAAGTTAGGATAAGGAGAACTGTGAAGTGTATGCAACTCAAGGTCAACCTTAAGTAGGGCCAGTAGGACCCATGGCCTGTGACCTGCAGTCAAAGTTCCAGCGCTTTGTCCGGAGTCAATGGTCCCAGGACAGGCTATTTCTGTTGGGCTCTCTCCCTGCCCCGGATTCTCAATCCCCAGGGTGTCTGCTTCCTGTGGAGCCCGCCCCATCTTCCCTCACTATCAGTAAATTACCGATCCCTGAATCTGCCCCATCAGAGGAGTGTGTGGGTGTTTTTAGATGGACAGTTTTTCCCAGAATTAGAAGAACATTATCCTGAAATTTTTGTCCATGGATTACATGTGGTACATCTTTCACATGGACATTTCTATCCTGGAATGAATCCATCCTGGGATAGTTCATTTAAATAGCACATTCCTCTTATCCTGGTGATCCTTGTGGCGATTTCGCTCTCAGATGACAGGGCTCAAAATCTAGCCCTGTCATTATTGTTGTTTATACAGTGCCAGCAATGTACTCAGCAGTGAACAATAATTATTAGAGGCAAGTCTCCACCATAAGGGGCCCATGATTCTCCCATGCTCACAAACAGCTTCACATGAGTTTCCCTGCCGTGATTTTGGCTCACTTTATCGCCCCCTGCCCCCCCCCCCCCCCCCCCCCGGCAAGCAGCCTGAGTCTGCTGCTCCCTGAACTGCTTTTACTCACTCCTTCTCCCATGCTGCTCCTTACTCCTGCAGCTTCTTCCCTGAATTCATATGCTCTGTTCCCAACCTCCAAATACCTTGTGAAAATCTACACTTCTATCAGGCTTTCTCTAGCTCCTCAACTGCCCAGTGATGCTCGTTCAGCTGTCCTTTCATCCAGGGTTTTCTTTCTCCCAGCAGCTAAGGTGAAAACATGTGCGCCTGCAACTTCTTAACTTTGTAAATGTATCCCTGCCTTTCCCTGTATTCTTCTCTCCCTTGTCTCCCCTTCCTTGTTTCTCCTAGATTGCAAGCCCGTTATGGTGCCCCTAACTAATGGTTGTTCACTGCTAGGTACATTGCTTACGTTATATAAATAATGATGATGATGATAATTTAATGAAAAGTAGATTAACATATCCATATAACATGGATATTGAAGAAGAAGAATTTACTATCTGGGAAAAAAAATTAAATGAATGTTTTGGCACAGATGCCTTTTGTCCAGATTAGCCTATAATCGTTTACACTCTAGGGGCGTGTTCCTACCAGTGCTTTTTAGCAGGTAAGTATAGTACCTACTAATATTTTTACGCCTCTCATCCCAGTCGCTGTGTTTACACAAGCACATGGGTTAAACTGAGCATAAAGAAAGGGATGCTTACCTCTGCCAACAAGTAGTGAAAGGAAAGATGGAGCATGCTCATGTGTACAGTTCAAAGGAATTGCCTCCCTGCACGCAGTCCTCTGCTATCCTAGCAACTCTCAAGTGTTCCTCCTTTGTTTTTCCCTCATTCATTTTTGTTTATCTCTATGATAAACATAGAGGATCCCTAAAGCACTGTGGGTGACTATTTATTGCTTATGACGGACTAGGTCTTTGCCTCACTGACAGTTTGTTACTTCAGCCCCGCCCACACTCCTCCTCCTCTTCCTCCTAAACTGTAGCTGCCTGCAAGCTCCATAGAGGGAGATTGGGGAGGGGAAGAGCACTTGTTCTATCTCCCTGCTCATGGAACAGAGGCAGAGGAAAGTGGTTACTCCAGAGCAACTCCTCTGAAGTAACTACCAGGTTTCAAGCATTTGTGTGGGAATTGGCTTAAGAAAATCTATTTGTATTGAACAAGTATCTCCATTTTTAAACATAAGCACAACAAAAGAGAGTTACTAGATCGGGGTGATCAAACTTCCCCAAAACAACATAACCAAATCTTCATATGGCCCAGAGCACAAGAGAGACATCCGTGTTTGCACACACAAACGTCTCCTGCTTCATTGACTGCTTGACTGATGCAGCCCGTGCTCTGTACTCCTGGCTTCTGAGATTCCAAGACTTCACTTTAGTCATTCTCTAGACTTTGTCCGGTCTTGGGATTTATTTTTACAGTATTTCATTTAGAACATTTATGTTTCATAAATGTAGGAGTGTGTGACATTGTGCGTTCTGGCTGCAGTGAGTCAGGGTGAGTCATAGTAGGATTGGCTCCCTGACTGTAGCACGCAGTCATTACCACCGGCAGCTAGGCTCAAGCCTGAGTGCAGCGGAGCCCAATCGGCTATAAAAGCAGGAAGCCCAGCTAACAGTTACTGACTGCAAGGGAGTTGCATGAGCTGCTGGAACTACAGGTACCCCAGTAGGGTGGCCAAATAATGCACATTTTAGAGGATACTTATGAGTCATACAGGTTGCAGGACTGCATTGGCTCCAGTGCAGCCCTGCAACCTGTATTTCTCATAAGTATCCTCTGAAATGTGTATTATCTGGCCACCCTATACCCCAGGCAAGGGAGTGTTATACCTGGTGTGCCCAGGAGCTTGCTGTCTTCAGGTGCCCTGGAGAGACAATTGTCATGTGGCTGCTCTCACGGTGGATGAGTCCTCGCAGGACCAGGGCCTGTGATGCTCCCCAGCACCCAGTATGGAGGCACACTGCACCAGTTGCTTTCCCCAAGTGTCTTTTATTCACAGTGCCTCCATGAAAGTTTACAAGTTTAGTCCCAGTACTTACCCTCCTCTTCCTGTAATCCTAAACCAGGATTACACCCACCCACCCACCCCCCTTGTAAACTGTTCAGGCAAACTATTGGAAAGCAGCTTAAAACATGTAGCATTGTTAACTCTTGAATTTATCTATGATTATCCTATTTCATAGATGCAGCTTGTGATTTGCAGGCAGGTCCTTGCAGAATCAGATCCCAAACCTCATGGGATAGTATGGTTAGCATTCCTTCATCTAAGCTTCCTGCAAAGAGGGGAGGAAGGGGGTGAGAACCTCCCTATATACGCCCCCAGTCCTGAAGGTCAAGTCCGTCCGTCTCTCTCTAAGGAGAGTGTCTAGTAGCCTCTCTCCCTATGTGATAAGAGGCTCTCCAAATGCATAGTCTCTTCCCCCTGTGACGAACGGGTGGTCACTCATTGTCTTCCTGCTTTAGAAAGGGGCTCGCAAAGCAAGTCCTCTCCTTTTCTGTGGCCCAAAGGCTCTCTAGATAAATAGCCTGGGTTTGTTTTTTTATCAAGGGCCTTCCCAAAAAATAGTTTGCTTTCCTCTGTGGTAAAAGTTAGCTCTGAGCACCTTCCAGCATTTCCTTCCTGCCTCACCAGTATTAGGATTGAATGCTCTGAAGCCGTAGTTCAGGCTGCCTTAGAAGCTTTCAGTTGAACAAGAACATAAGGCCTACATTATGTAAATGTCTTAACAAAATGTCTCCTCGCAAAACGCATCTGATTTTTTAATTGTGCAAAAATAATTGGGATGATAAACATAGAAGATCCCTACAGCACTCTGGGTGACTATTGATTGCTGATGATGGGCTAGGTTATACACAATCTCCATTTTAGATGTGTGAGGTGAATTTGTGTTTTTGGATTTTAACTTTTTCACTTTTGTTGGACTGAACTATGCCAAACTAAGGTGACAGTTAAAGCACTGCCAGGTTACAAGCAGAAACCACAAATGGCTTTAACTGCAAGGAGACATTCTGACTGAGGGGGTCGGTCCCTGAGAGAGGCTCTCCCAGCCAGTGTCCTTGTAAGCTGGGACAATTGTCCTGATCTGAAGTGAGATTGTAAATTTAAATATTGCTTTTGCTTCCTGTGGCATATGTTCCCATGCACCCCATCACTGGTCACTATTGAACAGTCTCCCCTACTCAGCCTCTCATAGGGTAATTTCAGACGTTACGGGATCACAGTCAACCACCCTGAATCACAGTGGATTCTGGGTGGTGGCTATGATTCCGTGCACGTCTGTTTGAGCCCTGCCAGATGTTCACCATGGTGAATTCCTGACAGGGTTCAAAGCTAACCACGGTTCTGGAGGTGAGGCTGGCCTCACCTCCAGAACCGTGGTTAGCTGGACCACGATCAGGAGTGGAGCGAAAGTAACATCCGTTACCTCACCCCGTTCCTGAACGTGGTCCAGACCGCGATATGGGATCGGGCACAGCGGCCTGATCGGCGGTCTCCCTGAGGGCGGGCAGCTGGTGGAGCGCAGGGGGCAGGGCTGAGCGGTTGCGCGCTGCGCAGCCCCGCCCCCTTCCTGGTTCTCCTCCGCGATCAGGCCGGCACATATAAAGGACGGCCAGTCTGATCACAGACCAGGATCTGAGACAGATCCCGGTTCAGGGTTCAGCGTGGTGGGCCGAAAGGCCTGTCACATCTGAAATTACCCATAGACTCCTGTCTCATCTTACAGGTAAGGCAGCAGAGGTTATTTTGAGGGGTAGAACCCATGTCTTAAATATGGCACCCAAAGCTTATCCACTCAATTCTGCTGCCAACTCTGCTACAGGCTTCTATCAAACATGGGAGAAGTATGCATGCATGTGTGCACGTACACTTTCTCTCTTAGTTGACTTAGAGTTCATTCACACAGCACACTTTTTGATGGTTCTTTTATCACCTGCTACTAGGTGGGTTATTGGAATGCAGGCAAATCAGCAGCTGCGTGATTGCATTGCTACTGGGTGGAACAAGCAGTGAGTTTGCAAGGGGGAAGGATATTGTGTGGATGACCCTCCAATGTAGGTAGAGCTTTGAATTGTAGTTCAGAAGGTCCAGCCTTCAGCCCTAGCTCATATGAGGGAATGTTATAAGTGCATGTGACAGATTGCTTTTCATGCTTACTTTTAAGTTACACAAATAAAAAATAGTCTGTAATACATATCTGTTATGTAAGGGATTTTAAAATCGGTAGACTGAGGGCGTTTTCACATGGACAAAATAATCCTTGATAGAATCAGAGCTTATTATCTAACATTCACAAAATCCTGTTTGTTCAGACAAACATTTTAATGCTAGATAACATTAATCCTTGATAGTCCATGTGAACATAACTTTGCTGTTAATCAGGAATTGGAGTCTCCAGGCTGAGTTTCAGTCCCATGTTGCTTTTTGGCCATGCTCTTCTGGGATTGAAGAAAACCTGATTTTCTTCATTTTTCTGATTTCTGAGCTGAAGAAAATGGAAACTCATCCCTTTGTTTTGCGGCTATTTAAACTTGGCACTTTTGCAATGCATTGCAGAACAATGACGGAGATAATACAATTGCTCCACAGTCATGTGCCCCTATGTACCATAGAGCAGGAAATGCCCAGAAAGGATGTCAGGTCTTTACATTGGACTCTGTGGCTTTAATCAAGGATTAGTTGACTAATCCTTGATAGTCATTTACGCGGACACTGTCAAGGATTAGTTTGACATCCAGATATCATAAACCCTAGCAATCGAGGGTTTATAAATACTGATGTTTTCCCTAATCCTTGATGATAATCTTGGATTTGCAGTGTTCAGACAGCTAACATAAGAATTAAGGCTTTAATTCCTATTTAAATGTCTGTGTGAAAACACCCTAAGGTGTGACACTGAATACTGGGGTTTCATGTCACTCACTTCAGCAAGTATAATAACCATAGAAGATGCTTTAAAAAAGAAAGAAAAAAGAAAAAAAGGAGAGAAAAAAGGAGGGGAAGGAAATTTATGACGAAATTCCACTCTCCCACAAGCTTCAGTAATTTTATTTATTTATTTATTATAAAATTTGTATGCCGCTCCCTCCTGCCAAAAGCATCTCGGGGCGGCTAACAACAGATTAAAACAGATTAAAAAACAATACAGTTAAAAACCTCACAATTAAACAAATTACCCCCTACCCCACCCTAACCCAACCTACCCAGCCCATCTCCCTTGGGAAAGGCACGGCGGAACAGCCAGGTCTTACATTGTCTACGGAAAGAGGGGAGGTTGGTGGTCAGGCAGACCTCTGGCAGGAGGGAGTTACACAGCCGCAGTACAGCCACAGAGAACACCCTCCGCAAGGTCAACACCCAAGAAACCCGGGGGACCTTGAGGAGGGCACTCCCGGCCGACCGCAGGGACTGATCCAGGATCTGGTGGGTGAGGCTGTCCTGAAGATAGGCTGGGCCCAGGCCGTTTAGGGCTTTAAAGGTCAACACCAACACCTTGAATTGGGCCCGGAAGACTGTGCAGAGAGCGAAGCACTGGTGTAATATTCTCACGTTGGCCCGTCCCNCCAAGAAACCCGGGGGACCTTGAGGAGGGCACTCCCGGCCGACCGCAGGGACTGATCCAGGATCTGGTGGGTGAGGCTGTCCTGAAGATAGGCTGTTTCCAGGCCGTTTAGGGCTTTAAAGGTCAACACCAACACCTTGAATTGGGCCCGGAAGACTGTGCAGAGAGCGAAGCACTGGTGTAATTTGCTCACGTTGGCCCGTCCCCGTTAGTAGACGAGCCGCCACGTTCTTCACCAGCTGCAGTCTCCGAACCAGCACCAAGGGTAGCCCCACGTAGATTGCGTTACAGTAGTCCAGTCTCGAGGTAATAAAAGCATGGACGAACGTGGCCAGATCCGAGTCAGAGACGTACGGCTGAAGTTGATGCATCAGATGTAATTGGAGAAATGCCCCCTTTGCCACAGCCACCACCTGGGCATCCAAGTGGAGCTGCGGGTCCAGGAGCACCCCCAGACTCTGAACCTGAGATACCAGGGCAGGACGAACCCCATCAGTTATGAGGGCCACCACTCCCCTGTCCTTCCCCACAACCATCACCTCCATCTTGTCAGGATTTAACTTCAAGCGGCTTGCCCTCATCCAGTCCTTCACAGTCGTCAAACACCGGGTAAGCACCGACACTGCCGGGCCTGAGTCAGATGAAAAAGAGAGATATAGCTGGGTGTCATCAGCATATTGATGACACTGTACACCAAACTCCCTAACAACTTCCCCCAACAGCTGCGTATACACATTGAACAAGAGAGGGGACAGGTTAGAACCCTGCGGGACTCCACATGTCAGACCCCAGGGAGAAGATGAAAAATCACCCAGGATCACACGTTGCGTTCTCCCAGCCAGAAAAGAGCAGAACCATTCAAGAATGCTCCCTCCAATCCCTGCCCAGTCCCCCAGCCAAGTCACCAGCAACTCATGATCAACGCTATCAACTGCAGCCGAGAGATCTAACCGGATCAACAGGGTGGAACGACCTCGGTCCAACTCACGGGAGAGGTCGTCAACCAAGGCCACAAGCACAGTCTCCGTGCCATATCCCGGATGAAAGCCACACTGCGGGGGATTGAGAAAATTAATCCATTCTAGATGCTCCTGCAGCTGCCGAGCCACCAACCGTTCAATAACCTTCCCTAAAAAGGAAAGGTTAGAGACCAGCCGATAACTGGCCAGGATGCCAACATCCAGTGATGACTTCTTGAGCAGGGGCCTCACCACAACCTTCTTGAGACGGTCTGGCACCCTGACCTCCCCCTGGGAGGCGTTGACAATCCCCACCAGCAATGGCCCTAATGTCTCCCAGCTGGCCTAGACCAGCCAGGATGGGCATGGATCTAGTTCACAATAAGTAGCTTGAACAGTCCCAAGAGCATCCCCCGCATCTGAGGGCGACATAGCCTGAAATTCATTCCACAAAACAGGACAAGACGGGGCTTCTACTGCCTCTGGCTCACCTACTGGTAAAAATGTTGCGTCGAAACTCTGGTGGATTTGAGCAATTTTATCCACAGAAAAGTCCACAAACAAATCCCAGTGGGCATTTAATGACTCTAAATCCGGGCTGAGGGAGGCCAGACTGACCACCACCCAGAAAAGCTCTGCCGGGCGGGACTTAGTGGGCACAATGAGGACAGCAAAGAAAACTTTCTTTGGTTGTGTACCTATGCCGTGGTGGTGCGGGCAGCAGACTATGTCGCAATCGGTCAACTTCAGCACGCAAGTGATGCCACCGGCGCTGTAACCGGCGCCCTTCCCACTTCATCCACCTGGATGGAGACTCCCAACATAGAGACTACATGTTATTAAACAAACTGAAACAAAGTAACCAAGAGCTGATGTAGTCCATTGGATAAGATGTTGGGCTTGAACTTGGGAGACCAGGGTTGAAATCCCATTTTAGCCATGAACTCAGTGGATGGTCTTGGGTAAGTCACTCTCTTTCATTCTCTGTTCCCCATCTGTAAAATGAGAATGAACTTACCTCACTGAGTTGTTGTGAGGGTGAACTAGATACGGAGTGTAAAACACTTTGCACACCTGAAAATGCTATAAGAATGATAATTAATAATCCAGAAAACATATATATATTTTATTTTTTTAAAAACTAGAATGAGAGAGATTTTCACCAAAGAGATTCGCAAAGCAAAGTTTTCACTTTTCATTTTCTGTTGTGGCAGCATATTTTTTCAACAGTGAAACTTCCTTCAGCTTGATCTTTGTCAGAGTGTTTTTTTGTGTTAATAAATAGAATATAATGATCTAAGGTTTTTGTATCTTCACATCTCCCAGCCCTAAAATTAAACTACCACAGCTTGTGGTGATGAAAAATAATAATAATGGGGGATGCAGGAAGGGGATGTGGGGGAGAAGAACTACCGCAGGGGGTAGTAACCATGCAATACAGCTATTGCTGCTAATCTTTTGAGTTCCTGTTTTGTTTTTAATTAGTGTCCTGAAATTGGGGAACAGCGACCAGAGTGACACTGATAGGAAATGAGCAACTCTAACCAGTGGCATAGCAGGGCTGTGGTAGGCCTGGTCTCATGTCCCAATTATGGGACATGATTGCCTAAGGGCAAGAGGCCAGAGTCTTCCTAAGCAATGTCCCTCCCTCAGTAAAGGTAGTTCTGTCATTCTGGCTCCTAGCGAGGCCTCTCAGAGCGGCAGCAACGCTGCCCACACGGAAAGTTTTCTAGCAGCACTTAGGCTGCTTGCAGAGGGCCTCACCAAGAAGGAAGTTTTCAGAACGGGCAGGGGTGGAGTGTGGGCTTTTCCTTTCCTGCCTACTCTGAAAATTTCCTAGTACTCTGGCCACTTGTAGGGGGACCCCCTAGAATCTGTGACCTGGGCTTAACTGAGCCCTCTTGCTCCATGGTAGCTACACCCCTGACTCTTACATCTGGAGAATGTAATGTATGGGTGTGTCTTGTCTTTCCCTGTGTTCCCCTCAACCTTATCTATCTTGGGTTGCAAGCCTGCAGCAGGGACCCGTCTCTGAACATCTGTGACTGTAAAACGCTGCATATGTCTAGTAGCACTATAGAAATGATTAGTAGTAGTAGTCCTAGTGGAGAATGGCACAAGTGACGGAAGGTGATAAAATCATGTGGCCCAGAGGAGCGGATAAAACTTTAGTTATGTCTCCATCATCTAGATGGGATGGTGGAACAATGTCAGCATTTCAGTACATTTCTAAAGCTCCAAAGTTAATAATTTTAATGGTGTCGTCAGCTCAGTGTCAAATGGCTACTAGCTGCTGATTGTAATTTGATCTTTGAGGCAATGGTTGAATATGCTCGATGACACTGACAAGTTTACAGATTTAAGAGAGAGAGAGAGAGAGAGAGAGAGAGAGAGAGAGATCTGCTTCCTCAGCGTGCTTTATTGTTCAAGTCTTGATTGCTGTCTTCCTTGAAGCAACTTTGTTTTTTAAAAAAAACAGGATGGAATATAAGAATGTTACAGCTGGAAATGTATTTTTAAGTTAATGTCTTATACCATCAGTGCCCTTTATCCAATCATTCTGATTGGATTGGCAGGAGTGTTAAGCTTACGGAGGGACATAATATTCCCAGGTGTCATGCAAATTGGATGGAAGATAAAGGTGTAGCCATGAATGTTTAAGAAAGCTTTTCTTAAAATCACAACGTTCAATTGCTTCTGACATCGGTTTCCTTTATCTAATCATTTTGAACATTTGTACACATAATGCCCTCCATTGGGGGGTACAAGCTCCCCAGTGTCCATCACAATTGAATAAGAAACAAAAAAGATATAGCCAGAAATACGTTTTTCAGTGTTTTCCCTTTATTTCAAAAACAAAATGTCATTTTCATTTCTATTTTTGTTGTTGTTATTATTTGTTGTTTTTGTTTTTGCAATAACGATAACGAATGACAGTTTTTGTTATCGTTATTACAATAACAAAAACGACATGCACACCGGTGCTACGTACAGAGACTTCAGGAGCCGGAGGCTTGTACCTGACTCAGAAGACCTGAGAGCCTGTGGGGTTGCCTCTGGCTCTCTGTGTTGGGAGTATAGAGGCTCCCTGTAACTAAATATAGACTGTACAGAGACTATGTATGTACTTGGCTGGGACTGTACATAGAGGATTAAAGAGATTGGAACTAATATTCCCATATGTGTGAGACTCTTTGGGTTCTAATCCTGATAGAATTTATGCCTAGCAAGCCTTTCCCAGTTACAGCAGTACTGTGTAAAGATACTGGGAAACCCATCGTTGATAGATTTCCTCCCGCATAGTAGTCCTTGAGATGGAAGTAGTGTGTGTATTTCCTAATTTCAAGGGGCAGAGCAACATGGTGTGGGGAGGGGCAGTTGGGTCTCTGCAATGGCTGAGGGACTAGCTGTAATGTTGAAATAACTTCTTTGGGTGTTAACAAATGAGACAGTAGCCCATATCAGGTGGGTGTCCACCTGCCCATATATTAGGTGTTTGCCCCACCAGCCATATGGCCCCCACCCATTGGATATGCAGCTCCCACTCATGGTAGGGACCTGGAGTATGCAGAGCCCACAAGCTAATGTGCACCCACATGTCCGCATCCCATCAATTAAGTTGCATGCAGTGCCCCTGTGCATGTAAGTCTGTCAGCACCATAGAGTAGTGAGTGAAGAGCTGCTTTAATAACTCGAAACCTCTCTCCATAAGAGAGCGGATGGTTCTGAGCTGCCGGTTAAAGTTCCTTTGTTCCGAAATGCAGGCAGCGCTGTATGAACTAGGGCTTCGGAGGTTAGGCAGGGTCCCCGAGAGCAACTGGTCTCATTAGCATCTCCTCAGTGCATCTTTCAGTGGAGGATACAAAGTTGCCGGGTACATGAAACCAAAGAAGGGGGACTGATGGAAGATACAGGTGTCGTGGTTATTCCTGGACCACCCAACCAGCACATCCATGAACCGGGCATGGTGGGTGGTCTACTACGGCCTGGAGAACCATGGGGTGGGGGGTGGGGGACCTCCTTCCAGTTCAGGTAGTCCTCCTTGCTCTGGGGTGGATAGATGATGGTGATATAGGTCTTACCAATCATCCCTATACAAGTTGGGAACTCCTCCCGCCGATTATCATTTACCGAGGGAGGAAGATGCAAATTCACTCACGACAAGCCAGGGAAGAGGAAGGTTTTCTGGAGGGATTTTAAAGTCGGGAAGGAGCAGAACAAATGTATCCAGGGAAGGAATTCCAGGCATAGGGGCAGCAAGAGAGAAGGGGTGAAGTTGTTTAGAGGAGCAGGGGAGTCGCAAGCAGGCGAGGGTGGGGGCAGAGGAGGAGCAAAGCTCCCGGGCAGAAATGTGACAGGATACAAGAGTGGAGAGATACGGGGGAGCAACGCCATGAAGAGCCTTGAAGGTGAAGACAAGGAGGTTGTGCCAAATGTATTTCCATAGGGGGAGCCAATGTAGAGCGGAGAGGAGGGGCTGAATGTGGTCAAAGCAACAGGCAAGGTGGATGACTAGCAGGAGAGTGTTGAACCGAGATGAGGGGGGTGAGAGGTGAGAGATGACTAGAGCATAGACTAGGGTTTTTGCAGTGGCAACAGGTAGGGCCGGATTTTAGCAATATTATACAGGGCAGAGTGGCAGGATTTGGCAAGAGTTTTGATCTGAGGCGTAAAGGAAAGGGAGGAGTCAAAAATGAATCCTAGGCTACATGCCTAAAGGACAGCCTGGATGGTGACACCCTTAGTGGAAACAGAGGGAAGTAGGAGGGGAATTTGGGGGAGGGGGGAGGAGATAAGGAGTTCAATCTTGAGCATAATAAGCTTGAGTTGGTGGTGAGACATCCAAGCAGAGATACCGGAGAGACCGTCAGTGATACGAGACTGGGATGGAGGAGGTGAGCATAGGACTGGAGAGAGAGAGAGAGAGTTGTGTATCATCAACATACAGGTGGCACTGAAAACCATGAGATTCTGAGATAGCAGCAAGAGAAACTTTGAAGGAGTGGTTTGAGAGATACGAAGAGAACCAGTCAAGAACAGAGTCCCGGAAACCAAGGGAGTGTAGCAGATCCAGGAGGAGGCCATTGTCAACAGTGTCAAAGGTATAAGAGAGATCGAGGAGGACAAGAACAGAGTAGAAACTTTTAGACTTAGCTAAAACTGCTTTTAGACGTGTGAGGTATTTAATTAGCGGCTTTAAAAGAACATGCAACCGGCTTCAGTGTGCGAAATGTCATGTCTAAATCCCACACGCGGGGTACACATGGCATGATTTTATGCTACGTGTGTGCCACGCGCGTCTAAAACGGCCTAAGAGAAGGTCATCAGTGATTTTGGCGAGGGCAGTCTGTCAAGTGGAGAGGGCGGAAGTCTAATTGAAGGGGGTCAAGGGAAGAATTAGAAGAGAGGAACTCAAGGCAGCGCATGTATACTCTAGGAGCTTGGAAGCAAATGGTAGAAGTGAAATGAAATGATAGCTAGAAGGATTGGGGGGGTCAAGAGTGGCCTTCTTAAGGATGGAGGCGATAGTGACATGTTCGAAAGCCAGTGGAAATGACCCAGTAGAGAGGGAGAGATTGACGATGTGTAGCAGAGAAGGCGCAGTGGTGGAGGCAATCACCATTAGGAGGTGAGTGGGGATGGGATCAAGGGGGCAGGTGGAGGGGTTGGATGAAGAGAGGAAGGAGGTGACCTTGTCAAGGGATGCTGGGGAGAAGGAGAAGAGAGGCAAGAGGGGGAATAGCAGGGAAGACGATGGGGGAGGGAGAGGGTTGAGAAACATTAGCAAGGTGGAGTTTATCAATCTTGTTGTTGAAAAAGGAGAGAAGATCCTGTGCAGAGAGAGAGGAAGGCGTGGAGGACAGGGAGGCTTCAGAAGGAAAGCAAATGTTGAGCAAATGATGCTAAAGCAGGAGCCGCCTCTGTGGTGTGTGAACCCCACTGTCCCAGCCAGGAATCAAGCAAGAGCCTTTCTGTGCCTTGACATTACATCATGTCAGAGACAGCAGTAGGCTTGGATCTGTTGGATTGCTCTCAGGTTCTGCTTAGCAACAGAAAAGAAAGAAATGCCTTGAGTGTGACTAACAAGCAGAAGGAAGTTCTCAGCATATGTCTCCATGGCTGCAGCTCCGTCGTCTATGAACTCTACAGTCCAAACACCAAATGTTTTGAACGGCTTAAAGCACTGGGTGCCTGCCTAGCTAAGATTGGCTGAGTGCCACATGAGCTATTGGTCATATGTCCTTACAGGACTGGCTACATGCCAAGTGTGAGCTGCTATGGTTACGGGACGGCTATTTGTTGAATTTTTTCTTCCAAAGCTTTTGCTCGGTGTCTATGTGTTGCTGCACCAGCACTGCCAATCCATGTGGCTATTAAGTTGCATAGACATTTCTCTCAAACATGTTGGTGCACATGCCCACTCATCTAAAAATGGGTGATTTCAGACATTACGGGCGGGCGGTTCACCACAGTGGATGCCCAGTGGGGGTGAATAAAACAGCCACGCCGCGGGGCCAAGAAAAGCCCCAAACAGACGTGATGGGACCGGGACCACGACCGGGAATCGGGCCGACACATCACGGATCGGGGCAGCGCAACAGACGTGACGCCCATCCCCAGCTGTGGTCAAAACTCCCAGAAGACCCTGGGCAGGGGCGGGACACAGACATGGCCGCCTGAGGGCAAGCGAAGCCAAAAGGCACACAAGGGGACGCCCACACAAGGGAAACGGGAAGGGAGGGCGAAAGAGGGAGAAGCGGCCGATAGGTACCGCACTCAGCAGGCGCACACACACAGCGGTCCCACAGCACAACACACAGCACGACCACACGCCCGGGCACACACACACACACACACACGCGGGAGCACCCACCCAAGGGAAAGGGGGGGCAGGGGTGCCCGGACAAAGCACAAGGAACAACGGGAGCGGGGGGGGACACGGAAGATGGGGGGCACCGCAAAGGGGCAGGGCAGGACACAGGCTGCAGCAACCCCCCACCCCCACAGTACCACAGTCACATAGGCGCCCCCACAGTAACACAGGCAGTCTCGGAAAGGGGGGGCC
>QEPC01007654.1:5699166-5715217 GCA_003113815.1 Sphenodon punctatus | reverse complement strand
CCCTCCCCTCCGTTGCCCTTACCCGTTTCCTGGGTGCCTCCTCCGGCCTCATTGCGACTGCTGTCCCCGGGGCATCACATGGCACCTGCTGCTGGGGGTGTTGTTCCCGGGCTGGCTGCAGGGTCAGCACGACCCCCATGTCCCCCTCCTCCACCGCCTGTGCTCCCTCCACCTCCACCGCTGCCACCATCTCCTCCTCCACCGTCGCTCTGTCGCCCGCCGCTCTCTTACGCCTCGCTCCATCCCGCCACGCGTGCCTGCGGCTGATTTCCCTTTAAATCTCCCTCTGGTGGCTGTGTTGTTGCTGGTTGCCCGGCAGCGACGCTGCGTGCATTGTCCCCGGCTAGGGCTCGTTTCCTTTGGTTCCGCCCGGGGATTGGCGTCCAGACGTTACTTTTTGTTGGTTCCCAGTGGGGATCTCTTTGACCACGCTTCCCGGGATATTCCCCCCGCTAGCCCGGGAAGCGTGGTTGAAATTGACCCCATGTGGGTATTGAGCGTGGTGAACATCTGGCGCGCGCCGAACAGACGTTCCGGGCGCATTGGCCCTGCCGCAGGATTGAGCGTGGTTCACTGTGATTGAGCATGATCTCGTAACGTCTGAAAATACCCAATGTTACAGATGTTAGCACCACGGAAGCATGGAATTTTTAAATTGGGATGTGCCTCAGAGGAGGCCTCAGGTTGGCAACATGACAGTGTACGCAAGGGGCATGTGGGGAGATCTGCAAGGCCTTAAAGGTCACTGTGCTTGAAATGTATGTGGGAGTAGAGCTGCCCACTGGTTAAAAGTGACTCACGTAATTTCTTATCTTTTGAAAGTAACAGTTTTTGCTTGCAACTAACATGAGGGGACATAACTCTATGACGCTATTTTTGTGAGTTGTTTGCCGTGATGCTGTTGCTGCGGGTGGTTGGGAAAGCTAAATGGCTTTGGCTTCAGTCTGTGGGTGTTGTGGCTGCCTGGGGCACAGGGCACAGAGAAGTTGCGGGGTGATGTATACCTGGCCATAGCTGATGTTTGAATGAGGCCCGAGCACCGAGAGAAGTGTCATGTTGCATGTTGCCAACCCGAAGCATCCTCTGAGGCAGCCTGTGTGCTCAGGGGATGGCCCATGCACACAGTGGGGTTCTATGTATGCGTGAGGGAGGGCAGACAACGCATGACCCTGCTACCGTTCTAAGTTGAGAAGAATGGAAGAGTGGGGCCCCCAGATGAGATATGAGAGCGGGATGCAAAGAGAGCACAACTTTTCTAGACGTTAGTGCACTGCCAAAAGTAGGGTAGCTACTAATGGAGGATGGAGCTTCCCTGCCGTTTTTTCTCATCAATGTCTTGATGACAACAAGAGGATGGCCACCAGGAATATCTTGATTGAATGTCAGAGATGAATCTCTTTGGGGACACAAGTGACTCCGTACAGGGAATGTGAAGCAACTGAAGGAGAGCTTGATGCCCTATACAAAGTTTGGACAAGCGGAAAATGTGCAGAACACCCTGGTGAACGGGGATAATTTTTTGCCCTAACTATGGTAATACTGAAAATGTTAGAGAGGGGGTACAAGATGCACATGTTTGACAGGGTTTTATGCGAACCGAGAGGGATTTTAACATAATGGGATTTAACACCAAGGCGGGCAAGACTCCAATAAAACTGTGCTGCTACGTGCCCGTACATCACTGTGAGCCGTAGATGCAAGAAACTGGGTTGGCAACATGCAAAGACTGGTTGCTTTTGATTTCAGTTTTTACTTTTGTTTTCAATTTTCACTGTAGACGCTCTATAAAGCATGCAATTTGCTCAATAAACTCCAGCATTATGTGCTTAGCGAAAGGTTATTTCCCTCTGCCAAGTGGTAGCAGGGATAAACCAAAGTATGAGTCTCTGTGGGTACAGGGGGGATATCAGGTGCTGGACTGCCACCCAGAAGAAACAAGCAGTTGGTGTGGCTTCTTATTCCAATGGTTCACTGCGGCTGTGAGTCATGATGGGGCGGGATACTGAGAAAGGGGGGTTGGTGGGCAGAGCATGACAGTGAAGAATATTGTCCATATATTAGGTTTGTCATGCTAAATCTGTGAGTAGGGGCTGCCAGAACACACAAGAAATAAACACAGGGGGCTGCCCATTTATTAAGCTCTTACACGCTAAATGTAACTGAGTGAGGCACGGACCGAACCCTGGCTCGAGGGCTATCGTCTCATTTGTTAACACTCTTTGACGTTCAGTGTCATGAGAAGTGGGAGGAGCCTCATGAGGAGAGCTATCGGGCAGCCACATCTACCTTCCGATTGATGCTCTGTCCCTTGGGATCAAGAAAAGTAGATGAGGCTGCTGTCAAGTACAGTCATGTGACAGGAAACCTATCAGCAACAGGATTTCCCAATATCTCTACATGGGCCGACGTCCTTAGTCAGTCCGGAAATTTAAATTGGCAAATAAAACAACCTGTTGGTTAAGCGACCTGCACTGGAGAGTCTGCTCTGACTGCCTGCAAGTTTTGAGAATGAATTTAAAATGATGTGTTTCATGTGAAAGACCCTGAAGGGTGAGAGCACCTTCCTAGTAGAGACAGTCCCTCCCTCTTCACAGGCTGCTTCTGAGTAGGACTCAACAGACATACTCAAGCTTAATGCTTCACTTTGAAAAAGATTGGGCTGAGCATCTTTCACAAGGGGCTTTTAGTTGTGGGATCCACTTTATAACCTTGCCCCCAAATAATCCTAGGGATATGGCACGGGACACCATGCTGTAGCAGAAAGAGCAGTTTGATGTTAGGTCTATGACTGGCAGGAAGATTTTGTAATGGATATACATTGTTGAATTCACAGTTGTGTTGCTCAGGGATAATAATCATAAAAATAATTTTTATTTCTATAGAATTATTACACTTTATGGAAGTTTAAAAAAATTATATTAAATCATTTTTATTTTTCCCTCCTCACGTCAGCTGGCCCTGGGAGCGCCTTCATAAAGCCATATGGTAAAATACAATGAAACAATATAAAATCCATTTAAAAACAGTTAAAAAGGGGAAAAAGTAAAGTGGGAGGGCAAAATGTATTAAAGGGGAATCAGCAGTGGATCCTAAAAGCACCTGGAAATAATAATAATAATAATAATAATAATAAATAAAAAATCCTTAGGTGCTTTTATTGGTCAGGAGAAAGAAACGAGACAAACATCTGGTGGGAGGGAGTGTTCCACAGTGTGGGAGCTGCCACAGCAAAGGCCTAGTGACTTAATATACAACGCATAGATACCCAAACAGCAGTTGGTTTCTGAGCACATATAACCATCGGGGTGAGGTTTCGGGAGCAGGTCTTCAATATAGGCAGTGTCTATACCATTTAAGGCTCGGAAAACCAGCAGCACAATCTTACATTCAATCTGCTGCTCAACAGGGCTGAATGCGATTGCAGCTGCCCAAACCAGTAAGCAGTCGTGCTGCCAGTTTCTGAAAAAGCTGCAGGCAATGGAGAAGCACTGCTGGAAGCCCATGGGAGAGAAAATTACGAAAATCAAGCCTCATGGTGGTCAGAACATGGATTGCTATGGCAAAGTCAGCCTGGGATATATGAGGATGTAGCTTAAGCAAATTGCATAGCTTCTCTGAATCGTGTCTGATACCTGTATTTTATGGACAGAGCATGGTCAAAAATGATGCCCAAGTTCTTTACATGACCCCCATCCACACCTTCTCAACATGCAGGGTTTATTTATTAGTATGTTCTTATAGCTGGGATTTGGGTAGGAGTCTCTCTTCATCAAAGTTAAAATGAAATTGTATCATGAGATGGTATGCTGTTTGAAGTACTCCTGTCTGGCTGAATTTCCCAAAACCAGAGAAACGGAAGAGCAGGATGACTGGGTCTGTACTTTATAGGTCAAAACCAACACCTTGAATTGTACCCGGAAAGCTAGGGCAGATTCTGGAGCACTGGATCCAGATGAGTGATTTTTAGTTGGTCATTTGTCAGCTCTTGGCTATTCTGCAGAAAATGCTGCTATGACAATGATCATGAACAACTACCCACCCCTGAATTTTGTTGCAAAAAGAAGACTCTAAAGCCCACTCAGAGCATGCATATGTCCTTTTACTTTTACATACTCTTATCCTGTCCAATTTCCTATAGATTGTGATCTTTCTGGAGTTGCATCCTTCCTGGAATAAAATATAATACACACACCCAATGTGAAAGCTCGTTTTCGGCCTTGCTTCCTTACCTCATCCTTCATGGCATGTTGTCCACGTGAGCACAATTGTCATTCGTTGACTTAAATGGGCGTCAAATCCCCATTCACCATGAGAGGCATCACCCACTCTCACTTCTGTATACAATGCCATCTCTCCCCTAGCAATCCACCGCCTGGTCATCACTTTGGTCTGGTCTGACCACTTGTAGGAATGCCTCGGGTACGAGGTAAGTTCCAAGATGGCACGTTACAGGTAACAGTCTGCTGACGGTGATAAAGATGCATAGTGATACCTCCTGATATGATTGAAGATTTGACATCTGTCTACGGCCATGTTCTGACCAGGGCTTAATTTGGGGGGAGCCCTGGCAATTAAATTCAAGATGGGGCTGAGCCCTGGGAAATATTCCCACTAGGAGTGCACCCAGAAATGGGAAAGGCTGTTGTTGGCCATTTCAGGGTTAGAAATGAAAGCCAGAAGAACCCTGCATAGTTTTATTTGGCTTTCATTAATGACTTCTGTGCCCCATCTCCTGCACTGGCCATCATATAGATTCAGTCACAAGAACTCCTGTTTTGTATTCAGCTGTAGAGAGGCAGGTTAGTCTAGTGATTAGATTACTAGGAGACCAGGGTTCATTTCCTGTTCTGTCAAGTTCTGGGGCGGGGGTTGTGGTTTATGAGGCAGAGGGATGGGACTTGCGAGGCAGGTTTGAGTCCTAGCAATTCGTTTTTTATAAATTAAGCACTGGTTCTGACCAACTGTGAGAAACGGAAGTAACTACTTCAATTTAATTAAAAATTGAGTGGTACTGAAGTGGAGTAGTTACTTCAATTTAATTAAATTGAACTACTCCACTTCAGTACCACTCACCCTGCAGTTGCAAACAGAAGTACTATTTACTAATGATTATGACAAGCTATGTTCTCCTTCTCTCTTTACTTTGAAGTAAAGTATTCACACAAGTTACTTGGAAGTAAAAAGCAACGGGGGTTGTGGTTATGTGCTCTGTATTTTCAGGAGTACATACCGTTCTTCCCACTCCTGAATAGCTTCGGTTTAGAGCTCTTGACATGTAAACGATTCAGGCGTAAAAGTGATTTAAGATTTAACTACTGCAAAGTATCTATTGGAATGCAGCATTTTATGTGTAACTTATGTGTGCACAGGCACAACTTTAAGTTCCTAGACAAATGAGAATTGCCTCCCCCCCCCCCCCAATGTCTTTGTTGTTATCCTATTCTGTTATTCGCCATGTACACTGAGAGTTTCCACCTGGAGTCATTCTGTTTGTTGAATATGCGTTTCTTTCTTCTTCCCATGATGTCCTTTTTAATTTTGTGAAATTCGCAAGCAGGGCTGGGTATATTTTCTGTGGTGTTTAAAAAAAACGTATAGCTAGCAGAAACACAAAATGCCGTAAATTGTGTACTGCAGTTAAAATGTTGACACCAGGCATAACTGAGCAGATTGGGGGTGGGGGGAGGATTCAACTTTGAAATCAATTCCATTTTGCAATTGTCAATATGGGCATATTCCCTAGCGTCTCTCTGTGTAGTTGAATCCAGGCAACTGGCGCAATTTCTTCACTGATGGCTGTCCTTTGAATGGTTGTGCACCGACCGTCATCCTTTTCTATTATGCCAGCCATAAATATATCTATAGTTTGTTTTCACCCTGAATACTCTTTAAAATGGTAGGTACTAGGTGGTAGCCTTTGATACTTGATCTTCATGCAAAGGTGGTCGTTATGCTGGACCAGAACCTCAGCTAGCTTAATTTTTATCTCTTGCTTCGTTTTAACAGAGCTGATTGGATTTACACCATCTTTGTGTCTGGCCCTTGACATATTTTATAGAACAGTGATCAGTGACTTTGCAGAACAGCCAAACACCATTAATTTATAACTCTAATGTTTAGGCCTTTTGAATATTTTTTAATGAATTTCTAAATTTTTGACCTGATCCAATCTTCCTGCTGAAACAAAATTCTTTTTATTGGATATTTGCACTCTTGACTATTAATATCACAAAGATGTGCAGTCAGTAGCTTTAAAACCATATGGGTAGTGTGGAAAACTGTCCCCAAAATTGTGCATTTTGGTGTTCAGATTAAAAAACATCATTTTTAGCATATGAATATGTAATATCAGAAGATTGCCTGTTGCTCCAAAAATCTATGTATTGTGAGAACTTTGACCTTGAAGTTGTCTGAATGATGCAATTAAATGAGTTTTTTTATCTGTGCTTGACTGGGCAATTTAATACTACAGTATTTCACGCTTGGTGTGTGTTTAATTCCTAGAACCTCCAGAAGAAGACAGTTCACACCAGCAACTTCTGACTTCAATGCTAATCCTGCTTCTGGTGTTTATCATATTCATTCTTTTGGCTGCCTACTTCTTCAGGTATGTGTGTACCAAACTCTGTGCTCTAGACTAGTTTTGTCTTGCTATGATACGATCTAATAAGGAAGTGAAAGTGTATATACACGCTGCTTGCAATAGTAGCTGCCTCAGACACAAGGTAGAGCAGCAGAAGATGGTGTACGCTGCGCTTTCACATTAGCCGGAGCTTTCACAATTTGAAGATGAATAGAAAGACTTTCTCCAGAATTACATGGTTTGTGCAATTCAAAAATCAGAGACCACTTATTAACAGTAAAAGTATTTATACTAATTAAATTGGTTTTTGTTTTTAAGGTTCAGAAAACATAGGAAAGCAGTTGTGACCTCGAGTGACAAAAAGATGCCAAATGGAATCTTAGAAGAGCAAGGTAATTGTTTGATTTGCTTTACAGAGAGAATCTGACTTTTACAAATGTATGTACTTGTTTAGAGTTTTGGAAGCAAAGCCTGCCGCTCTTTAAACTTTAACAGCTACTTTTAGCTTTTCTTTCTATATTTTTGTGCTGGGTTTTTATTTAAAGGACAACTTCAAGAAATCTTATCTGTAGAGAAAGTGTGGCTGCCTTTTTGGTTCCAGCAATGGGGGAGACAGGAAACAAAGTACTTAAGATAACTTTTATTGGACCAACTTCTGTTGGGGAAGTGTATACAAGCTTTTCAGTGTCGCAGAACTATCTCTGCTACCCCCAAGAAATCTACTTTTATTTTCTGTATGCCCCTTGTTGTTTTTGTTTATAATTTTATAAATTATTTTGCAGTTGAAATATGTTTCCTTGAATATGGCTCCAGTCCTAAAAGTGTTCCACTAGTACACACTTCATCCACTTTAATGGGGTTTACACTGGGAGAATGCTTTGGTCATGTTGTTTCTCTGTGGCTCTTTTTTGTAAATGGTTGGCTTGTATTTAATTCCTTGGGACAGCTTGAGTTGCTAGCACTGATTTTTAAGTTCAGAATAAAAGATTACAACGTTTGCTGAAGAAAGCCTAGCCTTAAATATAAAGAACTACTGTTTTATTTTATCTGCTTTATAAACAGATAAAATAAATTGGGCTGAAGAAGAATCAATAAATTGACTATTTTTAAAAAAAGTATACCATTCAGAACCTAAATATTCGCCAATATATCTTTGAATGTTCCTTTTTATTATGAAATTATATATAATAAGTATAGGTTTACGCCACCACGATATCAAGTCAAATAAAAGCTCAAGGATAGCAAGTGTTGGGGAATAATAGGTTATTATTACTATTACTACTACTATTTATCATTTTCTATAGCACCAGCAATGTACCTGGCACTGTAGAATCATTAATCAGAGACAAGTCCCTGCCCAGATAGGCTTGCAATCTAGGAAAGATGAGGGAGAGGGCAACGTGGAAAGAAACATATGTATAAAGTTGAGAAGTCTCAGGTGCATGTGCTTAGTTTAATTACTCTGCCTTTTTATCACATTTTGTTCTTACTTACAAACAGCAAACATGGTTTTTTCACACTTCAGAATGTTGAAAGAGAGGACTATTCACACACTTTAAGTATAAACCAAGTTACTGTAACATCCTGTTAGCATTACACTTTAAAAAATAAAAATAAATTAAAACTGCATTGGAATCTGGAGTATTGAACAGGCTGGTGTTCTTTAACTTTATTCATTTTCTTCCTTTTAATGGTTAAAGATATGTGAAACAATACAAAATGAGCATGGCTTTTAAAGAAGTGTTGCCACTGTCTGTTTCTAGCAAAGGGTTTTGTTTTAAATAATGCTAAGTGTCCAAGGGAAAGTCAGACTTCATCTGCAATGATTTCAGAATTCTAAGAATGTTAGCTTCCCTTTATTATGTTGAAAAGTGCTCTGAGTGCCATTTTGGAGGATGAGGCTAGGCTATAGAAATGATTTTAAATTTAATTATTATAACCTGTGAAGTATGTTTCAGCAGTAAAGAAAAGGGTGTTGGAGAAACTCAGCAAGCTGCCAATTGCTGCTGCTTAGGGCTCAGGGGTTGCTAGTGCAATTTGGAGAAACCCTAGAATCTGTCCCTGCACTTTCATTTTTGTAGTCGCATTTCGGAGTGTATGATGAACTGCGGGTGTAAAAATATACTTGAAAAGTGGACTCTAAATATTTAAACATAGGGCACTTGGCTAGATGGTAGAAGAATTGCTTTCCACTTATGCTTGGGACAGACTAAACGTGGAGATGCTGATGCCGTTTAGTTAAAGACAGCATAGCATTTCAAACAAGTTGTCTAATTGCATTTGAATGTTTTACCTCCTCAGAGCAGTTTCAGAGCAAATAATTTGCCCTGATTATAATTATAAATATACTGTAGGGCACCTGCTCCATGACAGATTTATAGCTCCTTTTGAGAAATAAAGTTCTATTTTGTGTTTTTAAATAAAATATTTTCCTTGAATAATAATCTTTTTAGGTGGGTGGGGGGCATGGAATTCCCCTTCCAATCTCTGTATGTCTCAGGGGTGATCTCCCGGCAAGGATGGAGAACTGATGGGTTTATCATTTATAACTTAAAGATACAAACACCCACGGACATACAGCTCTATGTACTGTCTTAATCCAGGATGTGCTGAGAAGAGTCATTTGGCATCTGGCTGCTTTTACTGGAATCTGCTTTATTTTGATTCTCCACCATGAATGTTTGGGTACTTTCAGACATGACGCTAACCACCCTTTAACCACCCTTGGTGGTTATTTATGCATGTTGCAGGGCTGTATTGGTGCCCTATGCAACCCTGCAACATGCATAAATAACCACCAAGGGTGGTTAAAGGGTGGTTAGCGTCATGTCTGAAAGTACCCTTTGTGTTTCACGAGGGCATCTGACTCTTCTTCAGGGCACCCATTCTTGTGTTCTTGAATGATTGATATTGTTCTCCGAGGCCAGTGAATAAACTATTCATATACTTGTAACATTGACTTTTCTGGTTTGACAGAACAGCAAAGAGTGATGCTGCTCAGTCGGTCTCCTTCAGGCCCAAAGAAGTACTTTCCGATTCCAGTGGAGAACCTGGAAGAGGAAATAAGGATAAGATCAGCAGACGATGGGAAACTCTTTCGAGAAGAGTTTAATGTAAGTGTGCAGATTTCCTATTTCATATTTCCCCCCTAAACCAAAAGGTATAATGCAGTTAGCAGATACTAAGGTCTCTAAAAGAAAAAATGTAGGTCCAAGAAGGTTTTATTAAAAAAAAACAACTTGAGAGAGTGGGCTCGATCCCAAATGCTCTGCACCTTGCAAACAGCATGCACATATCTCACATGAAACCTGCGCGTGGATTGCACCCGTGCTTGCGGGACTATGGCCTGAGTGCAAGCAGCACATGCAGGGGTTTGGGATCAAGCCCAGTGAAGAATTGATGCGGGCCAAAACTGGGCACAGTGTAAACTCTCTGCAAGCAGATACCCTGCTCTAACCACACATCAGTTCAGGGTCTGGGCCAGAAACATCCAGTCACGCAGTTTTTCCTCCACTAAGTGTGTTTGTTAATACTGTTAGCATATACGTTGTAGAGTTTTCAGCATTCCTCTTCAGGCCTTTCTGAACTTCTTAGCATGATGGACTGGGCCTCCTGGCCACCCAGCTCCAGGGAGATCCCTGGTTGTCTCAGGGCCCATAGTCAACCTTCCCAGCCTCCTTTTGCTCTCCTGCCTAGGAAATCCTGAAGCAAACTTCCAACTTCTTTCTCTGGTGGCCTGGGATCTTTCTGAGGTTCAGATTTACCTTTATACCCAGTTTTCCTCCCTGTTCCCAGCTGGCTAATTAGTTGTAACTATTGCCCCTAAAGTCCCTGCTACAAAGAACCACACGCCTACAGTGATTTAAGATCAAGGTCTCTACCCTGCAAGTACTCACGGTAATCTGTTGCACTTAGTTACACAGCATTGCTAGGGCACCCTCTTCTCTAGTCACTACTACTGCAGTCATTTCAGCTCAGTTTGTGTCCTCACACGTGTCAGTTAACTATGGGGACAAATGTGCCCAGACAACCAAGCTATGCTCTTTATTGTGTTTGAGCACAGAAGTGTCAAGTCTGGTCACGTTAAGAACATAAAAAGTGCCATACTGGGTCAGACCAACAGTCCATCGAGCCCAGCATCCTGTCTTGGACAGTGGCCAATCGCAGGGGTCTGGGAGAAGCACGCAATAGGTCACCACGTTCCTATCTTTCTCTTTGATTCTGAAGGGCACACGCAACTGTTGGTCTGAAAGAAAGCACAAACTCTGTTTTGTGGTGTTACATTGAGCTGTCTCATTTGGAACAACCTGAAGTATTGCTGTGAGCTTAAATGTAAGGTCTCCTTGTTCATCTCCTGCAGAGATACCCAGGAGAGGTTAAAGCAGTCAGGGAATTTTGCATCCTACAAGCTGTTTGTGAGTCCGACAGTTTCCCTTTCATGGAGAAGTGCTTGGGGACTGATCTCTCAACTTCTGTCATTTGGGACTGTGTTCAGGTCAGCGACAGCGAGATATGGCAGGCATCCCCAGTATGTCCTCATGATTTCCTCTGCAGCTGTGTTTCCAGTGCCTGCTCTAGCTGTACTATTTTCTGGAAGTATTCTTCTTGCTTGGAAGGTAGAGTCTGTTCTCTGCTCCCCCAGTTGCATCATGGGAACTTAGACCAGTGGTTCTCAAACTTTTTTGAACCATGCCCCCCCTTCCGCATGTCTTTGGTAGTTGATCCTCCCTGCACTGCACCGCACCACGACACACCTGCATCTTGCTCTCTTCCTCGTTCACATCCCACCCTCCTGTCCCTTCCCATTTCTCTCCCCCTTTTTCTTTGACTCTTCGCTGTTATTTTGGAGATTCCCTGTAGCTCAGTGAGAGTGTGGAACTAGATGTTTGCTGGGATCCTTCATGACTCTCCACCCCCAGAACTTCTTCTGTGCTCCCCCACACCATCTTTTGAGACCCTGGGCCTTAGATGTCAGTTATGGACTCCTCATAGCCAGTATGCAACTGTCAGTTGGACAGTCTAGACTTGTGCTATTCAGAGTATAGTATTTAATATAGTATTAAATGAACTCTGTAATTGATAGTACATTTTTATTTCTGCAATTTGTGGGCGTTTTGATTATGTGTTTTAAAATGTATCTACTCCTACTGCCTCCACGATGCCATCTCTCTGTAAATTAGATGTTTATCTTTGTGGACTTGACAAACAAAATAAAAGAAGTTTAATTAAAAGGATAAATGTATCCTGGAGTACTGCTGCATTAGCAAATGTTGAATATTCTGCATCTCCTAATTAAATGCAGAATATCAAGCCCAGTGCCATCTAAAAAAAAATTTCCTTCTAAAGTGTACTCTGCTCTGCTCATTTTCTACAGGCTTTACACATTTGTGAATTTTCACTGTGCTGAGAGAACAAGACTGACCATTAAGGTCAACCAGCCATATGCGTACAGAGCCATATAGCCTAAAGCACTGAGAAAAGTGGTCACCAAGGTCTTCTTTCTAGTTCTGAGTACAGTGTTGTGATGATCACAGTGTTGCTTGTAGCTCTGTGTGGGAGATGTGTGTGGATTGCATTCTAGCAGTTGTTTGCTGTAAACCTAGTGTAAGTTGGGGCGGGGGGTGGAGGGGGAGATAAAAGAAAATAGAAAAAGAGCAACAGAGAGTGAAAAGTGATATGTGCAACACAGCAGGAAAACTGCCAAGAGAGGCTTATCCTTTTAATAACAAAAGGAGGAACCTGTGGAGATGCTGACACCTCTCAGCACAAGAAGAAAATTCCCGATAGATGCATTTTTCAAGACCATTTATTATTTGAGTTTTCTCCCTTTTTAATGCCCTTCCTGAAATCTTCAAGCAAGGCCCTTATTACAATAGCACATGAATGGTGAATGAGAGAGAGGGGAGAGCCAAGTATAACTGCAATAGTCAGTCCTAGAATGGGCATTCTAGTAAAAGATGGTAAAATAGTCCTATTGCAGATTGCATGCAGCTAGCCCAGAGAGCATAATTGTGGATCTGAGGTAAAGGTTCTCTCTGGGAAGTTAGCAACTACTGAGCTTGGAAAGCTCAAATACATAAAACCTCCTGGTAGGGGGGAGAATTGCTCATACTTGCATGACATCCCCATCCTCACCTCCTACCCTTGCTTCTAGTGGACTGAAACATTGTTCCATTGATCTTAGAAGGGCAGAATGTTATGACAATCCCAAGTAGCTTCTGGGGCTTCCTTCAACCTCTGGAAACTTTGGCCACAATCAGACAGTCCCCGTGGGCTTCAATAGAATATTCAGGAGTAAATGGCTTTTGGACTGCAGCTTTTGTGTATAAGCAGCTTACTGAACAACAGGTAATTTTGGTGGTAGTTCACAAATATCCCAGGAGAAAGACATCTCTGGTATGATATCTGGCACGAGGGTCTGAACCTCCAAAAGTGTTTGTCTTAATGTAATTGTATTTTTATATATGGCCAAGTCACCCAGGGCCTCAGAGCGTTGATTCTTAATATTGGTTATAAATCTACATAATGAAATGAATACAAGATATTGAAAGGGAGCAGCAGAAGTCTGCCCTTGATATGTTTCATTATTCTGTTTACAGCTGGGGTAAAAAAACCCAGTTTTTATCTGCTGCCCTTTTACACAGCAAACACTTAAATACAGCCATGCCACTTCATTTGTGTAAACCATCCTTGGTACAATGTTACATTTGCTTTGGTGTTTTTGCCAATTTCCCACAAACAAGCGTTACTGGTATTTACTATATTTACGTACATAGCACAGCATGTGTATCAGCATGTCTCAAGAGAATGTCATCATCACCCTACAGAATTGGCAGTTTTTAAGGCTACAGTTCACAAACCACTTTGGATGTGTTTTTCTTCCCTCAGACTTTTATATTTTAAAATGCATAGAGTTTAGTAGAATCGGATCCTTAAAATATAGAGGCATGTCATATTTGCATGCACGTCGAATTATCCCTAAAGGGGATGTGTGTGGGCTGTGCATGAGTTACGGGGGCGGCGTAGTGCACAGGGTTTCGGATCGGCCCCATTGTTGTTAAATTTGGAGAAATTGCAAATCACAGGCTTTGTAAGCATTTATTTGAAAAATGATATATAAAATGGTACTCTTGGGGTTGGTGAGGGTGTAATTTAGCATTAAAGCCAGGAAAGGAATGTACTGTTGGGTTACAGCATGGCCTCTAGATCTGCATATTGGGGATGGGGAAGGTATTCTCTGTATAGGGTTCTCTTACTCTGTGTGTGTGTGTGTGTGTGTGTGTGTGTGTGTGCGTGCGTGCGTGCGTGCGAGAGAAAGTGAAATAAATAAATAAATAAATAATATGTATTCAAGCCAGCTGCCTTCAGAGCTTAGGCCTCTTCCCAGAAGTCTATTGAGTTCTCAAGATCCGCGCTGGGGTATGTCATGCCGACAAAACAGATCAGAATATGAATGGCGACAGATGCACATCACCCCCTCCTTCCTGTTTCCAGTGAAACAGAAAGACAAGACCATGCAGCCTGAGCCTCTCTGCATACTGAAGCACCTTTCTGTAAATAGAGTTCTACAGGTGATCGTGGCCAATGAGAGAGACCGTGGTTGCTTTACTCCTAGGGAGTCAAGGCATCAGAGAACAAGCACGGTTTATTAGGGGCAGAGAACTGGTTCTGAATGCAGGATTGTTAAAGAATGGTCCTGGGGGCCTCGTTTTGTCTCTGAAGGATACAGCAGGTTGTGGGTAGACCCCTAGTTCTGCACTCGAGGAAAGCCAGTTCCCAGCAGAAGTCTTGGGAGCTTGTCTGAAAAGGGAGCCAATGGAGCCTCCTTTACCTCCCTGCCTCCTGGGACCTTTACTTGTCGGTGATGAAACCCAGCCCATTGTTTTAGTTATTTCTGTTGTATGAACACAAAACATTTCGGGTAAAAAAAAGGATGTCCTAGAATATTTTCACTGGTTTTAAAAGTTTCTGGAAAAGTACTTTAGGAGGGAGCACACTTAATTTAAGAGAGATTCCTCATTTCATGAATGTGTGTGCCTTTTTGTTTTTTAATTAGTTAAGTCTTTCTGAATGTTTCTTCATAAAAAGTAGAGATTTGGGCCGTGATCCAAAAACTGGGTGTTTTTACACACACATTTCTCCTGGATGTTTGCTGTTACATCCTGAACTTTCTGTGTGTCTGAATCACTCGCCTAGATCTTAAACATCCAGATCTTTGAACTTCTGTGTAGAACTCTCCCAGAACTTTTGTATGTAAAACGTTCTCAAGGTAAACTGCTTTGCTCCAGGCAACTGTGGTCACTTGATTTCCATGGCAGCCTGTCACATCTACAGCTGCAGCTACTTTAGGCTGCCTCAGGGCAGTGTTTATATGAAGAATGCATCCAGGAACTGCCTCGGGTGTGTGTGTAAAAGAGAGAGAGAGAGAGAGAGAAATGAATCCGTAACTTACTTGTGGACTCGTAAACCCAGAAGATTGAAAAATCCAGAACTTTAACGTGTGTGTAAATTGCCAGGTGTACTCCAGAGATAGCCCCCAAAATAAGTTTGTAAAAATAATTTTATTTATTTATTTTTTTTAAATTTAGGATGTTCAGGTTAACTTTCCCTTGTCCTGTTGTTAGTTTTCTTTTTAATCAACATCTACATATCTTCGACAAAGAGAAGGCAAATCAAGTCTCTTGCAGGAAAACCAGTCACAAGTTGCTGTTCATGTTGTGGCAACAATAAAAAACACACCCCAAGGTGACTTCCCTATTGCCCAATCACTACTGTACGTGTACAGTTTGACTCCTTTGCTTGTACGGGGAAATTCCAGTCCATACGTTTCAAGAGTGGGTCAGGGATTACGGTTTTAAGACTGTGCTTGAAATAGCTACTTGCCATCTGCATCTTCCCTTATGTGACTCATGAGAAACAGTTATTTTCAGTTTTTGTTTTTCAGAATGGTGGAGGGGGTGAAGTTCGTTTCAAAGAAGGATGTGAGAAGGCATGATAAGGGCTGTGGTTGTGAAATGGGGAACTACTGCCACTGTGAAAATCATTTAAGGATCTCAATATCTTGGGAGTTCAACTCTTATGGCACCTACATCTGTGTAAAATGCCTTAACATAAATGAGAATCGGGGACCTAAAGAACAAATTTAGAATGTCATATATTTGAGTAAGATTCTCAGCTCGTGTAAATGGCTATAAATTTAGGATACTGTCTTTTGCAATGTGCACTTCCTGTACTTGTAGAGGCTAAGGTCTTCTTCTTGCATTCTGTGTCCTGCAATACTTATAATTATGTAGCATACTTCAATGTTTCTGCAGGGGCATAACTGTCTTAGAGCAAGAGGTGCAAATGCCCAGTGCCCAAGCGCCTCAGGGTGTCTTTAGACATAACGCTGTTCAGTGTTCTGTAACACAGTGTCCTACCGTTACAGTGTTTAGACATACCCCCCGCTCCCGTCCCACCCCCTCCCCC
>QEPC01007654.1:5682499-5697385 GCA_003113815.1 Sphenodon punctatus | reverse complement strand
ACCCACCTTTTCCATGCTGCCTTTCCCAATGCCCTCTAGTCTTTCCCCTTGCTCTTACTGTCAGCCCTCCTCTGCTGACTGCTGCTACCAACCTCCTTGTAACCAAGCCAAGTACACGCACCTGAGACTTCGCATCCGCCTGAATGTTTGTTTGTCTTCTCCCATGTCTCTCCCACTGTCCCCTCTCCTTGTCTCCCCCTCCTTGTCTTTTAGATTGTAAGCCACAGGCAGGGACCGCGTCTGATTGTATGTTCTGAAAAGAACCAGGATTTGCAACTGGCGCTTTATAAATGTTTAATAATAATAATAATAATAATAATAATACCGCCAACACAGTGTTCACCCCAAACACTGATTAAACTGTCAAGACCTGGCAGTTGTTTACTTCCAGTGTTTGGGGTGAACACTGTGTTGGTGGTATGTCTAAACACTGTAACGGTAGGACACTGTGTTACAGAACACTGAACAGCGTTAGGTCTAAAGACATACTTCGGGGTTGCATGTGTGCCGTGACTGTGCCCTTTCCCACCTACTGTTTGTGACCACCACCACCGTCCCTGCTGCTGGGGCTGGGAGAGGGACTTTAGAGAGAGGGGATGTTGCTTCCCCACAGCTTCCCAAATCCCCGAAGCCCCCCAGGAAAGCACCACTGGTGCTGACAGTAGGCAGCTGACCTGGGATGGGTGGAACCACCGTTGATGCCAAATGTACAGAACTAGGGAGTGGGGACCCAGACCCCTGAGCCTGTGTGAGACTATGAGTATTTTTAAATGAGACATGTACACACATGGCTATCCACCGTCCACATGTCCATCTGTTCCTGAGAAGGTGGTGCATGGGGAAGTGTGATCCCATGACCCATGCACTGGCCACTCATGGCCATGCACACAGCACTCGGCAAAAGGGTGTGTGGGGACAGGTGCCCACACATCCCCCGCTCATATGAACCAGAGCTCCCACCCACACCAGGAGACAGGTCTGTAGCCCGGCCACCTCCCCAGTCCCACCCACAGCCCTGCCAGGAGCTCCCTGAGGATCTCTTAAAGGACATGCATGTGAAATACAACACTGCATTGGCTCAAAGCACAACAAAACCCCTTGCGATATGCAAGAGAAGAGCCAGTGCCATGGAGCACAGCAGTTCGGACAGCAACTTCCTGTGTGTCTTGCCCAGTAATGTATACCTCCGTTATAGCCCGGGAATGGCAGCAGCTGCAGCGGCTGCACCATCTCGTGGGCAGGAGTTACCGGCTTCGTGTTTGAATGGTGTCCGCGACTGTGTGTCATGGCAGAAGGCAGGCAGTTGGGTGGGGATTAGGATGGGGTGTGGGGATGGAGGGGAAATGGCCGCCCATATGAATTGTTCGCAAAGTCGGTCCGTGATGGAGGGAGTGCGTGGAGTCTGCCTGAGTGGGTGTGATGGACACCCAGGGATCTGCCAGTTAGAATCCCTCCACACTCACTCCACATGCGTGGGTGCCCCACAGATATGCCACTCAGTGGACATGGACCCCACCCCCCCATCAAGCCTTGCTCATTTAAAAGCACCCACAGAGAGTGTATGAGAGAGAGGGGGTGGGGTCAGGTAGGGGGGAGAGTCCGGGGTGGGATGGGTGTGAAGCTCTATTCAGTCTTTTGTACTGGGCCCATTCCGACCTAGCGACACCCCTGCTTAACACACTGGCGCACTGCAGCCCCATTGATTTAATTGAAACGTTCCTGGTTAGTGGAGCTCCTCCAGCACAAATGTTTTGCAAATTGGAGCCCTATTCAAATAACATCATAGTTTGCTTCAAAGCTAAAGTCCAGAACCCATGTTCATTGTGTTTCCCCCATTGCCCACCAATGGGGAAAACACAGTGAACACTGGAGTCCCTGGCTACAATTTGAAAATTAGTGGTGTGAAGTTATCAAAAGACTTAAGAACTCTTCTAAATTAGCAAGGAAGGGAAATCACTTTAAATAATATAGGACCTGTAGGAAAATTAATTCTGTTGATACAGATTTTTCAGAAGTGCAGCTTTTGCTAACTATCTGGCTACCATTTTATATAGGATGCTCTTGCTGTACAATGACATACATTTTTTTTCTCTGCAGTCCTTACCACCTGGACACATACAAGGAACATTTGAAATGGCAAACAAAGAGGAAAACAGAGAGAAAAACAGATATCCCAACATTCTTCCTTGTAAGACTTCACAATAATTTATTTTTTTATTTTTAATGTAGGAGTTTGGACTTCTCTGCTATAGAACATTCCAGCAATGTTGTTGATATCCCCCCAATGTACCTAACATTGATTAATTGACACAGAATTACTACTGATGTGTTAACATCTACCTAGCATGGTGTCCTTTGCTTTATAAGTTTATAGAACAAAACAGCGTGTAATTCAGAATGATAAACTACACAGACCAGATACTAGGAATAATATGGAATCTATTTATTTATTTATAAGCATTTTTTAGCTGCCCTGTCATGCCTACGGCATCTCGGGGCAGCTTACAACAATACAATTAACAATTAAAAAAATTGAAAAGCCATCAACAAGGAAATTAAAAACAATCCCCTCCAACCCCCCCCCATCCCCAATATCCCCAACTACTCCACCCTCCCCTCCGAAGGCCTGGGCGAACAGCCAGGTCTTGCAGGCTCGATGGAATGCCAACAGACCTGGGACCAGGTGGGCTTCCTCCGGGAGGGAGTTCCAGAGTCACAGCCCGGCCACTGAGAACGCCCTCTTCATTGTGGCCCCCCGTCTCACCCGGGGGACCTCCAAGAAGGTGCCCCCAGAGGACCGAAGCGATCGATCTGAGGCATGGAGGATGAGGCGGTCCCCGAGGTATGAGGGGCCCAGACCATGCAGGGCTTTATAGATCAATACCAACGCCTTAAATCTGGCTCAGTATGCTATAGGCAGCCAATGCGGAGCATGGAGCACTGGTGTTATGTGCTCCCAGTCCCCATAAGGAGACGGGCCGCCACATTCTGCACCAGCTGCAGCCTCCGAACCAGAAACAAGGGAAGCCCCACGTAGAGCACGTTGCAGTAGTCCAAGCCTTGAGGTGATGAAGGCATGGATAAGGGTGGCCAGGTCGGACCCGGAAATGTATGGGCACAGCCTCCACACCAGATACAGCTGGCGGAAGGCGGTCTTGGCCACCGCCTCTACCTGCCGATCCAGACAGAGACCCGAGTCCAACACCACCCCCAGATTCCAAACCTGCTGGGCAATAGGAGGACGGACCACCACCACCCCCACACACACACACAAGGGGGGCCAGAACCTCCCCCGCCCTCCCACCACCATCACCTCCATCTTATCGGGATTCAATTTCAGTCTGCTCTGCCTCATCCAATCCGCCACGGCCTCCAAACATTGGGAAAGCAATGAGACAACAGGACCTGGGTCAGCTGAAAAAGAGAGGTACAGCTGAGTATCATCAGCATATTGGTGACATTGCACCCCAAACCCTCTCACAATCTCCCCCAGGGGCTGCATATACACATTAAACAATAGTGGAGACAGGATCGAACCTTGTGGAACACCGTAGGATAAGGCCCGGGGGCTTGATGTTTCAGCCCCCAGCACCACCCACTGGCTTCTCCCCGAGAGGAATGAGCAGAACCACCCAAGGACAGTCCCATCCAGGTCCCCCAAGTCTCGCAACCGTCTCAACAGCAGCCCGTGGTCCACGGTGTCAAAAGCAGCCGAGAGATCTAGCAGGATCAGAAATATTGAACATCCTGCATCCATCTCCTGGCGGAGATTGTCCACCACGGCCACCAACGCCGTCTCAGTACCATAGCCGGAGCGGAACCCAGATTGAAAAGGGTTAAGGAAATCGATGTTGTCCAAATGCGCCTGGAGCTGCAGTGCCACTGCCCGTTCAATAACCTTCCCTAAAAAGGGAAGATTAGAGACAGGTCGGTAGCTGGCAAGTGCGTCCACATCCAGAGATGGCTTCTTCAGCAGGGGGTGCACCACAGCCTCCTTGAGACTGGGCGGCAGCCTCCCCCGCCGAAGGGACGCATTCACTACCCTTGCCGGGACCAACCCCAAAGTTTCCCTGGAGGCTTTCACCAACCAGGACGGGCACGGAACTAATTCACAACTGATGGCCCTAACAGACCCCAGGACATTCACCGCATCTGCTGGCGTCACTTTCTGAAACTCATCCCAGAAAGTTCGACCGGACGGCGCCTCCATAACCTCATTCTCCTCGTCTACTGCTTCCAATCCGGTGTCAAAGTTACTCTGGATCTGAGCGATCTTGTCTGCGAAGTAGGTGGCAAACTCCTCACAGTGGGCCTGGGACAAGTCCCCGTCCAGGCGGAGGGAGACCGGACTAACCAGCCCCCGTCCGACTTCGCAGACACTATGAGGGCACAAGGAACTCCTTCCTTGCTGTCCTCACAGCCTCAACATAAGACTGCAAATGGGTCCTATGGAGAAGTCGGTCAGATTCAGAGCGAGTCCGACGCCAGCATCGCTCTAGCCTCCTACCTACCTGTTTCATACGCTGCAGCCCCTCAGTAAACCAAGGGGCCCTGCGGTGACAAGATGGAGGGAGAAGACGTCTCGGAGCCACCCTGTCAATAGCCCCCTCCAGCCAGATGTCCCAATGCCGGACAAGCTCATTGACAGAGTGGCCGTCCGGGTCTAAGGTTAATTCCCTCTGAGCCTCCTGGAACCGCTGCAGTTCTATCAGCCTCCGGGGGCGGACCAACCTAACTGGTCCATCCCCCTACTGAAGGAGGTGCGCTCAGAGACTGGCCTGCAGGCGATAATGATCCTTCCATGACAAGGGCATAACCCTCACATCCCCCACTAGCGGGTCACCCGCCTCAAGACCAGAACAGAAGATCAGGTCGAGAACGTGCCCTCCCACGTGGGTCGGGCAGTTGACCACTTGGGTGATTTGCTTGTGGACTTCTTTGCAGATAAAATTGCTCAAATCCACCACAGTTTTGACATAATATTTTTAGCAGTAGGTGAGCCAGAGGCAATAGAAGCCCCATCTTGTCCTGTTCTGTGGGCTGAATCTCAGGATGTGTCGCCCTCGGATGCAGGGGACACTCTTGGGACTGTTCAAGCCAACTATTGTGAACTAGATCCATGTCCGTCCTGGCTGGTCAAGGCTAGCTGGGAGACATTAGGGCCATTGCTGGCGGGAATCATCAACGCCTCCCTTGCAGAGGGTAGGGTGCTAGACTGTCTCAAGGAGGCGGTGGTGCAGCCCCTGCTCAAGAAGCCATAATTGGATATTGGCGTCCTGGCCAGCCATCGGCCGGTCTCTAACCTTCCCTTTTATGGAAGGTTATTGAACGAGTGGTGGCCTGGCAGCTGCAGGAGCATCTGGACTGGGTCAATTTTCTCAATCCCTCGCAGTCTGACTTTCGTCCGGGTTATGGCACGGAGACTGCGCTTGTTGCCTTGGTCGACGACCTCTCCCGTGAGTTGGACCAATGTTGTTCGATCCTGTTGATCCTGTTAGGTCTCTCGGCTGCGTTTGATACCGTTGATCACAAGTTGTTGGTGACTCGACTGCGGTACCAGGCAGGGATTGGTGGAATCACCATTTGTTCTTGAATGGTTCCACTCTTTCCTGACTGGGAGAACCCAGCGTGTGGTCCTGGGTGATTTTTCATCTTCTCCCTGGGGTCTCACATGTAGGGTCCCGCAGGGTTCTATCTTGTCCCCTCTCTTGTTCAATGTGTATATGCAGCCTTTGGGGGAGGTTGTCAGGGAGTTTGGCGTATGGTGTCATCAATATGCTGATTGTACCCAGCTATAGCTCTCCTTTTCATCTGACTCAGGCCTGGCAGTCTCGATGCTTACCCAGTGTTTGGCAGCTGGGGGGGATTGGATGTGGGCAAGCCACCTGAAGTTAAATCCCGACAAGATGGAGGTGATGGTTGTGGGGAAGGCCGGGGGAGTGGAGGCCCCCATCATTGATGGGGTCCATCCTGCCCTGGTATCTCAGGTTCAGAGTCTGGGGGTGCACTTGGACCCACAGCTCCGCCTGGACATCAAGGTGGTGGCTGTGGCGAAGGGGGCATTTTGCCACTTAACATCTGGTACATCGGCTTTGGCCGTACATCTCAGCCTCGGATCTGGCCACGATCGTCCATTCTTTTATTACCTCGAGACTGGACTACTGTAACACACTCTACGTGGGGGCTACCTTTGGTGCTGGTTCGGAGACTGTAGCTGGTGCAGAACATGGCAGCCCATCTCCTAAGGGGGACGGGCTGACACGAGCACATTACACCGGTGCTCCATTCTCTGCACTTACTGCCGATAGTCTTCCGGACCCAATTCAAGGTTTTGGTGCTGACCTTTAAAGTCCTAAACGGCCTGGGCCCCACATACCTGCAGGACAGCCTCACCCTCCGGATCCTGGATTGGCCCCTGCGGTCGGCTGGGGGCACCCTCCTCAAGGTCCCCTGGGTTTATCAGGTGTCGACCTTCCGGAGGGCATTCTCTGTAGCCGCGCTGCGGCTTTGGAACTTCCTCCCGCTGGAGGTCCGCTTGACCACCGACCTTCCCTCTTTCCGCAGACAGTGTAAGACCTGGTTGTTCTGTCATGCCTTCCCCAAGGGAGATGGGGTGTGTGGGTTGGGTTAGGGAGGGGTAGGGGGTGAATTGTTTTTATTGTGGGATTTTTGATTGTATTTGTTATTTGTTTTAATTTGATTTAACATGTTGTTAGCCCCCCTGAGGTGTTTTTTAGCAGGAGGGGGTGGCATACAAATGTTATTAATAAATAAATAATATATAGATCCATTGCTGAAATAAAATTAAAACTGCTTTACAGTATGTGAGTGTGTGGCATTTTCAAATATTCTTCTTAAAGTAAAGGCGCTTAAATGGAGACTTGCTAACCAAACATCCCAAAACTCCGAATGCTGATAATTACAGTGAAATTCAGAGACCTCCATACCACCCTTTGAACCAAGCTGTATATGCATTCACTGCAAATCAATTTCCATGGAAAATAAATGCCTCCAAAGTGTATAGGCATTGTGGTATGCCTCAAGGGGCCTTTTCACACAGTTCCGTTGCATGGAGATGGATGGAGGGCACCCATGGGAATGCCGCAGTGGATGGGTGGAGGTGTGTGCCCTCCACCCATCTCCACCCATCACCCATGCACGGAGGCATTGGGGAAAACGGAGGTGCCTCCATGCATGGAGATGAGTGTGCGTCTATGGGAACGGCCCCACACCCATCTCCACAAACCACACCGCACCCATGGGGCCCCCGGTCCATTTGAAAAGGCCCAAGGTCATCAGACCCAGGCTCTGGCACATCAGGGCCACAGTTCTGAAAACACTTACTTGCAAACAGTCCTATTAGCCTCACTGGGACTGTTCCCAAGTATGTGGCTTTAGGATTGCATCTGAAAAGTGTTAGCGACCAAGTTTCCTATGTAGATTTTACGTCTTATTTATTTATTTAAATTTATCCATTGTCCTTCCCACAAAGGCTCAGGGTGGCTTATAGTCAGTAAAACAAGAACAGTAATACTTTTTAAAACCCCACCCTTGTCTCCGAACTCCCACCCTCCCCACAACCCTATCCAGAAATCCAACCAACCCTATCCCCGCCTGCTAAATGCTTTTTTAAATAAAAAAGTTTTACACCACCTCTGGACAATGCTTAGGCTTGGGCTCAAGCAAACCTCTTAGGGAAGAGAGTTCTACAAAACCGGGGCAGCAGCCGAGAACGCCTTCCTGCGCACCCCCGGCCCACGAACAAGGGTAGCAGATGAAGCCTGCAAGAGCGTGTTCCCGGCTTACTGTACGGGCCACAATGGGACATGGTAGAAAAGGAGGCCTTTAGATCTATATATCAGTACGGTCAAAAGGATTTGAACCAGAGATGTTTCCTATCAAGGACGCCTTTGTATTATATAATAAATAGATGCTATTGCTACTGAGTTTGAGTTACCCATTTGCCTGTTGTTCAGTTTTAAGATTTCATGGTTTGTGGGGGCAAATAAGAAATTTGACTGAGTTGAACTGCCATACAAACTCTTAACGGTACACTTTCTTTCTTCCCAGATGACCATTCCAGAGTGATTTTGACACAACTAGATGGTGTTCAGTGTTCAGACTATATTAATTCTTCATACATAGATGTAAGCTAAATGTGTTTTCACTCTTATTCGGATTACTAATTTTAACTGTAAAGTAAGCAACAAATTGAAATTTTATCTAAATTCATGTGTTTTTTATTTGAAAGTAATGGAATTTTTAAAATAAATAAATCCCTAACTTCATATTTCTTTTTCTAGGGCTACAAAGAAAAGAATAAATTTATAGCAGCTCAAGGTATTTTCATCTTACCCGTTACTGCACTTTAAATGCATCTTTTTAAAAAATAAATATATCTCTATATATCTTTAGAATTTTGCTGTCAGAGTTGTGGGCTACGTGGAGACATACAAATGTGTGCTGTTATTATGATTGTCCCAATCAACACAGTGATGCAAAAAGATGGATTAATCTACAGCTTCTTTTAAATAGCTTTCTAACATAAACTAGTATCTCTGATCTCTGGGCCTTTTCAAATGGGCTGCGGTGGGTGAGGAGATCGGTGGGTGGAGGTGGGCGTGTGCCCGTACCCACGGGCGCACACCCATCTCCACCAGTCTCCACGCATGGAGCACCTGGCATTGGAACCCGTTACTCCGTGCGTAGGGAATGGGGGGAGCGCAGACGCACCTCTACCCACCTTGGGTGCCATTCCTACGGGTGCCCCCCATTCTCCCTGCACCATGGGCGGCATTCACACATGTGCGGTGGCGGGAGGGGGGCGCCTGTGAAAATGCCCTTTGTGGTCCTTCCCCTCCGTATGAAGATCCCCACAGAAACTCGTAAGCATGTTTCTCCTAAGAAGAGTGAGTTTGCAATAGAAGGTACTAGGGGTGGGACTTGGTTGAAAATACTGGATACCGGTTTACCAGATATCGGCTTACCGGATTATCGGATTAAACTGGTATACCAGTACCGTTTTTCCCCCCATTGAAATCAATGGGGAAGTTTTCCCATTGAAATCAGTGGGAGAAAAAAGTTTTAAAACCCCCCCCGAAATTACCTGTAATAAAGACAACGTATAAAGAACAGATTCACTTGTTTTCTTAACTACTGCTAACCACCAACTACACGTTGTGCCCAGTAGCCCCCACGACTCCCAAAGCCCCCATGGCAGTGCCCACTACTACTTTTTTTTCTTTAAAAAATAGGGGGTGTTTTCCACAGCACTCAGAAGTCCGATCTCACAGTATTATCATCACAGCAACCACCAGTGGAGGACACTCGCACAGTGGCACGTGATGTCAGCCAAGCACACGGTTTAGTTTGCTCCTAGAACTGCATAGAGGGAGGTCAATCAATCCCAAATCTACCATCCTAGTTGACAACCACATATTCAATTGGCAATGCCAACAGTTCCAATGCCATTGCCCACACAACGAACACGACAACAATCCCAAATCACTCGCCACAAATAAACCCTCTCTCTTCCCATTTGACCATAACCCCAGTGGGGACAGGCAGTGGAGGCTCTCCATCTCCCCTGAGGCAGGGCTGAAACCAGCATCCCAACAAGTGCAGTTCAGAGTTTACATTGCAGCAGTGTTTTCCCCCCAACCAGACCCCCAAAATAGATCACGTTGCCATCACCTACCTTTATCCTGAACCTCCGAATTCTCGATTTTCATGCCCTCCTTGGCCACCAGTAGTCTTCTGAAGCTGTAGGCTTCTGGACACCAGCCTTCCTTCAGGCCTGGAGAACTGGGAGGACTGTGTTAACTCCCAGTCCTGCGACAAGCTGAATCAGAAGAGATTAAAGGGAAGAGAAGGACAAGACAGAGGAGAAATAGGAGGGGAAAGGTTTTTGTGGGTGCACGAGAAGAGGAAGGGGAAGATGGGTTCTAGTGGGGGAAAGGGGACTCTGTTGTGCGTTGTCTGCTCGGTTGTCTCCGTTGTCTGCTGCAGCTCTCTCCTGCCCGACTTGGAATTCCACTGAGAGGCTGGGGTTTCTTGGGGGGGGGGGCGCTCCCACGAAGAGGATCCGCCCTCCCAATGCCCACTGCACCTCTTCCTGGGGGTGGGGGCGGGCAATGTTTTGCGTATAAGAGGGGGGCTGCCAGGGTAGAAAAGGCCCTGCTGGGGTGTGTATATGATGGGATGGGGGGCTGATGGGGTGGAAAGGGCCCTGCTGGGGCTTTCCACTCCAATGTGTGTGACTGGGATGGGGGCCTGGGGTGACTGGTGTGTGTGTGAGGGCATTCAGGAAGACATTCCGCCCTCCCAATGCACCTCTTCCTGGGGGTGGGGGCGGGCAAATTTTAAGTGTGTGTGTATGGGATGGGGGGCTGATGGAGTGGAAAGGGCCCTGCTGGGGCCCTCCACTCCACAGAGGTGTGGAAAACAGAAAGTTCTTCTTCGAGGATCTCCGCAATTCTCACTCTTGGGATTCACTTTCTGCTCTGCAGGCACCGGAAAACCTCTCGTCAGCAGTATACAGGCAGATTATGCCTGGAAAAGACTAGAACATGGTGAGGGCTCCACCTCCTTCATCCCTTCCCATCCCGGGAAAAGCGCAGGCCCGCATCATGAGGGATGGTAGAATAAATAGGGGGAGGAGCCTTCACCGCCTCAGTTCCTTCCAACCGCGTGGCATTGGAAGACTTCTCAGCGCTTTTCAGCGTTTTGTCAGCAAACTAAAGAAAATATAGAAGAAAGAAAAAGAAACTTTGTGAGTAGGAGTGCCGCTGTAGCCCGCGGGGACACTTCCCGGGCTTTTACGCCCCTCGGGGCGAACGGGAATGCCCAAGCAGCTGGGCTTCAAAAGATGTAGCTCCTATCCGGCCACCCTCTCAATCAGCGACCAGCACGACCGCTGCCTAGCCTGCCCTGGAGAGGGCCACAATACGCGGACCTGTGGAGCTTGCTCGGTACTTTCAAACAGAACTAAACGAGCCAGAGCGCTCCGGCTGCAGGACATTCTGACTAAAAGGGCATTAGAGGGCGGAGAAGAGGGGCCCCTGAGGCTCCCTGCCCGGCACTCTACACCGATGGAAACTTCGCAAACGACTCCGGCGGCGCCGGCTCCGGCGGTACCGCCTCTGAGGGTCAGTCCCCACACCACCGGTATCGCCTGCTCCATTGAGGTCGGTACCAAGGTACAGCACAGCTCCACTTGCACCCATGCTACCGGAACCGTCCACTCCGCGGAAGGTGATGCCGATGCATGCGCGCCCAGCCCTATGCGCCCTGCGGAAGCCGGTTCCGACGCACCCCGCACACACGGCTCCACACACTCACTGGAGCGGGGCTCGAAGAGTGGGGAGAAAAAGAAGAAGAAAAAGAAAAGCTCTCCACAGGAGACGATTGAATGCTCCGGGACAGGCGCAATGCCCCAGAGTGAGACAGGGATCACCGTTGGGACCAACGGCTGTGACGACACAACCCCTGCAAACGCCTGCACCAGCGTCGGGACCGGCGAGGGTGACCGCACCACTGATCCCACTGACATGGTTGGTACCGCCCCTACTGCTTATGTTACCAACGGAGCAGAGAGAGTCCCGCTCACGATCTTCCCACTACCACTCACGGTCCCGATCACCAAGGTACCGGGACGAATGCGGACCCCTCCGGTACCACATAGAGCGCAGATCTCGCTCACCATGCTCCTGTTGTTCACCAAGGGACAGGCGCCGGGACTATGGTTATGCCCATGACTATCGGTACCGCTCACGCAGTCCATCTCCATACAGACAGGACTTTGAATATACCACGCGATCCGCACGGGAGCATCCCTATGTCCCACCGGCTCCGCCAAGGGCGGCACCAACAGCAACGATATCACGTCCCCCACCATCGGAGACGGGCTCGATACAAGCACGTCTGGACCTCGGTACCGGCAACGCCGGGACATGCGATTCGGGACCAGGAATAGTGGTCACGCAGCCACACGGGAGGTTAGCTCCATCAGGGGCTACGCAGTTCTTGACCTCTCTACTGGGGACCCATGGAGAGGAAGCGGTACCGTCGGTACCGGCTACCATCGGAACGGATTCTCCAGGGAGATCGGCGTCGCAATCATCCTCATCGTTATCCCCACCCCTCGAGGAGGATGAGACCATCTCCCCACCATCTCCAGACACCATATCGGACCCCAATATATCGCTAGCCACAGAGGACTCGAAGGCCTTTCAGGCTATGCTGAGGAGGATGGCATCCTCCCTCCCAAAACTCCCCACGAGGGTCGTTAAGAAATCTCAAACAGGACCCATCTTTGGTATCCTAGGGGCGGGGGAATCTGGGCATGTGATGCTACCGCTTTTAGAGCAAATACTGGAACCAGCCACTACCTTATGGGGGAAACCGGCCTCGGTGTCTCCTACCAACAAATTGGCAGATTCCCTATATGCGGTACCCAAGGAAGGGGCGCAAATATTCCACAACCACCCCCCTCCCAACTCATTAGTGATTGCTGCTGTCTCTGTAAGATCCAGGGCGGGAGGAGTACAAACATCCCCAGCAGACAGGGAGGGAAGGAGGCTGGACGTCCTTGGAAGAAAGGTGTTCTCCTTGGACTCTCTGTCCTTTAGAATTGCGAACTACGCATCAGCCATGTGTGGCTATCAGCATTGGCTTTGGTCTAAAATTGGCACTACATCAGATCCGAACCAGTTGGCAGAACTTCAAAAGGAAGGCATGCAGATGGTCCAATTCCAATTAACGGCAAACATGCACATGGCGGATGCCAACGCCAGAGGGATGGCATCTGCCAACGCCAGAGGGATGGCATCTGCCAACGCCAGAGGGATGGCATCTGCCATCGCCCTCCGTAGGCATGCGTGGCTTCGCTCCACGGCTCTGACCCAAGAAAATAAAACTAGAATAGAAGATCTTCCGTTTGATTGTGAAGGACTGTTTTCTGCCTCTACCGATGACACTCTAAAAAAGATTAAAGAAATGAATCAAACGGCAAGATCCACGGGTGTCATTAGGACTATACGAAAAAAGCCCTTCTCTATACAGGGCTATACCTTTTCTTCAAGAAGGCTACCCTACCAACACTACAATTACCAGACTGGAAAGAGATTCCAGCAGCAGACTCCCTTTCCATATCACCAACCACAGGGCACCCAACAACGTAAAACGTTTAATAGGCAAAAGGGCAGAGGCAAACCATCCTCTAATTCGTCGTCTGGACAGCAGATGAAATCTCGTTTTTAACAAAACATTTATCAAGGGAGGTCACGAGGATGACCCCTCATTCCAAGACCGCCTATTGCCTTACCTACCCGTATGGGAAACCATCTCTACTGATTGCTGGGTCAGGGAGATAGTACAACTGGGTTATGCCATACAGTTCCACACCCCACCTCCCCTCTCCTCCTGCCCCCCCAGGGGCTCCCCCCCCCCTCCACTCAAATACTAGTTAAAATTCAAGAACTCCTACAAAAGGGAGCTATTGAGCAGGTCCCCAGGAACGAACTTAACGCTGGGTTCTACTCTAGGTTCTTTGTAGTCCCTAAAAAGGATAAAGGCTCCCGCCCTATTCTGGACCTGAGACATCTCAATAAATTTGTTCAAAAATTTAAATTTCGTATGACCTCCCTACCCATCATATTTATGGGGCTACAACAAGGCGACTGGCTAGCCTCCCTTGATCTAAAGGATGCCTATTTTCACATCTCGATACGACCATCTCACCGAAAATTCTTACGATTCATTACAGGAGACCTTCTATTCCAGTACCGGGTCCTTCCATTTGAACTATCCACGGCACCACGCGTTTTCACCAAATGCATAGCGGTGGTAGCGGCCTATCTCAGACGGCAAAAGGTCAGAATCTTCCCGTACCTAGACGATTGGCTGATCGCAGCAACATCGCAACAAGAACTCCTGCAACACTTAGAGTTGACGATATCAGTACTCATGGACCTGGGCTTTGTCACCAACCTGACGAAGTCACACCTACAATCTTCACAACACTTACCTTTCATAAGGGTGATCCTGGATACCAGACAGGCAAAAGCGTACCTCCCCACAGAGAGACTTCTCGCCATACGGCAGGCACTGAACACTCTGTGAACCCACCGTACCAAGTCAGTTCGATTTTTTTTCTCCACCTTCAGGGGCTAATGACGTCCACCACAATGGTAACACCACATGTGCGCCTACACATAAGACCACTGCAACAATGGCTCGCCCACAATTACACCCCTACCATCCACCCCCTCAGCATGAAGCTGTCCATAACAAAGGAACTTCTGCAAAATCTACAATGGTGGACAAATGCGGAACAAGTTCTAAAAGGGGTACCTTTCGATCCCCCCAGCATTCAGACAACTATCACATCAGACGCATCCTTAACCGGATGGGGCGCACACATGGAGAACATTCAAGTTCACGGGCTCTGGTCTCAGGAGGAGACATACCTGCACATCAACATGTTGGAGATGCGGGCCATACGATGGGCTCTAAAAGCCCTACTACCCCACATCAGGGGAAAAAACATTCAGATCGTGACAGACAATACCACAGCCATGTGGTACATAAACAAGCAGGGAGGAGCGCGATCCACTCGTCTCTCCAAGGAGGCAGACACCATTTGGCACTGGTACATAGAACACGACATTGTCACCGGGAGGGGGGGGGAACACAAGAAGGGTTCCACACACTCTTTTCACTCGCTGGGTATCTCCAACAGCGGCTCTCTCAGCGTGGCAACACCGGGGTTTTTCTATGCCCGTCAGGATAGTGTGTTGGCCATTACCTCTAATGAAAGAGAACAGGCCGCTATCATCATAGGGCGCATGGATTGAGAGAGTCCGCACGATACCCCCACACTCCGTA
>QEPC01007654.1:5644820-5679938 GCA_003113815.1 Sphenodon punctatus | reverse complement strand
CACACAGTGCTCCCCAGGGAGGGGGTCTACCCCGGGCCTGGGGTGGGGAGGAAGGGGACTCTCACACCTCTCACACTCGCTACTCACTCTGCACTCGCTTCAGACACACCAAGGGATTTTGAGGGTAGGAAGTCACGCAGCATGCTCCACAGGTTTCCAACAAGCAGGGTTACAGTCTCCACAGTCTCCACACAAGCGCAAGGGGGCCGGTTTCTAACAATCACCAGCGTCGCCCTAACTGCGGCGCTGGCTTTTATGCGACTGGCCCCGCCCCCGTACGTGCTCGCAGCCGCTCTGAGCGTCGCGGCAATGACGGGGGCGTGGCCGAGGGCGTGGCTGAGGGCATACCCTGCTTGGCAGGGGGAATACTCTGAGAGGCTTCTGGGGGCGTGGCCACGGCCCCCGCGTCAGCAGCCGGTGCGGCGCTTGCGGGGGGCGTGTCCCATAGCCCGTGTTGCAAACTTCCGCTCTGGGGCCCCTGCCGGGTTAGGGATCTGCGGGGCGGGCGGCGGCGCCTGACAGACATACATGTACACGCCATTCACTTGGCAGGCCAAAACAACTCGGAAGCGGACTGTCTCAGTCGCAAGACAGCGGATCAGCACGAATGGTCACTAAAGGAGGATGTCTTGGCAAATATTTTTCAGGAGTGGGGGACTACAACGATAGACCTGTTCGCCTCACAGGAGAACACCAAGCTTCCGGAATTCTGCAGTCGAGCAGGAATAGTACCAGGATCGATATCAGACGCCTTTGCCATCTCTTGGCAAGGGACATTCCTTTATGCCTTTCCACCGTTTCCCCTCATTCACGGAGTTCTCTGCAAAGTCAGGACAGACAGGGCTCACCTCATTTTGATCGCTCCCTTCTGGCCCCGCCAAATCTAATTCAAAACCTTGCAGCGAATGGCGTCACAAGTCAGAAATCTTCCAGTGACATGCGACCTTCTGTCTTGAGATCAGGGGAAAATACTGCACCACGATTTGCAGATGCTCCACCTCTCCGCTTGGTTGATCCTACCCCAATGAGGAACGCACCTCCGGAGGTTTCGGAAATATTACTGAACTCTCTGAGACCTTCGACTCGCAAATGTTACGAGATGAAGTGGAGACGATTCTGTATGTGGTGTGGAGCACAATCTATTTCTTTACAAAGCTTAAATATGAACCATGTTTTCCTTTATCTTCTGAATCTACAGAAGTTACATTTATCACTGGCATCCATAAAGGTCCACCTGGCAGCCTTAATATCACGTTTACAACCTGATGGTAATGCAACGCTTTTTTCCCATGGCCTAATTAAGTCGTTTTGGAAGGGCCTGATGAACACTTTCCCTCAGAGGTCACGCCCGGCCCCTCAGTGGGATTTAAACCTTGTATTATCAAAATTGATGTCTCCTCCCTTCGAACCTTTGGCTTCTTGCAGCATGGAGGACTTGTCTATTAAAACTGCATTTCTAGTAGCCATTACTTCAGCAAGGAGGGTGAGTGAGCTCACAGCTCTTAGAACTTCTCCTCCTTATACATTGTTCCATAGAGACAAAGTTGATTTAAGGATTGATCCCTCATTTATTCCCAAGGTAGCATCCAGTTTTCACCTTAACCAAACAATATCGCTACCAGTTTTCTTCCCTAAACCTCATACTTCAGTTGCGGAGCAAATGTTACACACTCTAGATGTCAAGAGAGCACTAGCATTCTACATTGACAGAACTAAAACTATTAGAGCATGTGACTCTCTGTTTATTTCATACGGAGGTCAAAGGATTGGAGTTAAGATTTCCTCGCAGAGAATCTCTAAGTGGATTATGCTATGCATACAAAAGTGCTGTGCTTTGGCGGACAAGGCTCCACCTACAGGGCTGAAAGCACACTTGACTCGAGCTACGGCTGCATCGTTGGTGAACTTTCAAGAGATAAATTTATCCGACATCTGTAAAGCTGCCACATGGGCGTCTGTCCATACGTTTACAAAGCACTACTCTTTGGATCTTGCAGCCAGAACAGATTCCCAAGTGGGAAGAGCAGTGCTCGACTCATTCTTGAATGGTCATCCTCGACTCCCTCCTCCTTGAGGTAGGTGTTTGAAACTGCTTATCACTCTCCCAAGAGTGAGAATCGCGGAGCTCCTCGAAGAAGAAATAGAGGTTACTTACCAGTAACTCTGTTCTTCGAGAGAGCTCCGCGTATTCTCACATCCCGCCCTCCTTCCCCTCAATCTCGGATGGACATTGCTGGGGTCTTCCGGACCGGGTTGGAAGGAACTGAGGCGGTGAGGGCTCCTCCCCCTATTTATTCTACCATCCCTCGTGATGCGGACCTGCGCTTTTCCCGGGATGGGAGAGGATGGAGGGGGCGGAGCCCTCACCATGTTCTAGTCTTTTCCAGGTGTAATCTGCCTGGATACTGCTGACGAGAGGTTTTCCGGTGCCTGCAGAGCAGGAAGTGAATCCCAAGAGTGAGAATACGTGGAGCTCTCTCGAAGAACAGAGTTACTGATAAGTAACCTCTATAACCCTGCTGGGGCTTTCCACTCCAGTGTGTGTGTATATGGGATGAGGGGATGGGGTGACTCATTGGGGGGGACGCCCCCGCCCCCAGGAAGACGTTCCACCCTCCCAATGCCCACAGCACCTCTTCCTGGTGGGGGGAGTGGGCAAATTTTAAGTGTGTGCGTATGGGATGTGGGGCTGATGGGGTGGAAAGGGCCCGGCTGTGGCTTTCTAGTCCAGTGTGTGGATGGGGGGCTGATGGGGTGGAAAGGGCCCGGCTGTGACTTTCCACTCCAGTGTGTGTATGGGGGGCTGATGGGGTGGAAAGAGCCCGGCTGTGGCTTTCCACTCCAGTGTGTGGATAGGGGGCTGATGGGGTGGAAAGGGCCCTGCTGGTGTGTATACCCCCACCGGGACAGGACCCCAGCAGCAAACAACCAAAGTGTCGAGCGAGCAGCATGCACGTCGTACGCACACTGCTGCAGGACACACAGTGGCATGGAGTTCCAAAGGTTAACGGGTCAGTTCTGGCCTACGGGGACAATCGCACCCCACCCCCAACCACCATCTAGCCTTGGGGGGCGTGGGGGGGACACCCATACCAGGGCATGACCCGACAAGAAACAAGCACCCAAGGAGGCAGGACCTGGAAGGCACCCCCCAGAAACTTGCACCTCCACAAGACATGACACACTGTAGCCAAAACTCTCAGGGCACCCCCAATTAACTCCAAAAGCATCTAGCCTTGGGGCACCCCACCCCCACCAGGACAGGACCCTGGCAGCAAGCAACCAAAGCAAGCAGCACGCACGTCGCACGCACACTGCTGCGGGACACACAGTGGCGTGGAGTTCCACAGGCTGCAAAAGTGCACCCCCAATTCCACAACACACATTACAAAACACAAGTTTTGCAACTGGCTTGGCTTGTGCAAAGACTGCAATGCTTTACAAGGGCACCCCCACACCCACACAAAAGTAAAATCGCACCCCCACAAAAAAAAACAAAGTCCACACCAAAACATTAAAACAACAACCTTGAGGCAACCCCCCCCCCCACAAAAATACATTTACCACATCCCCCCAAAAGGAACACACACACCCAGACCAAACAAACAAAAACATGACCAAAACAACCACCTTGGGGCAACCCCCAACAAAAATACATCATGACATTTATTTTACCACATCCCCCCAAAAGGAAAAAGGCCAGGACGAAACCACTGCCTTGGTGCCCTCCCCCACCCCCAAACATAAGATGGCACACAACCAACCCACCACTATGGAGGAGCCAGCCACATTTTCCTCTCCCTCAATGGGCAGAGCTTCAAGTTCCAAGCCTCCACCTGCATGCTCCAACATGGCCTGCAACCCCCCGCCATCCCCCCGGGTTCCCACTAGGTCCCCATTCAATTACATTCCTTCCCTTGCTAAGGGGCACCAGGGGGGCCCTAATAAAAGAAAGGAAACACATTTTACTGGGCCAGCAGAAGTAAATTAGTGTTTTGAGAGGTTGGTTGGTTTGTTTAAAACCCCAAAGGAAATCAAACTTACCGACAGTCGCATGAACGTATGCCTCCAGCAGAGTCTGTGGCAGTCCTTCCAGATGCCAAACCTGCTGTACAAATGGCTTCCAAGCCCACGGTCCAGAGGTCCCAGAAGGAAAAAAAAAATCGACGTTACTATTGGCCAGCTCAGCCAAGTGCCAACCCCCTAATCACATCCCTACCCCCTCTAAAAATCTTAGGGAACCTTCAGGATTGGATGCCTTGACTGAATTCAAAAAAGGCAACCAATCCAAGGCAGGCAGAGTAAAAAAAAAAGCACCAATTGTAACAGTTAGTTACACAGAGAGGGGGCTGGGAGAGACGCAGCTGCCAAACAAAAAACCTGTGCCCAACTGCCCAAGACCAAAAAAGTCCTTTTAAAACAACGGAGATCCGAGACCAATACAAAAAACCCAGTACAGCCTGTATTATCGGATCTCGGTTTTAAATCCGGTACGGCCAAATACCAGCAATATCGGATCTCGGCAGAACCGGAATTCCCACCCCTAGAAGGTACTTCCTACTGGATCATAAACATGGGACTGTTATGGACCTTGCATATGAAAGTGAAGTTAGCAACTTACTGGACATTGTGTCTATTGCCTGACATACAAACCATAATGTCCTGTCAAGCAAGAGAGGCAATGACTAGCTGTTGCTCATGGGCACAACTAGGTTGGAATGGGCTCTGGTGCAGAAGATGAAATGGGTTTCCCCCACTCCCCTACTAGCAGCGGCAGTTGGAGATACACCAGGGGAATGCATCGCCTGTCCCTATTATAGTTACACCCTTGTTGTTGCATGGAGAAGATGAGATTCCCCCAAAGCAGCATTTATGGGCCCTACAGTTTGCTGCGTAAAACGGCATGTGGAATGAAAACCACTGGAAATGTCAATATCTACTGGAAGTGTTCTAAATGCATCCTTTGCACCCTGTCAGTCAGGAGACTGTTTTTCTCCTGTCTAGCCCACAGGTGCAGCCTGGATCAAGCTAAAAGAATCCTTGTGTCGGCTCAGAAAGGTGCTTTTTTCATGCATGTTTTCTTTGTCCTTTGACAAACTGATAGAACTGTGTTTTGTGCGCAGGGCCAAAACAAGAAACAGTAAATGATTTCTGGAGGATGATATGGGAACAGAAATCTGCAACTATTGTGATGTTAACAAATTTGAAAGAAAGAAAAGAGGTAAATCCACTTTTATTTCAGTTTCAATTAGCCTTTTTAGACATATGTCCCCAAACCAAATAGCTTGTGGCTGCAACGAAGTGCTTAGCATATAGCTATTAGCAACTGCAACCACTTCCTCTTCCAGTCTTTCCAACCTCTGTCTCAGCCAAATTATACTTGTAACCTAAACATTTTTAACTTTATAAATATTCTTCAGTGACTAACTTCCTGATAACTTGATCTGTCATGTGCTCTGCAGTCTCGCTGGCCGTTTTCACATGGACTGCCTCAGCCACCACTGGGTGTTCCAGCAGTTGCGCGGTGGGGAAGCCAGCTGTGGAAACAGGCCAGCGGTGGGTGGGGGGATGGGTGTGCACCAGGTGTTCGTCCGTAAGAACACCACGGGCGGTGGGTGTTTGTGCGTGCACGCTCCCGAACTCTCACCCACCTCCCACCAACTCCATCCATGGGGCTATCTGGAAAACTGTAAAGGCACACACACACGCCATGCCAGAACGCCCATCCCCCCACCCAGCCCTGTCCGTGTAAAAACGGCCACTCGCATGCTGTAAAGCCAAAGATAAATTGTTGTGTGGGACAGATAGTTTCAGTGACAGTGCGTGAGAGACTGGATTTGTTGCAGTAATTAATTATTATTTTAAATAGTGTAGATTCAGCAGTTCAAAAAATCTTTTTTTTAAAAAAAAAAAAAACTTGCTAGAAACAGGTATATTTACCATCTGCTCCCTAACCCATCTTCCCCTATGAACTTGTTACCTTTAAGTCATACTGTGATTCATAAAAACTGGACAGAGATATATATTTAAAAAATACTCCACTGGGAAAAAGGAAAAGACAACTTCCTGTCTTTGTATTTCCTCCTTTCTCAGGGGTTTTTTTTCTTCACCAAAATTTACTGAAATTCCTCATCTCTGACATACTAGCTCTAGGAAACACATTTTACTGGGCCAGCAGAAGTAAATTAGTGTTTTGAGGGGTTTGTTTGTTTGTTTTGCTTTTTTAAAAAGTAAAAAAAATCTGACAAAAAACCAATGAAACATTGCTAATGTATCTTCAGCAATGAAATATTATTTTAATAAAATATAGTTTACTCCTATTGGCTACTTTTACTGGTGAACATGATCTTTGACAAATATTCCAAGTGTTGAAAAATTCATTCTCAGTTCAGTTTTAAGTCTATAGTGTCTTTCTGCCTGAGAACTATAAATGCCGTGAAAGAAGTTCACAGACACAGAAACCAGTGACTCGTTGCTCAAGAGTGACCTCTTCTGCTTACAAGCAGAAGTGCTGAGAAAATCCTACGTAATTCTTCCTTAGTCCAAAGGAGATGTGCATAAAATGACATTTCGAGATGTGCATAAAATGACGGATGCAGTATAAACATATGGGACAGGTTGTATGTGATGGATCAGGATCCTACCCATGGCTAAAGGAGCCTGAGTCCCTACTCCACCTCACTTTTCTCCCCATTGGTCTTCTATTAAACTCCTCCCTTGGCTTAAGCAGTTTCTCATCTGTTCCCCACAAGTTCATTGCCTTCTCAGGGGTGTCCATACTGGGGTTCTGAACCACACATGTCCACGCCCCTGATCCAGGGGTCCCCATAAGTCTCTGTCTCTTGCCCTGAGGAATGTGCTTCCCTGCGGCACTCCCAGCCATCTGGCCCAAAGACCCAGTCCCCAGGCTGCCTAGAGATCATACTGGCGCTCAGCGTCAGATTGCTGCCCTGTAGTTCACTGGGTTGTTGGCTGGTCACCTCCCTCTAGCTTGCATTGCCCTGGACTCCCTTCAGCTCCTGTTGGCCCCTCCTGTGGTTAAGCTTTCGCTGATTCTGCAGGAGGACCTCACGCCATTCCACTGGTCCGTGCTGGGCTGTAAACCTCTAGTCCTCACCTAGCAGGGCTATGACGCGCCCTGCTCTCAAAGTTAGGAGCAGTCGAATGTTGCATCACCTGTTTTGATATCCTTGAAGTTGTGTTGTTATTGTGACTGCTGTACTTGAACACACAGGCTGCAATTCTGAACTGTTTAAAGGTAACGACAAAACTTCCATTAATGGTAATGTGTGAGTACTGAGGAGGAGGAGTAATAATTGTATTATGTGTTGACATAGGATAAATGTTTTCAGTACTGGCCTGATCAAGGATGCTGGACATATGGAAATGTTAGAGTTTCTGTGGAAGACTGTATAGTTCTTGTAGACTATACCATCCGCAAGTTTTGTATCCAGTCAGTAAGTATTAACCCTCTGACTACTGTGCCTTACTATTTTATGGCTCTCTTTTAAAAAGGACATTATAACTGAAATTTAAATTTCTGTTAAACAGGCCTTTAGTTGAAAATTTTGTGTCATCCTGAACTTGCTAATGAAAATACTTGCAATGTACTCTTGCCAATCCAATACAGTACTTGGCATTTACTAAAAGAAATCTGCGTTTTATATATATATTGTCCCAAAAGAACTGATCGTTTAGCTTGAATAGCAATACTGATGATGTATTGTATAGCTTTGCTGATTCTCTAAAACACAAATCTGGACCACAGACATATAGAACCAAGATTGTGTCTAAGGTACCGAATTTGTGTTTTTATATGGCCTAGTCCGCCCAGACACAGTACTTAGTACAAATGGCATAGACAGGACTACTCAATCCACTACTTCTGGTAGAAAGTACTGGTTAGATTGGGCCTTTAGTTTGCTATACTACCAACCACTGAATAATGAATGAGTCCATTGTTTTATTTGGTCTGTTGTTTACACTTAGCTTATTCCACACAGCTGGTAGTAAATCAACAAATGAAATGTAATTGTTTGTATTTAGTTTGGATATTGGATATTTTCCTTAGATAATTTGTGCATTGACTGAATGCAGCAGCAGGGAAAATGCAAACATATAATGTTATCAAGTGGGGATGAAACAAGATTTTGCCAAAATGGAAAATCTTTTCAAAATCCTGATACCATCTCAGTCGAATCAAGAACCTCTCGGTACTCTAATGTCTCGCCTGACATTTTGTTTCTCGATTTACCAACTTTACGCTTACCAAGATTCTGTTTACTGCTTTGCTGTCTATTTCAAATCCCAAGAGGTTATACCATCACAAGACCACGTTTCTTGCACTCTGTTTTCCCTTGTACTTCCTTGTCACTCATTGGATGCTATTCAGATTAGTAAAGGAATCTGAAATCCAGTTGCAGATTTGCCAGAGTAAAGGGAACAACATAGAATAATAATTTTGTTTGGAGGCAATGGAATGGAAGTTAGCGGACACTGGGGAGAGGTTAAGGGGTGGGCTATTCGCACAGGGATTGGCTCAGAAATGTGGAAACAACAAACCCAGAAGTAAAACGGTACCCTCAGCAATGCAGTAAGCAGTTAATGAATGGGACACAGCAAACAGTAAGCGGAAAGTTGGTAAATTAGAATAGTATCTCACGGTATTTTCAGACGTTACGAGATCACGCTCAACCACAGTCAATACCCTGTGGTGGGGAATGGTCCCGTAACGTCTGTTGGGGAACCGGAAGTTCCCCCCCAGATGTTTGCCACGCTCAATCCCCACCGGGAATCACATTCACCACGCGGTCGGCTGAATCTGCGGGGCCGGCGCCGATCGCGTGGTGAAGGAGATTCCCGGCGGGGATGAAGGGGCCCGTCACGTCTGGATGGCGATCACGGCCTGGAATCCCCACCGGAATTCCGGCCCGTGGTTATTTCGGGCGGGTGCTGCGGCCACATTGGCCACGGCGCCCGCCCGTATCCCCAGGGGGCGGGCGGCGAGGGAGCATGGAGGGGGTGGGGTCGTGCGGCTGCATGTTGCGCCGTGCAACCCCGCCCCTTCCCCGATTCCCCGCCGGGATCCCCTGGCACGTCTGTTGGCCGTGCCGGCGTGATCCCGGCGAGGAATCTGAGGGTTGTTTCCGTGACGGGACGAAGCCGCTCCGTCACGTCTGAAAACACCCACAGTATTGGAGAATCAAAAAATTGCATCTGTATCAGGGAATGGTTGGGAAATTGATCCCAGTTCCTGATATGGCAAAATTTCTCATGAGCAGCAATGTAGCTGTTCGATTCAGCCCTATTATGAAGTTCTTTTTGCTAGAATACTGTACGCATAGTACAGGAGTCCAGCCCCACATTTCAGAGGAGGCTACACTGACTTAAAACACATGCTTCAGATTCGTATACAGTTCAAGTCAGTTATTGTCAATTGTCAATTACTCCAGGGTGTAAACAGAAATAGGATTATGATTCAGATTTTACCTATTGTCTGGCTTACATCCGTCACACATGCTGGGTTACTCTAACCTGGGTGACGCCCTGTAGATGTGAGCTTAGGTAGTTAAGGAGAGGTTAGGGAATGTCGTTATTTTGGGAAACGCAGTTAGACTTAGGGGTCCTAGGCAGCGCCCAGCTGGCTTGTTTAGGTCAGCACATGATCCGGCACATGGCCAAAGAGTCTTATAAATGATTTTTGGGGTACAAGCCTCTTAATAGATGGCAACAAGTGCATGTTGCCATCCTTATTCACATTGACAAGAAACAACTTATAAAGAAATGGATATCCTGGTCCTTTTGTTACTTATTCAACCTGACTAAAGTGAGAGGTTTGTCTGAGTAAGAGCTGAGTAAGGAGTTCTGAATTTTGGCCCATTGTTGATGTCAATTATGAATCTTATTGCTTATGCAAAGTGTTGAAAATGTGCCCTGGAGGAATCCTGTAACTTCTACTCTAAATTTGCATTGGAAAGCTAGGGATTAGTCATACTGTAGTAACTGATCTAATTGCAGATCTCAGGATGTAATATAAAATGTGCCACATTCATGGTCTCTTTCTCTGTTCTTAGCAACTTCAGGAAGGCTGCAAAGCTCCAAGGCTTGTCACACAGCTTCATTTCACCAGCTGGCCTGATTTTGGAGTGCCTTTCACACCCATTGGGATGCTCAAGTTTCTAAAAAAAGTGAAAACATTGAATCCTTCACATGCTGGACCAATTGTGGTTCACTGTAGGTATGTATAAGCTTGTGGCACATCCCACTGATCTCCTGCCCAGACCTCAAGCCTCTGGGCTGACTGAACAGAGAACCATCCTTCAGGGCAGCCAGGCTCAGACAAAGAGAGAACATTCCTCCCTCCCTTCTCTCAGTCCAGAATATATCTACATGGAATAACAACACAAACCAATGATTATGTCTTCTTAGAACAAACCAAACTTTATAAAAAATGAAAGGGAGAGGGAATAGTAGTGAAAGGTCAGTTACCCTAGTCTTGCAATTCAGTCTTTGGGAGAGTGACTCCTTTTCTTTGGTGCTCCCAAACTAACCCACGAAGAAGGGTTTAGCCCCTCCCAAGCTGGAACTCCAACCTCTCTTTCAGGTTAAGTCCTGAGACAGCTTTCAATGGCTTCCTTCACTTCAGATGGAATAGGACTGCCCCCCAGCCAGGAAAAGTGAGGGAAATCTGTCTCCTCGCAACCAGGTCATTGCTCTGCTTTCTCAACATGCCCAGAGTATTTGTAGCTAAAATTTAGGACAGGTCTCAAAACTCCATTAGGCCTACATTAAGTGCTGTATGCTTCTGTTGATAGTAGTGAACAGCCTTTTGTTACCTCAGATGTGGAGCTGAAACGAGTAGCTCACTTTGTACCCACCGGTAATACCTGAAATTTCGGGTAGTCTTTTGGGTGCCCGATTGGTACCCGATTATCGAAACAAGTACCTGAATACCAAAAATACTGTGTATTACCATTACCAAACTGCTGATTTTCTGTTTTGCTGACTTATTCTGAATTATCGTTTAACCATTTAATGCATTTCCAAATGTACCTGACCATTTTCTGGTCTCAAAAAGTGGCACAAAACAGACAATTGGTAACAGAAAGGAATTTGGAAATGGTACTAGTATTTCAGTAATTGGATATCTCTACAGGGACTAAATAGGTACCATTTAATGCTTGATATGCCTGATAGGTATACCTGTTTTTACAGGTACCTGTTTCACCTCTACTCTGATGAGCTGTGGGTGAGGCAGGTCTGAACTGGTTCATAGTGACACAGTAGGGAGACAATGGTTAACTCCAGACTCTGAACAAAAGGGACCATTTGCCGGACAGACTGCTTGGCTCTTTAGACATAGTGTGAAATTACATAGAAGGGTAGTTTCATCACAACGCTCTTTCAATCTTTTTGAGCTTCAAACATTTATAAAATGTTTTGTGGATACCTCATTGATGAAAAGTACTGCCATTCTCTTTCACTGAATATTGAAACTTCACTTTATTATTCTCCCCCCCCCCCCCCCCCCCTTCCCCTCTGCCTTCAAGCATGTCATTGTCTCCCACATCCTCAAAAAGCTCACCCTGGACCCATCTGACCCCTCTAGTTACTGGTCAGTCTCCCTCCTTCCCTTTGCCTCAAAGCTTCTGGAACGTGTCGTCTACTCCTGCTGCCTGGACCTCCTCTCTGCCAACTCCTCCCTGGACCCTCTCCAATTCGGCTTTCGCCCCCTCCACTCTACTGAAACTGCCCTGACAGATCACCAATGATCTACTTGTCGCTAAGTCTAAGCGCCTCTACTCCATCCTTGAACTCTCTGCTGCCTTTGACACTGTCGACCACTCGCTCCTATTGGACTCCCTTTACTCCTTGGGCTTCCGTGGCTCTGTCCTTGACTGGTTCTCCTCCTACCTCTCTGACCGCTCCTTTAAAATCTCGCTCCCCGAGTCGAGCTCCTCCTCCCGCCCCCTTTCAGTTGAGGTCCCCCAAGGCTCCATCCTTGGCCCTCTCCTCTTCTCTATTTGCACCCTATCCCTTGGCAAAATTATTGCCTCCCACGGATTCCAAGACCATCTCTACGCTGATGACACCCAACTCTATCTTTCTACCCCCTCTCTCTCCTCCTCTGTCCACTCACGCCTCATTGACTGCCTCTCTGATACCTCCACCTGGATGTCCCGACGTCAACTCAAGCTCAACATGGCCAAGACCGAACTCCTCATTTTTCCTCCCTCCTCTTCCTCTCCCTCTAACCTGCCCATCTGCATCGATGGAGTCACCATCCATCCTGTTCTCCAAGCCCGTAGCTTGGGCTTCATCTTTGACACGCACCTCTCTTTTAAACCTTACATTGACTCTGTTGCCAAATCCTGCCGATTCGCCCTCCATAACATTGCTCGGATCCGCCCCTTTCTCTCTACCTCCTCGGCCAAAACCCTTGTTCATGCCATGGTTATCTCTCGCCTCAATTACTGCAACCTCCTCCTTGCTGGACTCCCTCGCTCTCACCTGGCCCCCCTTATCGCAGTCCAAAACTCCACTGCCAAGGTCATTCACTCTGCCCGTCGCTTCGACCATGTGCAACCTCTCCTCTTCTCTCTTCACTAGTTCCCCCTTCCTGAACGTATCCTGTTTAAACTCCTGGTATTCACGTTCAAAACACTCCACAACCAAGCTCCTCCCTGCCTCTCAGACCTAATCTCCCTACACACTCCTCCACGTGCTCTCTGCTCTTCCTCTGTCCCCTCCCTCTCTCTCCCTCGTTTCTCCTGCTCACCTAACCACCTTCGACTCTTCTCCCTTGCCGCCTCCCCATGCCTGGAACTCCCTCCATGCCCACATCCACCTTGCCCCCTCCCTCTGCTCCTTCAAATCCCTCCTCAAGACCCACTTTTTCCTCGCCGCCTTTCCCAATACCTGCTAGTCATTCCCATATACCTACTGTCTGCCCTCCTGGACAGACTGCTGCAGCCAACCTGATTGTAACCAAACTAAGCACACGCACCAGAGACTTCGCATCCGCTTGAATGTTTGTTAGTCTTCTCCCCTGTCTCTCCCACTGTCCCTTCTCCCTGTCTCCCCCTCCTTGTCTTTTAGATTGTAAGCCACAGGCAGGGACCACATCTATTTCTATGTTTGTGCAACACCAGGTCACACATCTGGCGCTATATAAAAGTTTATAATAATAATAATAATAATTAATAAAGTGATATCCAGTCTGACGTTAGCATGCTTTTTTAAAGAATCAGTTTAATAACATTATGACACTCCTTTGAATTCTCTAAGAATGTATCCCACAGTTTTGTCATAACCAGTGACCATTTCCTCATATTTTGACAACTTGTTGTTGGAGACTTTATGATATAGTCTGTGCTTGAGATAACTTGTTTAACACTATGATACTGGGAACATGGATGCTGGGAAGATACTGACTAAAAGGGAGCTGTTTTCCTGGTTTTCCTTCTGTTTATTTCTTTTTGTTTTTCATATTTGATATCTATAAATATTCTCCAGAGGTCTTAAGAACTCTTTACAGTGGGGACAATGTGTATCCCTTTGTCAAGACTTTTGTTCCTTGTTCTTCTGACAGGTGGGCCTGCTTGGTGAGAATTCTTATTCTCTCAAGTGTGTGCAAATCAGAAAGAAAGAAAAAAGATTTTAAAGGAAAAAAATCTTTCCTTTGAGACACCCATATTATCTCTTTAATCTCCTTGGTCCAGATGTTTTACAGAGAGTCATACTGGAGACATGCTTTATTCTTCACCAGCAAGAAAATCTGTACTTCATCTAACTGAACTCTGTATTCACACAAGATAGTGAAAACAGTTATGATTGTTTGTTTGTTTTTGAAATGTGTAATTCTAAATCTAACTGAAATAGCCCTCCTAAATGTCATGGCTTTTTCTTTTTTTTCTTTTCATATAAAAAGCTTGAGAAGTGTATATTGAAAACCGGGGGCTTTAAACTGCATATAGCTTAGGAAATTATGCAGCCAAGTTTATTGAGAAAAGGAATGGAAATTTATCCAGAATGAATAACTGTGTACTACTTTATGGGACTTCTATAGGAGGAATGTCAGCTACCCTAAAGCCAACAAACATTCAGTATTCAAAGAGAAATGTTATAGCTAAATCAAATTTAGTACAACAACACTTTGAGAGGGTGTGAGGTGTTATCACAAGTTCTCTTATCTGTGCCTCCTATTCCAGCGTGAATTTCCCATGGTTACTGTCAGCATGATTGCTAAGGTTTCCCTATTTTAAAATGGAGGGAACTGCCAGCAGGATATGTCTGTGAGAAATCCTGTGCTCTAGAAAGTTATTTTCTCCTTAGTTTAGTATAGCCTGTCATTTAGTACCAGGGCCAGCCTTGCCATCTGAGACGCTCAGTTTGAAAACCAAATGCCCATGGCTTAACATTTGCCGGGTGGTGCTTGCTTACAATACAAACACAAAGAATCATATGGATTCTTTTAAACATATCGGTACAATTATAAGTGAAACCACAGAGTTGAGATCTGATCTGAGACATAAGACTTGACACCTGTAATAATAATCAAAAAGAACGTTACCAACTGAGGGTAACTAATCTTGCATTTTTTGCAGCAGCCTCATATGAAAACACTAAAATGAAAATACTTGTCTGAAAACACACCTGCAGACTTGAAAGACGTTGCGTTTGGAGTCCTGCGGGGAGTGAACCCTGCCAGTGCTGTTGTGGAGGGCATTCTGCGGGGCCCTTGGAAGTGCAAGAAAGTACAGGACCTGGGGCTATAGCCTCTATAGTGCCTGCCTAAGGCTGCTTGCCCACATTAAGAAAGGGGAGGGGACTAACGTGAGTTAAACTCACGTTAGTCCAGTCACGTGAAACCCCAGATTGTGGACACGGTGTTTTTAGTGTTATTTTTCCCTTCCCTCGTTAAATTCAAGCACACGAGACAGGGCTCAAAATCCAGCCGTGTGTCGCATTATTTAATTTAATGGGGGCAGGGGGAAACAAGGCTAAAACCCCCCGTGCCCATGATCGGGGGTTTCACGTGACCGGATAATGTGAGTTTAAACTCATTTTAGTTCCCGCCCCTTAACATGGGCAAGCAGCCTAAGACCAGCCCTATTTACCCTTAAAGGTGTGCTACAAACCTCGTATATTTTCCTGGCTTTTTCTAAAGGAGAATAAATAATTAAATGTGATAGTGGAGGCAGGACATGAAGACAGACGAGGAAAAATAAAAAAACCCTCAGGATATAGGCTGACTGAGTTTAAGGCAGTGGAACATCCAGGGGGAGACATAAGTCAGGTGTGGCTGAGGGAGAACTAGGGTTACAAGCCTCTGCTGAAGGTAGGGACTGAACAGCAAGGGACAGAACACTCCTCATATGCCCTCTGGCTTCTTGTACTCTTTTTCTGATCATCCACTTGGTATTTAACTACCTTCGTATACTTTATTATTATTATTATTATTATTATTATTATTAACAAACATTTATATAGCGCCAGCAGTGTACCTGGCACTTTACAAAGTAATAAAATAGACACGGTCCCTGCCCCTAGGGCTTACAATCTGAGAGACAGGAGCTGGGGGAGAGACTTAGGAAGGGGAACAGAGGGAGAGACAAGGGGTCTAACATTCATGAAGATGCGAGGTCTCAAGTGCACGTACTTGGCTTGGTTACGATGAGAATGACAGCAGGCAGGTCCATGTTGCAAGGATAAGGGTAAACCGATCGTAGGTATAGGAATAGTGGCTCAGCAGGATAAAGAGTCAGACAGAGCAGAGCGAAAGAGGTGAGTTTTAAGGAGAGATTTGAAGGTATGAAGGGAGGGGGCAAGGCGGATGTGGACAGGGAGGGAGTTCCAGGCATGGGGGGCAGCAAGTGAGAAGGGACGAAGGCGCTTAGGGGAGCAGGGAAGGCGTGGAAGGGTGAGAGAAGGAACAGAGGAGGAGCGAAGTGCACGGGCTGGAGTATAGAGGGCGATAAGTGCAGCGAGGTAGGGGGGAGCAAGGTTGTGAAGAGCTTTATAGGTATACGAGGTATTTAACTACCTTGAATAACTTTTATGTCAACTGCAAATTTGATCACCTCACTCTTTACTCCCTTCTCCAGATCATTAATGAATATATTAAATATATAGTTAAACAACACTGGTCCCAGTACAGATCCCTGGGTCTCTCCACTATGAAACTGGACCATTTAGTCCTGCACTTTGCTTAGGGGAGGCTCTTCAGTTTGGAGAAGAGATGACTCTGAGGAGATACGAGACATTTATAAAATCATGAGTAGTGTGGAACACGTAAATAGGGAGTGGTTATTTACCCTCTCTAACAGTACTAGAACAAGGAGACAACTCCATGAAACTAACTGACAGTAGATTTAAAACAAATAAGATAAAGTGTTTTTTCACTTAGCACACAATTAACTTGTAGAATTTACTGCCAGAGAAAGTGGTCACGGCCGGTAGTGTAGCTAGTTTTAAAAAGGAGTTGGATACGTTCTTGGAGGACAGGTCCATTAATGGCTATTAGCCAAGTAGGTTTTGGGGACGTATCCTCTTACTGTTTGGGGTTGGAACAAAAGGGAATCCTGGCGTTCATGGACGATTGGTCTGACCCATTATGTCAGGCTGAGTTCCCACTTGTGGCGGCAGTGGGAGGGGCGAGGGAAGACGCGGCAGCGCAGAGGAGCCGGCTAACGGGAAAAGAGCCAGTGCGACTGGGGATCTGCCGCGGCTTCTTTCGCGCATGTCAGGGCAGGATTTTGTGCCCTGACATGCGCGAGAGAAGCCGTGGCGGATCCCCATTTGCACCGACTCTTTTCCCGTTGGCCAGCTCCTCCACGCTACCGCGTCTTCCCTCCCGCTGCCGCCACTGCCGCTGCAGGTAGAAACGCAGCCTCGGTTCTTGTGTTCTTGGAAATCGGGTTTGGACAAAATGCCCTTGGAAGTTTAACCACAAAAGTTCTCAGTGGCAGTGAAAAAAAACAACCCTTAAACAAAGACTATCAAGTCAAGCACAACTCTCACACATGAAATTAAGGGGGGGGGAAAGGGGCTAAGCCCAATTTAATAATGCTATTCCTAGAATTAATTCTTATAATGCATAAAAGGATTTTTACATATGGAACAATGTCCCTAAATACATATTGTACATACAATATAATAAATAAAAATCCAAATAAAATTCTCAATTCAAAAAGACACAATGGCAAATGGGATAATACCCCTATAGCCAAAATGTGTGTAATATAAAAAACCTAATCTCAAAGCCAGCCCAAGCACATTTCGGAGAACGCCCCCTTCTTCAATGGGATAATTGCTTTTGTGATAGTCAAATGCCAACTTGTCAATAATGTTGCATATCAAATGAAGCTCAATTTTATCAGAGGAAGCACATCTATATATCACCTTCACAGCATTCTATTTTTTCCTTTCCTTCATTCATTGCACCCCTTCTTTAAGTCAAGTCACAGAGTTACAGATTCCTCACAAACCAAATGGCTTTTGGAAGTGCCAGTAATGTAGAGTAAGTAACCACTGGGAAGGAGAGACAGGAAAGAAGTTGAATGGAGAGGACTGCGGAGGGGAAAGAAAAAGGAAAGGCAGAGACGAGCAACTGATACAAAGGGGAGTTCACAAAGCAAGACTCCATTGGATGTTGTTTGTAGAGGCATCTTTTGGATGCGACGGGATTGTAGGCACTGGTCACTGCTTAGAAAGCCTGATTAGTTCTCAGTGAGCTGCAATGAGTTCTCAATGAGGCTTTCCTTGTTTCAATATTATTCTCACAAGAGGTTTTTTACTATGGATAGAGCTTAGACATTGGGTACCATCCACCATTGAAGTCAATGGCCCAGCTGAGCCTACTGTGAAGTGCCCCACTTTAACTTTCCCGTACCATGGGAACTAGTTTTAAGATTTGGCAGCAGCATAACAAACAAGCAAGGGCACTAGTGTCCAGATTTGAATTTCCTCCTCTTTTTTGATTGTTTATTATGACAAACTTGTTTTTTGTTTTTATATTGATGCGTCTTCGACACATTATTATTATTATAAGCATTTATATAGCGCCAGCGATGTCCCTGGGTCTTACAAAGAATAAGATAGACATGGTCCCTGCTCAAGAGCTTACAATCTAAAGACAGGGGGAGGGGAGACAGGGAAGGGGAAAACAGAGGGAGAGACGAGGGATGCGACATTCATGAGGATGCATGTGGACTTCCATTGTTTTTGACGCCACAACGGGGTTTCTGTACTTGTTATGACAAATAGAAAAAGAATTCCTGAAAAGGATATTTCATAGAGCAGATTTTAACTTTAATAACTGACGTTCAGCAACTGGCCCATTATACGGTCTGTACATGGAGCATATATTCTTAGCACTATATTAAAACAAAAAGTTTCTGTGACAAAATCTGATGGCCTCAGTGAATTGATCGGGGGAAGGGGGAAGAATTGCGCTTACATTTTAGAAGGTAGTAAAATGACATCCTAATAGCTGCTGGGTAAAACACACTAACAAAAGCAAAGAGTAAAGTCTTTGCCTAGCACAGGATGCCATGCCCTTTTCCCTGAAAGGAAAAGCTGATCATTTTTATTGGTATCATCTATGATAATCTTGCCCCCTCTAGTGGTTGCTAGAGGGCATATGAAATTAATAAGTAGCATAGAGACTTTAAACCTATTATGCTAGTACTTACGCAGGCTGTAGTCCTAAACACTTCCTTGTGAGTAAGCCCAGTTGATTTCAGTGAGGTCTACTCATGAAAAAGTGTGCTTAGAATTTCAGCAACAGTGTTGTGCAGAGGAGTGGGGAGACTTTTCCCTCCTAGAGGCCACTTTGAAAATGATTAAAAGCTCCGTGAACCATATAGGAATTGGAAGCAGGACTCCATTTAAGATGTGTGTGCACAGGAGGAGAAAGGATGGGGAGACACCAAATCGTAGACCTTTGCCCTCTTCTTCTTTCCCCATAGCTCATTCTTTCAGTGCTTGCAAGTAAGTGCTTGATCCATGGACCAAATCCAGGAATTGAATTGAATATGAAACAGCCATGGGCTGGATTTGGTTCATGGACCTTGGGTTCCTTAGCCCTGATTTAGCCATTTCAGAGCAATGGATGCTATAAACTATGTTTTTGATATAGTTGCAGTTATTTGAAAAAGGGATTCTCGAATCTGATTTTTATACTGTATTTTTCTTACCTGTAAAGCTGATTGCACTATTCAAAATCAAAAATGAATCTTTGACACATAGCATCAATTTGCATTTCCATATAAACAGAAGATGTTGGTTTATAAAACTCTGTCAGTTACTGCAGTAATCCACTTGGACTTCTTAACTCATTTCTCTCTCTTTCTGATTCATTTCTTAGTGCTGGTGTGGGCCGAACTGGCACATTTGTAGTAATAGATGCCATGATTGATATGATGCATGCTGAACAGAGAGTTGATGTTTTTGAGTTTGTCGCAAGAATCCGTAATCAGCGTCCACAAATGGTTCAAACTGATGTAAGTGAGAGATAAATCTGTGATGATGGCCTGTTCCTACACTTTATTTGAAACAGAGGGTATTTTCAGACGTTATGAGATCACGGTGAACCACGGTGAATACCCACATGGTGATCGTGGTCCCGTAACGTCTGTTGGGGGGAATGGAAGCTCCCCGCCAGATGTTTACCCCCGTGAATCATCTCCGTTTGCATGTTGAATGTGATTCCCCCCCGTGATCAAGGGGACCGTCTCGTCTGTCCCCTGACCACGGCCCGGAATCAGCGGCACGATTCCGGGCCGTGGACAATGCCCCCGATTCCCCGCCGGGATCAGCCGGCACGTCTGTTTGACTGCTGTTTTGATCCCGGCGGGGGATCAATGGGTGATTCCGTGATGTGGCCAATACCGGCCCCGTCACGTATGAAAATACCCAGACACTCTAGACCAGTAACTCCTGCCACTTTTCCCACCCCTCCCCAGTTGGAGTCAGAATCTGAATGGTATCTTCGAAGGGAGATTCAGTCTCGTAAGCACTGGAGCCCCAACCAGGAACCTTTCCCCTAAAAAAAAAAGTCACCTGAATGCCACCAGATTTTATTAAGAGTCACCTTCTGGTGAAGGCTAAATATTTTCCCAGCTACCTAAAAAGTCACCAGACCTTGTGACAAAATCACAGACTTGTCCACACCAATTTAGTCCGATAACAAGCCAGCATTACAGCCAAATTCCTACAGTATGGTGGCTTAGGAACTTAGGAAGCCAGGAGAGCATATCACTAAAAATCAAATGGATTTGTCAGACTTAATTGTTTTTTGTTTTGCTTCTCTACAATGCATCCAGTGTATTCTGGTTAAGAAACTAGTTCCTTCTTAATTTCAGATGCAGTATTCATTCATTTATCAAGCCTTACTTGAATACTACCTCTACGGCGACACGGAACTAGATGTGTCTTCCCTAGAAAAACACCTGCAAACATCACACAACGCAACAACGCATCTCGTTAAAATAGGGCTAGAAGAAGAATTTAAAGTAAGTAGGAAAGAGCCTTTCTGCTAAAGTTGACAGTTTGACGTGGGGGAAAACAGCACATGTTTGAAAAGCTTTCAGAACTAAGGGCAAAATCCTCCACCATTAAANAACAGAGGGAGAGACGAGGGATGCGACATTCATGAGGATGCATGTGGACTTCCATTGTTTTTGACGCCACAACGGGGTTTCTGTACTTGTTATGACAAATAGAAAAAGAATTCCTGAAAAGGATATTTCATAGAGCAGATTTTAACTTTAATAACTGACGTTCAGCAACTGGCCCATTATACGGTCTGTACATGGAGCATATATTCTTAGCACTATATTAAAACAAAAAGTTTCTGTGACAAAATCTGATGGCCTCAGTGAATTGATCGGGGGAAGGGGGAAGAATTGCGCTTACATTTTAGAAGGTAGTAAAATGACATCCTAATAGCTGCTGGGTAAAACACACTAACAAAAGCAAAGAGTAAAGTCTTTGCCTATCACAGGATGCCATGCCCTTTTCCCTGAAAGGAAAAGCTGATCATTTTTATTGGTATCATCTATGATAATCTTGCCCCCTCTAGTGGTTGCTAGAGGGCATATGAAATTAATAAGTAGCATAGAGACTTTAAACCTATTATGCTAGTACTTACGCAGGCTGTAGTCCTAAACACTTCCTTGTGAGTAAGCCCAGTTGATTTCAGTGAGGTCTACTCATGAAAAAGTGTGCTTAGAATTTCAGCAACAGTGTTGTGCAGAGGAGTGGGGAGACTTTTCCCTCCTAGAGGCCACTTTGAAAATGATTAAAAGCTCCGTGAACCATATAGGAATTGGAAGCAGGACTCCATTTAAGATGTGTGTGCACAGGAGGAGAAAGGATGGGGAGACACCAAATCGTAGACCTTTGCCCTCTTCTTCTTTCCCCATAGCTCATTCTTTCAGTGCTTGCAAGTAAGTGCTTGATCCATGGACCAAATCCAGGAATTGAATTGAATATGAAACAGCCATGGGCTGGATTTGGTTCATGGACCTTGGGTTCCTTAGCCCTGATTTAGCCATTTCAGAGCAATGGATGCTATAAACTATGTTTTTGATATAGTTGCAGTTATTTGAAAAAGGGATTCTCGAATCTGATTTTTATACTGTATTTTTCTTACCTGTAAAGCTGATTGCACTATTCAAAATCAAAAATGAATCTTTGACACATAGCATCAATTTGCATTTCCATATAAACAGAAGATGTTGGTTTATAAAACTCTGTCAGTTACTGCAGTAATCCACTTGGACTTCTTAACTCATTTCTCTCTCTTTCTGATTCATTTCTTAGTGCTGGTGTGGGCCGAACTGGCACATTTGTAGTAATAGATGCCATGATTGATATGATGCATGCTGAACAGAGAGTTGATGTTTTTGAGTTTGTCGCAAGAATCCGTAATCAGCGTCCACAAATGGTTCAAACTGATGTAAGTGAGAGATAAATCTGTGATGATGGCCTGTTCCTACACTTTATTTGAAACAGAGGGTATTTTCAGACGTTATGAGATCACGGTGAACCACGGTGAATACCCACATGGTGATCGTGGTCCCGTAACGTCTGTTGGGGGGAATGGAAGCTCCCCGCCAGATGTTTACCCCCGTGAATCATCTCCGTTTGCATGTTGAATGTGATTCCCCCCCGTGATCAAGGGGACCGTCTCGTCTGTCCCCTGACCACGGCCCGGAATCAGCGGCACGATTCCGGGCCGTGGACAATGCCCCCGATTCCCCGCCGGGATCAGCCGGCACGTCTGTTTGACTGCTGTTTTGATCCCGGCGGGGGATCAATGGGTGATTCCGTGATGTGGCCAATACCGGCCCCGTCACGTATGAAAATACCCAGACACTCTAGACCAGTAACTCCTGCCACTTTTCCCACCCCTCCCCAGTTGGAGTCAGAATCTGAATGGTATCTTCGAAGGGAGATTCGGTCTCGTAAGCACTGGAGCCCCAACCAGGAACCTTTCCCCTAAAAAAAAAAGTCACCTGAATGCCACCAGATTTTATTAAGAGTCACCTTCTGGTGAAGGCTAAATATTTTCCCAGCTACCTAAAAAGTCACCAGACCTTGTGACAAAATCACAGACTTGTCCACACCAATTTAGTCCGATAACAAGCCAGCATTACAGCCAAATTCCTACAGTATGGTGGCTTAGGAACTTAGGAAGCCAGGAGAGCATATCACTAAAAATCAAATGGATTTGTCAGACTTAATTGTTTTTTGTTTTGCTTCTCTACAATGCATCCAGTGTATTCTGGTTAAGAAACTAGTTCCTTCTTAATTTCAGATGCAGTATTCATTCATTTATCAAGCCTTACTTGAATACTACCTCTACGGCGACACGGAACTAGATGTGTCTTCCCTAGAAAAACACCTGCAAACATCACACAACGCAACAACGCATCTCGTTAAAATAGGGCTAGAAGAAGAATTTAAAGTAAGTAGGAAAGAGCCTTTCTGCTAAAGTTGACAGTTTGACGTGGGGGAAAACAGCACATGTTTGAAAAGCTTTCAGAACTAAGGGCAAAATCCTCCACCATTAAAGTCAGTGGAAGGCTTACCACTGACTAGTGCATGAAGAACTGTACCTCTAAAAGTTCAAATATATTTTTTCTAATGTGGGGCATGCTTTCTGTGCATTGTTTTAGTAATCTGTAACATCTGTACATGATATGGGTCAGGGAGGTCAAACCTGCAGATGCCACAGTTCTGTTTTGAAAAACTGCTACATAAAATTGACTAATTTGTCAGACCTGTATTCAGCCTTGAAAGCTTGTGCTACTTTTAATGTTGCCGAGCTGGGGGTGGGGACTTTTTATTGCTAGTGGAGGCACACAGCTAAGAAAGAACCCAGACTGATTTTTAAATCCTAAGTAGAATTTATTTATTTTTATCCTGTAGTGGAGTTCTCAACCTTTTCAATATTGGGGTCTCTTTTTCCATACTTGGGACTGCCCTGGAGCTTGTTTGTGGCCTCTGTCATGCCCATGAAAGCCTTCATAACCTCTTCATGTTCCCATGGAGAAATGGCCACAACATTAGAGTCCACAGAAACTTGGCTGAGATCAATAGGGCAGTTTGCTGCTCTTTAGCCATTTTCACACTGACGCCCCATGCGTATGCCGCAGCGGGTGTGGGGGGGATCAGTGGGCGCCCGTTGGAACGCCGTGGGCAGTGGGTGGTTGGGCGCACTCCCGCGCTCCACCCGTCTCCCCTCATTACCCACGCATGGAGCAACAGGCGCCAATCCCCAATACTCTGTGCGTTGAGGTGGGTGTGGGTCTGTGGGAATGCACCCCCAAGCACCGCACTGCCCACCCATGCCCCCACATACCCGTTAGAAAAGGACCTTTGAGATGTTGTTTTGGGAGTTCTGCAGACTTCCAACAGACATCAGTGCATGAGTTTGCAGTTGGTCCATAGTTTTTAGATTATCCCTTCAACTATGTAAGGGCCAGTCTTTACAGTGGTTTAAATGGCACTTCTATAGAGTAACTCCTCTGTGGCAAATGCACACTTTGTGTATTCCACTAATGTGCTGTGTATAAGATTGCACAGAAGCTGAACCCAAATGATACTTCCATATAGGATTTATTGGGTCACTTTATTTTCCATGTATGTTGACGGTGACTTTGAATGTGAAAACTGGCCTATCGCTGCAGTAACAGTCACGATCCATGGAAAAGCTTTACATCATAGTGAAATGTCTGAGGTAATTTTAAGAGTTATCAGCTAACGCAGCCATTTAGAGCATCTATTACCAGAAACTTCTGGTTTGGATGGGGTAGCTATTTTAGTTAGCATTTTATCTCCAGGGCTTTAATCTTATGATATGCTGAGGCCTAATTTTTGTTATACATCTGTTCATTGCAGAAATTAACAAATGTTCGGATAATGAAAGAAAATATGAGAACTGGCAATCTACCAGCGAATATGAAGAAAGCCAGAGTCATCCAAATCATCCCATGTAAGATGATATTTTTAAAAACAAACAAAACAGATATGGATTTAAAATTATAAATATGATAACAGTATTGCATTGTAATGATTGCAGTAATGGTACACAGTGCATTAGTTAGAACTTGTTACCTATTTAGAAACATATGTCAACATTGTGGTGTAGATTCAACATAGGTGGCATTGACGTGGGTGAATCCTGAATAAAATTAATTGTAAATCTTATTTTTTTTGAAAGGACTGCTGAATTTAAATGGTAAGAGTACATTATACACATGCTTACAAACAAGAGAGCAAAAAAATCGTATAAAAATGCTTTTCCTAATAAAGCTCAAAGCCTCTGGATAGTAAAAACAACATAAGACTTTTATTTCTGTCGAGCTATATTTCTTGAACATTTTAGTTATGGCTTGTCTTCGCATAAACCAGAATCAGAATAGTTGGTTTTAATTAACACCTTTCATTATTTTGTTTCAATTCTATAGGGGGACACCTTTTTTTTTTCCTTGAAATGTCCTGTGTTGCTTTAAAATGAAATAAACATCCACACACACAAACTTTCATTAAATAGATCTTTCTATTTGTGTGTAGACATATTATTAGCTTCTACTTTTTGAGGCTCCTTTTTTTTTTTGCAGGTATATTTTAAAGTTTATAAGTAGATTAATCTTGCTGAATGCTTAGCATGCAAAAATCACTCAGCAAGCAAAATCTAATACAGTATTACAGGCAGGTTTTGTGTTCTTCGCTCACTCAAATGTAAGGCTTGAGCTGTGAAGCTGCTAATTGTGTGCTCACTCCCCTTGACTTCAAGGATCAGACTTTTATTGTTAGTCTTTCTTGACATTCAGTAGGGGGAATTAAGCTGTTTCATCAGCGAAGGTGTACTGAAGTAATCTATACGGGAAAAAGGAAATCTTATATTATGTGGTGTTTGAATTTTAGATGACTTTAACAGAGTGATTCTTTCAATGAAAAGAGGTCAAGAGTATACGGACTACATCAATGCCTCCTTCATAGATGTAAGTACCTAGTGCATATTTTACCCCAGAATGGTCACCAAAAGCACTGCATTACTTCTGTATTGGGGCCTAAAGTTAGTTGCATTAATAGTGGGGAGAGAAATCTTCTGAAAATGCATTCAAAATTAACATTATTTTATTAATTTAACTTCAAGTTTATTTAATTGTTAACTATTCTTATATAGAAGGGCACTCTGCACATTAACTGTGTACGAGGCCCAACAGACCCCAGATCAGGACACATTTTAAGAAGTTAACAAAAAATGTATCCTACCATGTCCTATTGTGATCTCTCTGTCTGACCAAGAGTGCCTTTTTGCAGGTTCATTATTACCCTAGTCCGTGGGACGGGGTTGTGCAGGAGGTCGTTCTCGGTTGCTGCCCTGGTTTTGTAGAACTTCCTTCTCTGGGAGGTTTGCTTGAGCTCAAGCCTAAGCATCTTCCGGAGGTGGCATAAAACTTCCTTTGAAAGAGCATTTGGCAGGCAGGGATAGAGGTTGGTTGGGATTCTGGGGAGGGTGGGTGTTTTCAAGGTGTGAGAGGGAGCTTTTATTGAATGGATTATATTTTTTTAATGTATTGTAAGCCTCCCTGAGCCTCTATGAGAAGGGTGGCGTATAAATTTGAATAAATAAATAAAATAAAATGCAGTGGCAAGCTGTATCTAAGGTCTCGCAGGCCCCAACACCCTCTGGATGCATTTTATTTCAAAATGAAAACCACTAAAGGGCCAGTGACAAAATCAATATTGAAAGATTCATTCCATCCCTATCATAACTTCTGCATCAAAATAAAAACATCTCAGCTTGGAAAACCCACTCAGTCACTTTGGGAGGCGAGGTCTAGTTGACTGCAATTTTATTGTGGCTGCCTTTTGCCATTCAAAAAATCATAACAAGAAGAGCGAACAAATGCTCCTCCATATTCTTTGAGAATACTTAGACCAAAGAGATGGTAATGGTTTGCCTATATATATATATATATATATATATATGTTTTAAAATTGGGTATGTGTTTGGGGTCTAAGTGATTCCAGGGGCCAATGAAGTGTGACCATTGAAATATGAAGGCATCTAACGGACCCCAATACATTTTATTGATTATTTTTTTACACAAAACAACAATACATGGGATGATGAAACAAATACAGATAATTGATCTTTTTCCTCATTTGAGAATACATTGAATTTAAAGAACACATTTCACCCAAACAGTTATATTAATGTTTTTTAGAGATAGATTCTCAAACTTTTCTAGGATTTTACGTCTGTTGCAACTTGATTATTTTCCTTTAAAGATTTTCTGACTGTCATTTTTGCTTAGGACCCATTAACATTATGTGGTATTACATGCTGCGCATATATGTGTTTCTCATTACCTCAGTTGCTGTGTTAACGGGCAAGCCTTAGAATTTACAGGGTCCAGGGCGAAGATAAAATGTGTGGGCCCCTGGTGATCCAACCCACTTCGCTGTGGCCCCACTAGCTCAGGGGCACCCTCTGTGGGGCCCTAGCGGTGCCCATGTTTGAGGCCCAGCTGGGAGAAAGTGTGGGCCCGTATCCTGTGCTGTTGAGGAAAGGGATTCAGATCTGTGAATGCCAGGCTCTGTGTATCAGAGCCTGAAGTGCAGAACCATTGACCCCCTGGGATATAGAATGTACTATGGAGCCATGAGCTGCACCCCCAGGTAGCATCAAAGTCTAATATGAGTAAGAAGGGCAGAAGCTAGTGATTAGCATAATATTAGAGACTCTTGTCTCTACTGTTGTCTCCCCCCTCCCTTGTCTCTTAGATTGTAAGGCCCTTGAGGGTAGGGACCTGTCTATAACTATTGATTTACAGTGCCAGGTACATTGTTGGTGCTATATAAATAATAAACAATAATAATAATAATAATAAATGTCTCTGGGAGATTCAGAATGAATGACTGCAATAACACAGGCAGTAATGTCCTTTTTGCTTGTTACTTTACAGGATAGGGAGAAGTTCCTTACCTTTAAAGCGATTGAATAGCTTTTGGAATTTTCTGTTTTTCCTTTTTAATGTTTCAGATTTTTTTTTGGTAACTATTGGTATTTAAATTAATTTGTAATGTGATATAAGTGCTAATGTCTTATGTGCTAAAATTTTCCTTTCGCCTATGGCTTTGGCTACATAATGAAATAAATGAATGAATGAATGACTCTGCTATGTTTCTAGTTAATTATTGATAATCAGAATTTAAACTCAGAAATCTCCAAATGTGTCTGTGGTAATTTACTGCCCTTATCTTTTTGTCAAGGGCTATCGCCAGAAGGATTATTTTATATCAACCCAAGGGCCACTTCCTCATACGGTGGAAGACTTTTGGCGAATGATATGGGAGTGGAAATGCCACACAGTTGTTATGCTCACAGAAGTTCAAGAAAGGGAGCAAGTATGATCCGATTTTCCATGGTTTTCTGTTAATAAGGACAAAGCTGTACCTGTTAAGATGTGTATTTATCGTGGGGAAAAAATTTCTGATGTCAGTCTGCCTGGGAAATAACCTGCAAAAATACCTGTGCTGTCCTACCCTCACCCCAAAATCACCCTCTCAAGGACTTGTTCACGTGAACATTAGTAGTCCCCTGACTCGTTTTATCCTTGTTTGTGTTCATGTAAGGAGGGAGGAGGGAGGCTCTCCATGGTGAAGATGCAGGGTTAAACAGGGAAGGAAGGGTTGTGCTTCAGTGACCGTGATTGTTTGAACAAATTCTTGTAAATCCACTGTTGGCTTTTAATCTAGAGAGAATGTGGTTGGTCTCCATTGTAAGACATGGAGCCATAGTAGTTCCAGTGATACCTATTTATTGTACCAGCTACCATTGATGAGAGTATGCAAGCTTTCGTGCCACACAGGGCCTTTCCTTATACCTTCCTCCGTCTTTTACATGCCTGAGGAAAGAACCCCGTGGCCCAAAGGTTTGTACACTATCAGTAACAGAAGTTGGTCCAATAGAAGATGTAATCTGAACAACTTGGTCTCCATCTGCTCTAGTCTCTGCAGTCCTCCCCTTTCTCTGCTGCCCTAAGCGTTTCCTCATTTGTCTGCCTTGCACCCCCAACCCACCCCACCTCCAGTGTGTCTGCCCTTTGTGACTGTTTGGCTTTCCTAACCGCTGCTGGAAATTTCAGGGAGGGGAAAGAGCATACCTGCAGGACCGCCTCAGGCCCCGGGTCAAGTCACGGCCTTTGCGGTCGGCCGAGGGCACCCGACTCAAAGTCCCCCGGGTATCCTGGGTGGCAACGGCGGAGAGGGTGTTCTCAGTGGCTGCACCTTGGCTGTGGAACTCCCGCCTGATGGAGGCCCGTCTGTCCCCAGACCGCCCCTCTTTCTGACGATATTGTAAGACCTGGTTGTTCCACCAGGCCTTCGGGGAGGGGGGCAGGCCCGGACTTAGGGGCAGGTCCCCTAGGCCCGGGCTTTGGGCGGCATTTTCTGGGGGGCAACAATCCTGGCACTAGCTCTGCCCAGCTCTGTTTTTGTTTTTCTTCCTGCACAGCCGAGGCTGCTGCCCGCAGCCAAAGCCTGCTGCCTGGGTTCCTATCCCTCACCTGCCTATGCCGTCTGCCTGCTATTAGTCCTGCAGCAGTTTGTTTACAATCAACTCCTCAGTGATCAGAAGGTTGTTGCCTTGTAAAGAAGGTTATTCGAGAAAGCTCCCAACATTCTCATAACTGGGTTGTGCATGCTCACCCTATTCAAATAATAGACTATGTGATGGTCTCAAGCTCCTCTACTATAAAAAACACTCTCCCCCCCTCCCCCCTCAGAATGACAGTTCGTTCCAACCCTTTCTAAGAATATAAGAAAAAAATTCCATGCAGGGCTGGAAGGGTGGGTGTTGTGAGAATGTGCGGGGGGTGATTGGGGATGCGTGTTAGGCAGGCGCGTGCATGCACCCCAAATCACAGCAGGTGCGTGCGCCGTATCATTCACACAGAGCTGCCCCACCTATGAACACGCAGCGTGCGGGCAGGGTGGGGCTTGGGAGCAGCAGCCTGAGAAGGGCCTAAGGGCGCAAAATTCCTAAGTCCAGCCCTGGAGGGGGTGGGTAGGGTGGGGGATTGGGGCGAGGGTTTTTGCCTTTTAGCTGCTGCTTGGTATTTTTAATATTTAAAATATTTGTAGTTTTTTAACTGGATTTTATACTTATTGTGATTTTGTTTTGTGCTGTGCACTGCCCCGGCTTCCCGTGTGCAGGAGAGTGCGGGATATAAATTATTGTAATAAATACAAATACACTGGCTAATGTCAAAGCAGGAAATTCCAGAGACAGTGGAGCTAATTAATCCCTGCTACTCACTGATTGTGGAAATGGAAGTGGGAAGCAATTATTTTGGAGGAATTACCCCTGGATCTGATATGTTCATGTGACTATGCCCTAAGTTAAACTCCCTTTCCACTCCCAACTCAGACATCCCTACAGAGATTGTTCTGACTCCTGTTCCACTCAGCCACCATCAAAGGGTGTTAACAAATGCGACAATAGCCCCCTAGATTCCAGGTTCAGTCCATGCAGCCCCTACTCACATGTTTTGGTGTAGAGCCAAATAAACGGGGCAGCCCCCTGTTTGTTGTGCGTATGGGCAGCCCCCACTTACCCCCCACTCACAGGTTTAGTGTACGGGCAGGTGTTCTTCCCTACAGTGCTCTGCCCACCCCTTCCCAGTATCGTGTCCCCTGTCACGACGCTCAGCCACAGAAAACCATGGAAACAAGAAGCCACACTAGCAGTTTCTTTCTTCTGGATTGTGACTTCAGGAGGCAATCCAGTACCTGCTATCCCTGCCCACGCATGGAGGGTCATACCTAGGTTTATACCTGCCAGCACTTGGCAGCTGGAAATAACAATTTGCTGTGGGCATAATGTTGAGTTTATTGAGTAAATTGTATACTTTATTGAGCACCTGTAGAGAAAATTGAAAGCGAACGTAAAACTTGGAATTGAAAGCAATCAGTCTTTGCATTTTGCCAACCCAGTTTCTTGCATCCACAGCATGCAGTAATGTAGCAGCATAGTTTTATTGGCTTCTCACCTGCCATGGTGTTAGAAATCCCTCTCGGTTCACATAAAACCCTCAGTCAAACACTTGTACCCGCTCTCTAGCATCTTCTGCATTACCATTTGGTTGGGGCAGAAAACATCCCCGCTCACCAGAGTGCTCTGCACTTTGAGTGTCCATACCTTGTACAGGGCACGAAGCTCTCCATCAGTGGGTTCACACACTCACAACTTGTCCAGGGTTCCCGCTCTTCCATTCTGCTGATCTTGGAACTGCAGCAGGATTGCACAGTGTCTGCACTCGATCATGCATTCATCAAACCCCACTGTGTGCATGTGCCACTCTATGAGCACATAGGCAGCCTTGGAGGATGGGTTTAACACCTTTCTCTGTACATCAGGCCTCACCCAAATGTCAACAAAGGCCAGGGTATCCATCACCCCCCAACTTCTCTGTGTCCCATACACTGGGCAGCCACAGATAAAAGTCAACGCTTTTGGCCTTTCCCTGGCAAAGAACCTGCAGCAATAACTTTCTATGACGCTATGATCCCTTATGCTCTTTATAAGCAAAAAATCTTACTTTTGAAAGATAAGAAAATATGAGTTGCTTTTAAACAACTCCCACATACAATATGTGTGTAGTAACATTCAATACCTTGCAGATCGCCCCCATCTGCCCATTTCTTAACATTCAGTGATTTCCTCCACCACAGTTAAAAAATTCCATGCTTCCTTGGTGCTAACATCTGTACAAATTTTAGATGAGCTGGCGCGTGCACTGACATGTTTGCTGTATGAATTAGCAGTGCCGGTGCAGCACACAGACACACCCTGCTTTGCAAAACCTTTTCCAACCATTAGTAGCCAATAGCTATTCGCGCAGCCAGGCCTGTGGTGACACATGGCCAATAGTGGCCAGTAGTTGCTCACGTTCGTTACACAATCAATTCTAGTATCTAGGGAGCTGCCCAGCTCTTTAAAACGTTCAAAACATTTTGCACATTGTCTGCAGAGTTCATGAATGCCAGTATCGCAGCCATGGAGATGCATACCAAGAAATTCATGGAGATCATTATTGTGCTCCAGGCCTTCATTACCGCTGCTGAGCAGAACCTGTGAACAATCCAACAGATGCAGAACCTGTGAACAATCCAACAGATGCAGAACCTGTGAACAATCCAACAGATGCAGAACCTGTGAACAATCCAACAGATGCATGCCTTCTGCTGCCGCTGGTGCAATGAGACTGCAAGGCACAGACGGACTCTCGCTTAGTCTGCGAGTGGGCTAGTAACACACACCACAACGTGCAATCGGTTCGTGCTTAAGCGCTGTTCACATGCCTTCCTCCAGCAACAATGGACCAAACTAGGGAGAATTTGAAGCCCTGTAAGGGGAGCTGAGACGTGCTGAGAGGTACCTGTCAAGAGAAGCAGCTGCAATCGCCGGCACCCTGCACATAGCTTTACCCACCAAAAGGCTGATCTTGGTGAAAGGTAAAAAAGCACAGACTTGTGGGAAAACGTGCTGTCCTCATGGGGAGACACCAAGTGAATCTTGAACTTCATGTTGCCTTGTCTCGTAGATAGCAGAAATTCTCAGGCTGTGAATAGAGAAACAGAACATGGCGATGTGGTTGCCCATCTCTGTTGAGAAGCGTGTGACCATCCCCATTTGAAAGCTCGGCCAAACTGCTGCGGCTCTGTTGCCCAGCAATTTGGCATTAGCACCTCCACGGTGGGAGCTGTACTCATCGAGGTTTTCACCACAATTGTGGAAGTGCTGCTAGACTAGGTGGTGCAGTTGGCTGGCTGACCCCACGGAGGTGATGGAGGACTTTTGGCAGGAGGGGTTCCTAAAATGTATAGGGGTGATCAATGGGAGCTATCTGCCAAGCTCATAGCAAAGATAACTTCTTGAACTGCAAGGGGTTCTTCTCAATGGTTCTGCAGGCCGTAGTGGATTACTGTGTCCAGTTGGTGGATGTGTTCTCCAGGTGGTCCAGGAAGAACCACAACGCCTGCATCTTTCATCAGTCCCCCTTCTTTGGATCCTTCACAAAAAATGCATTGAGGGCGTGCTTATGAGGCCTGTTGTTCTCTGGGACCGACCCTGTCTCTTGAAATCCTGACATATGAAGGCCTACAGTGTTGCCTGCACCCCAGAGCAAAGGTACTTTAACCAGCAGCTCAGTGTCACCTGTTCTGTTCTGGAGAGGGCTTTGGGATTTTTAATAGCAGAGCTAAAGACCAATAGCTGCTAGGATTGATTTCCAGCTGGAGACCGCTCCCCAGCTAACAACTGCTGCCTGCGTTCTCCACAACATCTGCAAGACCAACGGGGCTGCGTTGGAGAACTTCCGCCGGTCATCTCTGGTGAGCCAGTGCCTCTTTTCTGGGACCAGCTGAACTGAGTGGAGCAATACATAGCCGGAGAGATCCGGGACGCCTTGAGCCAGCACATCAACCACACTGCTAGCACTAATCAGTGACGCTTTAATGATCCTTTTAAAAAGTTTAACAAAGCCATTAAAAATGTGTCCAGTGTGTTACTGTGTTTTTTTTCTGGCCCATCCAGCCCCCCTTCTCATGCTGTTTCTTACCATTTCCTTTCCCTGTGCGTTCCCTATGTTGCAGCGCCACCTAGGGGCAAACCCCCTTTCCCCAACCGGCTTTCAGTGGCTTCACTGCTGCGTGGGATCTTTTAACTACATAGCACCCAACAAGGACCACGCCTGCGTTTAATAAGTATGCAACATTTATTGATAGGATAGCAAGCGGTATTGATGGTACAATAGGCAAGCAAAACGCCCTAACGCCCTAACAATGAGTCTCTCACCAATCTGGTTCACCATCGGAATCCCTTGATGCTGGTGTACGTGGCTAGCAGGCAGTGGAGCTGAGAGTAGTCAGCTGCCACACCTTCTCTGTCACGCTCTTTTATATGGTTTGGCTGTTTCAGCCTACTTGGCCACCTGACCGTTACTGACCAACCTTGTCCAGGCCCTCCCTTTTTGGCATCCCAAAGTGTGATTTTTGGGCTGGATCGCCTGGCTCGACTTGACCAATCCAGGTTTGGTCCATCCTTTTTGGCAACCCGAGGTGGGATTCTAATGTCAGCCCACCTATGGCACCTCCTTAATCTTCTTTGCCCTTCTTATCTTTGACAGGGTAAAATCCGTGACCTGAATCCATAGTTACTCCCTGGTACCCAATGAACTCTTGCTTTGGTTGCCAAGTCAATACGGATGCCAGCTAGTTTCTATATTTTGCTTGACCAAAGTTTCTTATAAACTGCTTAAAAGCAAAATATCTTTATAAATGTGTCTGTTTACTGTATGAATGTGTTCATTGCTGTTTCTATGTGTGTCTGTATACAAGTGTTATGAATCAACTAAAATCAAATTATATATGTATTTTGATCTGGTCTTCTACTAAGTAAAATACTACAGGGTGTGTGTGTGGTGTATGTATGTTCCCCTTCCTGTCTTTTTCCTAACTGGGTGTTCTAGTAAAGGATTTTGGAGTATGGTTCATGGTAATCTAACCTCACTTGTTTGAGCACCCCAATATTTGAATGTGAATGGGCGTAATCAAAAGATGTGTCTGGAACGCAGCTGTACTGTTACTAGAAGCCTTTAGGAGGTGCTCGTGTATTAGCAATGTTGTTGGGTAAGATGCCCAGAAATATTTCCGTTATCTGTTCTGGCACTGGTTAGGGAGATTTTGTTTCTATTTGTTTATTTCAGAGAAACCTGACCTGCCAGCAGGGACGGCTGGTGGGTTTTGATGTTGGAGGTGCACTGGGGTAGTAAGACTGGGGCGGAACCTGGAAAAGGGGTGGAGCTTAGCCTAGGGGCAGAGCCAGGGATACGGTTTGGCGGAGCCAGGGATACGGTTTGGTGGAGCCAGGGCATAACCCAGCCAGCAGCAAGGAGTCCCCAGGGTTAACATTGGATGGACATTACATTACTTAATCCAGCAATTTCAGTTAGGCAGGTTATATTCACCTCCTCTGCCAGGTTTAAAAAGCAACCAGGTCACCAGACTAACAGTTACATCTCATGATTTCAAATCCTCAATTGAATCACGGGGCATTAAATACTAATTTCCCCTCACCCTCTGCTGCATGTGTGTTGGGGGGGTGGGGGGCGAGAATTAGTATTTAACACACCACATCATCAAGTGAACATAACCCATATAAAAACCAGAAAACCACACATAAACAAAACAAACCATTCCCACAAGCCCCCAAAGGCATCCCTGGCAGCCAAACAGCTGTGCAAGCACACAGGCCTTTTTTTAAAAAATTGGCCAGTTTCAGGGATGCATTGCCACCAAATCAGACACATCCAGACGAGCATCCCTAGTAGCTTCACCAACAAACTGCCTGTTCAAGAACACAGACCCCTTTTTTAAAAAGTTTGGCCCCTTTCGGGGCTGCATAGTGCATTCCCACCAAAGCAGGCCCCGAGTCCAACCAGGATCATCCCCAGCAGCCACACCTTATCCCCGGCAGCCAAATGCCTGTCCACACAAACTACTTTCCAGCAGCAGCAGGAAGCAGCAGTG